>JAULUF010000015.1:38247500-38775000 GCA_031834385.1 Semotilus atromaculatus | reverse complement strand
TAGCAACACCATAGCAACCACCCAAAATACATTAGAACACCCTAGCAACCACCCAGAACACCCTAGCAACCACCCAAAATGCCTTAGAACACCCTAGCAACACCCTAGCAACCACCCAAAATGCCTTAGAACACCCTAGCAACACCATAGCAACCACCCAAAATACCTTAGAACACCCTAGCAACACCCTAGTAACCACCCAAAACACATTAGAACACCATAGCAACCACCCAAAACACCCTAGCAACCACCCAAAATACCTTAGAACACCCTAGCAACACCATAGCAACCACCCAAAATACCTTAGAACACCCTAGCAACCACCAACAATGCCTTAGGACAGCCTAGCAACACCATAGCAACCACCCAAAATACCTTAGAACACCCTAGCAACACCATAGCAACCACCCAAAAACCTCAGAACACCCTAGCAACCACCCAGAACACCCTAGCAACTACCCAAAATACCTTAGAACACCCTAGCAACACCATAGCAACCACCCAAAATACCTTAGAACACCCTAGCAACCACCAAGAACACCCTAGCAACCAACCAAAATACTTTAGAACACCCTAGCACCCACCCAAAATACCTTAGAACACCCTAGCAACACCATAGCAACCACCCAAAATACCTTAGAACACCCTAGCAACACCATAGCAACCACCAAAAATACCTTAGAACACCCTAGCAACACCCTAGCAACCACCCAAAAATGAATTAGAACACCCTAGCACCACCCAAAACACCCTAGCAGCCACCCACAATACCTTAGAATACCCTAGCAACCACCCAGAAACCCTTAGCAACCCACTAGAAACACCCTAGCAACTTTAAATTACTTTAAACTTTAAACTAAGTTAAACTTTAAACTAAGTTAAACTTTAAACTAGAAACTACTTTGAACTATTTTAAACTTTAAACTACTTTAAACTAGAAACTACTTTAAACTTTAAACTACTTTAAATTTTAAACTAAGTTAAACTTTAAACTACTTTAAACTAGAAACTACTTTAAACTACTTTAAATTTTAAACTAAGTTAAACTTTAAACTACTTTAAACTAAGTTAAACTTTAAACTAATTTAAACTAAAAACTAATTTAAACTATAAACTACTTTCAACTTCAAACTACTTTCAACTTCAAACTACTTTCAACTTCAAACTACTTTAAACTTCTTCAAACTTTCTGGTCCAAACTTTCACAAGCCAACTTAAAGTTTGTCTCGACGAACTTTTTCTAGTTATTATTATTCTTCTTACTCAAAATTTACAATTTAAACTCCTCCTAGAGCTTTAACTCCACATACTCCAAACTCGGCTCAGACACTCAAACTGTTCTGACTCGGTATGCTATATCTTTTCAGACTGATTTGACTTTCAGATTTCTTAAAAATTAATATTAAAAATCATAAAAATCCCATTGACTTTCATTGCAAAAGTTCAAATTGAGCCAAGACTACGGTGGCCCAGTAGTGTACAACACAAAAACTCAAATCTAAACTCCCTGAAGCCCTAGACTCAATTAAACTCCCATTCTATTTGTACTAATGAACTTATCTATCTATCTATCTATCTATCTATCTATCTATCTATCTATCTATCTTTCTAACTAATCTATCTTTCTTTCTTTCTATCTAATCTATCTTTATTTCTAACTGATCTATCTATCTTTCTTTCTAACTAATCTATCTAACTAATCTATCTATCTATATCTAACTTATCTTTCTTTCTAATTTATCTATCTATCTATCTATCCATCTTTCTAACTAATTTATCTTTCTTTCTTTCTAACTAATCTATCTTTCTTTTTTTCTAACTAATCTATCTTTCTAGCTAATCTATCTTTCTTTCTATCAAATCCATCTTTCTTTCTTTCTAACTAAGTTATCTTTCTTTCTAACTAATCTATCTTTCTTTCTTTCTAACTAATCTATCTTTCTAACTAATCTATCTTTCTTTCTAACAAATCTCTTTCTTTGTTTTTTAACTAATCTATCTTTCTTTCTAACTAATTTATCTTTCTTTCTAACTAATCTATCTTTCTTTTTTCTAACTAATCTATCATTCTAACTAATCTATCTTTAATTCTAACTAATCTATCATTCTAACTAATCAATCTTTCTTTCTAACTAATCTATCTTTCTTTCTTTCTAACTAATCTATCTTTCTTTTTTCTAACTAATCTATCATTCTAACTAATCTATCTTTCTTTCTAACTAATCTATCATTCTAACTAATCTATCTTTCTTTCTAACTAATCTATCATTCTAACTAATCAATCTTTCTTTCTTTCTAACTAATCTATCTTTCTTTATTTCTTACTAATCTATCTTTCTTTCTAACTAATCTATCTTTCTTTCTTACTAATCTATCTTTCATTCTTTCTTTCTAACTAATCTATTTTTCTTTCTAACTAATCTCTTTCTTTCTTTCTAACTAATCTTTCTTTCTTTCTTACTAATCTTTTTTTCTTTCTTTCTTTCTTTCTAACTAATCTATCTTTCTTTCTAACTAATCTATCTTTCTTTTTCTTTCTAACTAATCTATCTTTCTTTCTTTCTTTCTAACTAATCTATCTTTCTCACTAATCTATCTTTCTTTCTTTCTTTCTTACTAATCTATCTTTCTTTCCTTTTTTCTTTATAACTAATCTCTTTCTTTCTTACAAATCTTTTTTTCTTTCTTTTTTTCTTTCTAACTAATCTATCTTTCTTTCTTTTTAATTAACTTTCTTTCTTTCTTTCTTTCTTTCTTTCTTTCTTTCTAACTAATCTATCTTTCTTTCTTTCTAACTAATCTCTTTCTTTCTTTCTTTCTAACTAATCTATCTTTCTTTCTCACTAATCTTTTTTCTTTCTTTCTTTCTAACTAATCTATCTATCTTTCTATCTTTCTTACTAATCAATCTTTCTTTCTTTCTTACTAATTTATCTTTCTTTCTTTCTTTCTTACTAATCTGTCTTTCTTTCCTTTTTTCTTTCTAACTAATCTATCTTTCTTTCTTACTAATTTTTTTCTTTCTTTTTTTCTAACTAATCTATCTTTCTTTTTTCTAACTAATCTTTTTTCTTTCTTTCTTTCTAACTAATCTATCTTTCTTTCTTTCTTACTAATTTTTTTTCTTTCTTTTTTTCTAACTAATCTATCTTTCTTTCTTTCTTTCTTTGTTTCTTTCTAACTAATCTATCTTTCTTTTTTCTAACTAATCTTTTTTCTTTCTTTCTTTCTAACTAATCTATCTTTCTTTCTTTCTTACTAATTTTTTTTCTTTCTTTCTTTCTAACTTATCTATATTTCTTTCTTTCTTTCTTTGTTTCTTTCTAACTAATCTATCTTTCTTTCTTTTTAATTAACTTTCTTTCTTTCTTTCTTTCTTTCTTTCTAACTAATCTATCTTTCTTTCTTTCTAACTAATCTCTTTCTTTCTTTCTTTCTAACTAATCTATCTTTCTTTCTCACTAATCTTTTTTCTTTCTTTCTTTCTAACTAATCTATCTATCTTTCTATCTTTCTTACTAATCAATCTTTCTTTCTTTCTTACTAATTTATCTTTCTTTCTTTCTTTCTTACTAATCTGTCTTTCTTTCCTTTTTTCTTTCTAACTAATCTATCTTTCTTTCTTACTAATTTTTTTCTTTCTTTTTTTCTAACTAATCTTTTTTCTTTCTTTCTTTCTAACTAATCTATCTTTCTTTCTTTCTTACTAATTTTTTTTCTTTCTTTTTTTCTAACTAATCTATCTTTCTTTTTTTCTAACTAATCTTTTTTCTTTCTTTCTTTCTAACTAATCTATCTTTCTTTCTTTCTAACTAATCTATCTTTCTATCTTTCTTACTAATCAACCTTTCTTTCTTTCTTACTAATGTATCTTTCTTTCTTTCTTTCTTACTAATCTATCTTTCTTTGCTTTTTTCTTTCTAACTAATCTATCTTTCTTTCTTTCTTACTAATCTTTTTTCTTTCTTTTTTTCTAACTAATCTATCTTTCTTTCTTTCTAACTAATCTATCTTTCTTTCTCACTAATCTTTTTTCTTTCTTTCTTTCTAACTAATCTATCTATCTTTCTATCTTTCTTACTAATCAATCTTTCTTTCTTTCTTACTAATTTATCTTTCTTTCTTTCTTTCTTACTAATCTGTCTTTCTTTCCTTTTTTCTTTCTAACTAATCTATCTTTCTTTCTTACTAATTTTTTTCTTTCTTTTTTTCTAACTAATCTTTTTTCTTTCTTTCTTTCTAACTAATCTATCTTTCTTTCTTTCTTACTAATTTTTTTTCTTTCTTTTTTTCTAACTAATCTATCTTTCTTTTTTTCTAACTAATCTTTTTTCTTTCTTTCTTTCTAACTAATCTATCTTTCTTTCTTTCTAACTAATCTATCTTTCTATCTTTCTTACTAATCAACCTTTCTTTCTTTCTTACTAATTTATCTTTCTTTCTTTCTTTCTTACTAATCTATCTTTCTTTGCTTTTTTCTTTCTAACTAATCTATCTTTCTTTCTTTCTTACTAATCTTTTTTCTTTCTTTTTTTCTAACTAATCTATCTTTCTTTCTTTCTTTCTTTCTTTCTTTCTTTCTAACTAATCTTTTTTTCTTTCTTTCTTTCTAACTAATCTATCTTTCTTTCTTTCTAACTTATCTATATTTCTTTCTTTCTTTCTTTCTTACTAATCTATCTTTCTTTCTAACTAATCTATCTTTCTTTCTTTCTTACTAATCTTTTTTTCTTTCTTTCTTTCTAACTAATCTATCTTTCTTTCTTTCTTACTAAACTATAAACTAATTAAACTGTAAACTTCTTTAAACTTCTTCAAACTTATTGGTCCAAACTTTCACAAGCCAACTTAAAGTTTGTCTCGACGAACTTTTTCTAGTTAAGTTGGCTTGGAAAAGCCAACTTACTGAAATCCTATTTAAACTTATTATTATTCTTCTTCTTCTTCTTCTTCTTATTTTTCTTACCCAAAAAATTCTGACTCTAACTCGTCCTAGAGCTTTAACTCTACAAACTCCAAACTCGGGTCAGACCTTCAGACTGTTCTGACTCGGTGTGCTATATCTTTTCAAACTGATTTGACTTTCAGATTTCTTAAAAATTAATATTAAAAATCATAAAAATCCCATTGACTTTCATTGCAACAGTTCAAATTGAGCCAAGACTACGGTGGCCCAGTAGTGAACAACACAAAAACTCAAATCTAAACTCCCTGAAGCCCTAGATTCAATTAAACTACCATTCTATATGTACTAATGAACTTTATCTATCTATCTATCTATCTATCTATCTATCTATCTATCTATCTATATATCTATCTATCTATCTATCTATCTTTCTAACTTATCTTTCTTTCTTTCTAACTAATCTTTCTTTCTTTCTACCTAATCTTTCTTTATTTCTTTCTTTCTTACTAATCGATCTTTCTTTCAAACTAATCTTTCTTTCTTTCAAACTAATCTTTCTTTCTTTCTAACTAATATTTCTTTCTTGCTAACTGATCTATCTTTCTTTCTTTCTAACTAATCTTTCTTTCTTTCTAACTAATCTATCTTTCTTCTTTCTAACTAATCTATCTTTCTTTCTAACTAATCTACCTTACTTTCTTTCTAACTAATCTATCTTTCTTTCTAACTAATCTATCTATCTTTCTTTCTTTCTAACTACTCTATCTTTCTTTCATTCTAACTTTTCTTTCTTTCTAACTAATCTATCTATCTTTCTAACTAATCTCTTTCTTTCTAACCAATCTTTCATTCTTTCTTTCTTACTTTCTTTTATTCTTTCTTTCTAACTAATCTATCTTTTTTCTTTCTAACTAATCTTTCTTTCTTTCTAACTAATCTATCTTTCTTTCTTTCTAACTAATCTATCTATCTTTCTTTCATTCTAACTAATCTTTTCTTTCTTTCTACCTAATCTCTATCTTTCAAACTAATCTATCTTTCTAACCAATTTTTCTTTCTTTCTTTCTTTCTTTCTTTTTTTCTAACTAATCTATCTATCTTTCTTTCTAACTAATCTTTCTTTCTTTCTAACTAATCTTTCTTTCTTTCTAACTAATCTATCTTTCTTTCTTTCTAAATAATCTATCTTTCTTTCTTTCTAAATAATCTATCTTTCTTTCTAACTAATCTATCTATCTATCTTTCTTTCTAACTACTTTATCTTTATTTCTAACTAATCTATCGTTCTTTATTCCTTTCTTTCTTTCTTACTAATCTATCTTTCTTTCTTTCTAACCAATCTATCATTCTTTGTTTCTTTCTAACTAATCTTTCTTTCTTTCTAACTAATCTATCTATCTTTCTTTCTAACTAATCTATCTTTCTTTCTTTCTAACTAATCTATCTTTTTTTTCTAACTAATCTATCTATCTTTCTTTCTAACTAATATATCTTTCTTTCTTTCTAACTAATCTATCTTTCTTTCTTTCTAACTAATCTATCTATCTATCTATCTTTCTTTCTAACTAATCTATCTCTTTCTTTCTAACTAACTAGTCTTTCTAACTAATCTATCTTTCTTTCTTTCTTTCTAACTAATCTATGTTTCTTTCTTTCTAACTAATCCATCTTTCTTTATATCTTTCTTACTAACTAATCTATCTTTCTTTCTAACCAATCTTTCTTTCTTTCTTTCTTTTTTCATTCTTTCTAACTAATCTATCTTTCTTTCTTTCTAACTAATCTATCTTTCTTTCTAACTAATCTATCTATCTTTCTTTCTAACTAATCTATCTTTCTTTCTTTCTAACTAATCTATCTATCTATCTATCTTTCTAACTAATCTATCTTTCTTTCTAACTAATCTATCTTTCTTTCTAACTAATCTATCTATCTTTCTTTCTAACTAATCTATCTTTCTTTCTTTCTAACTAATCTATCTATCTATCTATCTTTCTAACTAATCTATCTTTCTTTCTAACTAATCTATCTTTCTTTCTTTCTAACTAACTAATCTTTCTTTCTTTCTAACTAATCTATCTTTCTTTCTTTCTTTCTAACTAATCTATGTTTCTTTCTTTCTAACTAATCTATCTTTCTTTCTAACCAATCTTTCTTTCTTTCTTTCTTACTTTCTTTCTTTCTAACTAATCTATCTTTTTTCTTTCTAACTAATCTATCTATCTTTCTTTCTAACTAATCTTTCTTTCTTTCTAACCAATCTATCTTTCTTTCTTTCTAACTAATCTTTCTTTCTTTCTTTCTAACTTATCTATCTTTCTAACTAATCTATCTTTCTTTCTTTCTAACTAATCTATCTTTCTTTCTAACTAATCTATCTTACTTTCTAACTAATTTATCTTTCTTTCTTTCTAACTAATCTATCTTTCTTTTTTTCTAACTAATCTATCTTTCTAGCTAATCTATCTTTCTTTCTATCAAATCCATCTTTCTTTGTTTTTTAAATAATCTATCTTTCTTTATTTCTAACTAAGTTATCTTTCTTTCTAACTAATCTATCTTTCTTTCTAACTAATCTATCTTTCTAACTAATCTATCTTTCTTTCTAACAAATCTCTTTCTTTGTTTTTTAACTAATCTATCTTTCTTTCTAACTAATTTATCTTTCTTTCTAACTAATCTATCTTTCTTTCTAACTAATCTATCTTTCTTTCTTTCTAATCTATCTTTCTTTCTTTCTAACTAATCTATCTTACTTTCTTTCTTTCTTTTTAATTAACTTTCTTTCTTTCTTTCTTTCTAACTAATCTATCTTTCTTTCTTTCTAACTGATCTATCTTTCTTTTTCTTTCTAACTAATCTATCTTTCTTTCTTTCTAACTAATCTTTCTTTCTTTCTTACTAATCTATCTTTCTTTCTTTCTAACTAATCTATCTTTCTTTCTTACTAATATTTTTTTCTTTCTTTCTTTCTAACTAATCTATCTTTCTAACTAATCTTTCTTTCTTTCTTTCTTTTTAATTAACTTTCTTTCTTTCTTTCTTTCTAACCAATCTATCTTTCTTTCTTTCTAACTAATCTATCTTTCTTTTTCTTTGTAACTAATCTATCTTTCTTTCTTTCTAACTAATCTTTCTTTCTTTCTTACTAATCTTTTTTTCTTTCTTTCTTTCTAACTAATCTATCTATCTTTCTTTCTTTTTAATTAACTTTATTTATTTCTTTCTAACTAATCTATCTTTCTTTCTAACTAATCTATCTTTCTTTTTCTTTCTAACTAATCTATCTTTCTTTCTTTCTTTCTAACTAATCTATCTTTCTCACTAATCTCTTTCTTTCTTTCTTTCTTACTAATATATCTTTCTTTCCTTTTTCTTTCTAACTAATCTATCTTTCTTTCTTTCTTACTAATCTTTTTTTCTTTTTTTCTAACTAATCTATCTATCTTTCATTCTTTCTTTCTAACTAATCTTTTTTTCTTTCTTTCTAACTAATCTATCTTTCTTTCTTTCTAACTTATCTATATTTCTTTCTTTCTTTCTTTCTTTCTAACTAACTAATCTATCTTTCTTTCTTACTAATATTTTTTTCTTTCTTTCTTTCTAACTAATCTATCTTTCTAACTAATCTTTCTTTCTTTCTTTCTTTTTAATTAACTTTCTTTCTTTCTTTCTAACCAATCTATCTTTCTTTCTTTCTAACTAATCTATCTTTCTTTTTCTTTGTAACTAATCTATCTTTCTTTCTTTCTAACTAATCTTTCTTTCTTTCTTACTAATCTTTTTTTCTTTCTTTCTTTCTAACTAATCTATCTATCTTTCTTTCTTTTTAATTAACTTTATTTATTTCTTTCTAACTAATCTATCTTTCTTTCTAACTAATCTATCTTTCTTTTTCTTTCTAACTAATCTATCTTTCTTTCTTTCTTTCTAACTAATCTATCTTTCTCACTAATCTCTTTCTTTCTTTCTTTCTTACTAATATATCTTTCTTTCCTTTTTCTTTCTAACTAATCTATCTTTCTTTCTTTCTTACTAATCTTTTTTTCTTTTTTTCTAACTAATCTATCTATCTTTCATTCTTTCTTTCTAACTAATCTTTTTTTCTTTCTTTCTAACTAATCTATCTTTCTTTCTTTCTAACTTATCTATATTTCTTTCTTTCTTTCTTTCTTTCTAACTAACTAATCTATCTTTCTTTCTTACTAATCTTTTTTTCTTTCTTTCTTTCTTTCTAACTAATCTATCCTTCTAACTAATCTTTCTTTCTTTCTTTTTAATTAACTTTCTTTCTTTCTTTCTAACTAATCTATCTATCTTTCTTTCTACCTAATCTATATTTCTTTTTTTCTTTTTAATTAACTTTCTTTCTTTCTTTCTTTCTTTCTAACTAATCTATCTTTCTTTCTTTCTAACTAATCTATCTTTCTTTTTCTTTCTAACTAATCTCTTTCTTTCTAACTAATCTATCTTTCTTTCTCACTAATCTTTTTTCTTTCTTTCTTTCTAACTAATCTATCTATCTCACTAATCTATCTTTCTTCCTTTCTTTCTTACTAATCTATCTTTCTTTCCTTTTTTCTTTCTAACTAATCTATCTTTCTTTCTTACTAATCTTTTTTTTTTCTTTCTAACTAATCCATCTTTCTTTCTCTCTAACTAATCTATCTTTCTTTCTCACTAATCTTTTTTCTTTCTTTCTTTCTAACTAATCTATCTATCTCACTAATCTATCTTTCTTCCTTTCTTTCTTACTAATCTATCTTTCTTTCCTTTTTTCTTTCTAACTAATCTATCTTTCTTTCTTTCTAACTAATCTTTTTTCTTTCTTTCTAACTAATCCATCTTTCTTTCTTTCTAACTAATCTATCTTTCTTTCTTTCTAACTTATCTATATTTCTTTCTTTCTTTCTCTTTCTTTCTTTCTTTCTTTCTTTCTTTCTTTCATTCTTTCTTTCTAACTAATCTTTTTTTCTTTCTTTCTAACTAATCTATCTTTCTTTCTTTCTAACTTATCTATATTTCTTTCTTTCTTTCTTTCTTTCTAACTAACTAATCTATCTTTCTTTCTTACTAATCTTTTTTTCTTTCTTTCTTTCTTTCTAACTAATCTATCCTTCTAACTAATCTTTCTTTCTTTCTTTTTAATTAACTTTCTTTCTTTCTTTCTAACTAATCTATCTATCTTTCTTTCTACCTAATCTATATTTCTTTTTTTCTTTTTAATTAACTTTCTTTCTTTCTTTCTTTCTTTCTAACTAATCTATCTTTCTTTCTTTCTAACTAATCTATCTTTCTTTTTCTTTCTAACTAATCTATCTTTCTTTCTCACTAATCTTTTTTCTTTCTTTCTTTCTAACTAATCTATCTATCTCACTAATCTATCTTTCTTCCTTTCTTTCTTACTAATCTATCTTTCTTTCCTTTTTTCTTTCTAACTAATCTATCTTTCTTTCTTACTAATCTTTTTTTTTTCTTTCTAACTAATCCATCTTTCTTTCTCTCTAACTAATCTATCTTTCTTTCTCACTAATCTTTTTTCTTTCTTTCTTTCTTTCTAACTAATCTATCTATCTCACTAATCTATCTTTCTTCCTTTCTTTCTTACTAATCTATCTTTCTTTCCTTTTTTCTTTCTAACTAATCTATCTTTCTTTCTTTCTAACTAATCTTTTTTCTTTCTTTCTAACTAATCCATCTTTCTTTCTTTCTAACTAATCTATCTTTCTTTCTTTCTAACTTATCTATATTTCTTTCTTTCTTTCTCTTTCTTTCTTTCTTTCTTTCTTTCTTTCTTTCTTTCTTTCTTACTAATCTTTTTTTCTTTCTTTCTTTCTAACTAATCTATCTTTCTAACTAATCTTTCTTTCTTTCTTTTTAATTAACTTTCTTTCTTTCTTTCTAACTAATCTATCTATCTTTCTATCTTTCTTTCTACCTAATCTATCTTTCTTTCTTTCTTTTTAATTAACTTTCTTTCTTTCTTTCTTTCTTTCTAACTAATTTATCTTTCTTTCTTTCTAACTAATCTATCTTTCTTTTTCTTACTAACTAATCTTTCTTTCTTTCTTTCTAACTAATCTATCTTTCTTTCTCACTAATCTTTTTTTCTTTCTTTCTTTCTTACTAATCTATCTTTCTTTCCTTTTTTCTTTCTAACTAATCTTTTTTTCTTTCTTTCTAACTAATCTATCTTTTTTTCTTTCTTTCTTTCTAACTAATCTATCTTTCTAACTAATCTTTCTTTCTTTCTTTCTTTCTTTCTTTCTAACTGATCTATCTTTCTTTCTTTCTAACTAATCTATCTTTCTTTTTCTTTCTAACTAATCTCTTTCTTTCTTTCTTTCTTTCTAACTAATCTATCTTTCTTTCTTTCTTTCTAACTAATCTTTTTTCTTTCTTTCTAACTAATCCATCTTTCTTTCTTTCTAACTAATCTATCTTTCTTTCTTTCTAACTTATCTATATTTCTTTCTTTCTCTTTCTTTCTTTCTTTCTTTCTTTCTAACTAATCTATCTTTCTTTCTTACTAATCTTTTTTTCTTTCTTTCTTTCTAACTAATCTATCTTTCTAACTAATCTTTCTTTCTTTCTCTTTAATTAATTTTCTTTCTTTCTTTCTAACTAATCTATCTATCTTTCTATCTTTCTTTCTACCTAATCTATCTTTCTTTCTTTCTTTTTAATTAACTTTCTTTCTTTCTTTCTTTCTAACTAATCTATCTTTCTTTCTTTCTAAATAAAAACTATCTTTCTTTTTCTTTCTAACTAATCTATCTATCTTTCTATCTTTCTTTCTACCTAATCTATCTTTCTTTCTTTCTTTTTAATTAACTTTCTTTCTTTCTTTCTTTCTTTCTAACTAATCTATCTTTCTTTCTCACTAATCTCTTTTTCTTTCTTTCTTTCTAACTAATCTATCTATCTTTCTATCTTTCTTACTAATCAATCTTTCTTTCTTTCTTTCTTACTAATCTATCTTTCTTTCCTTTTTTCTTTCTAACTAATCTTTCTTTCTTTCTTTCTAACTAATCTATCTTTCTTTCTTTCTTTCTTTCTTTCTCACTAATCTTTTTTTCTTTCTTTCTAACTAATCTATCTATCTTTCTATCTTTCTTACTAATCAATCTTTCTTTCTTACTAATTTATCTTTCTTTCTTACTAATCTTTTTTTCTTTCTTTCTTTCTAACTAATCTATCTTTCTTTCTTTCTTTCTTTCTTACTAATCTATCTTTCTTTCTAACTAATCTCTTTCTTTCTTTCTTTCTTTCTTTCTTACTAATCTTTTTTTCTTTCTTTTTTCTAACTAATCTATCTTTCTTTCTTTCTTTCTAACTAATCTTTTTTTCTTTCTTTCTTTCTAACTTATCTATATTTCTTTCTTTCTTTCTTACTAATCTATCTTTCTTTCTAACTAATCTATCTTTCTTTCTTTCTTTCTTTCTTACTAATCTATCTTTCTTTCTAACTAATCTCTTTCTTTCTTTCTTTCTAACTAATCTATCTTTCTTTCTTTCTTTCTTACTAATCTTTTTTTCTTTCTTTTTTCTAACTAATCTATCTTTCTTTCTTTCTTTCTAACTAATCTATCTTTCTAACTAATCTTTCTTTCTTTCTTTCTTTCTTTCTTTCTAACTGATCTATCTTTCTTTCTTTCTAACTAATCTATCTTTCTTTTTCTTTCTAACTAATCTCTTTCTTTCTTTCTTTCTTTCTAACTAATCTATCTTTCTTTCTTTCTTTCTAACTAATCTTTTTTCTTTCTTTCTAACTAATCCATCTTTCTTTCTTTCTAACTAATCTATCTTTCTTTCTTTCTAACTTATCTATATTTCTTTCTTTCTCTTTCTTTCTTTCTTTCTTTCTTTCTAACTAATCTATCTTTCTTTCTTACTAATCTTTTTTTCTTTCTTTCTTTCTAACTAATCTATCTTTCTAACTAATCTTTCTTTCTTTCTCTTTAATTAATTTTCTTTCTTTCTTTCTAACTAATCTATCTATCTTTCTATCTTTCTTTCTACCTAATCTATCTTTCTTTCTTTCTTTTTAATTAACTTTCTTTCTTTCTTTCTTTCTAACTAATCTATCTTTCTTTCTTTCTAAATAAAAACTATCTTTCTTTTTCTTTCTAACTAATCTATCTATCTTTCTATCTTTCTTTCTACCTAATCTATCTTTCTTTCTTTCTTTTTAATTAACTTTCTTTCTTTCTTTCTTTCTTTCTAACTAATCTATCTTTCTTTCTCACTAATCTCTTTTTCTTTCTTTCTTTCTAACTAATCTATCTATCTTTCTATCTTTCTTACTAATCAATCTTTCTTTCTTTCTTTCTTACTAATCTATCTTTCTTTCCTTTTTTCTTTCTAACTAATCTTTCTTTCTTTCTTTCTAACTAATCTATCTTTCTTTCTTTCTTTCTTTCTTTCTCACTAATCTTTTTTTCTTTCTTTCTAACTAATCTATCTATCTTTCTTACTAATCAATCTTTCTTTCTTACTAATTTATCTTTCTTTCTTACTAATCTTTTTTTCTTTCTTTCTTTCTAACTAATCTATCTTTCTTTCTTTCTTTCTTTCTTACTAATCTATCTTTCTTTCTAACTAATCTCTTTCTTTCTTTCTTTCTTTCTTACTAATCTTTTTTTCTTTCTTTTTTCTAACTAATCTATCTTTCTTTCTTTCTTTCTTTCTAACTTATCTATATTTCTTTCTTTCTTTCTTACTAATCTATCTTTCTTTCTAACTAATCTATCTTTCTTTCTTTCTTTCTTTCTTACTAATCTATCTTTCTTTCTAACTAATCTCTTTCTTTCTTTCTTTCTAACTAATCTATCTTTCTTTCTTTCTTTCTTACTAATCTTTTTTTCTTTCTTTTTTCTAACTAATCTATCTTTCTTTCTTTCTTTCTAACTAATCTTTTTTTCTTTCTTTCTTTCTAACTTATCTATATTTCTTTCTTTCTTTCTAACTAATCTATCTTTCTTTCTTTCTTACTAATCTTTTTTTCTTTCTTTCTAACTAATCTATCTTTCTTTCTTTCTTACTAAACTATAAACTAATTAAACTTTAAACTTCTTTAAACTTCTTCAAACTTATTGGTCCAAACTTTCACAAGCCAACTTAAAGTTTGTCTCGACGAACTTTTTCTAGTTATTATTAAGTTGGCTTGGAAAAGCCAACTTACTGAAATCCTATTTAAACTTATTAAGTTGGCTTGGAAAAGCCAACTTACTGAAATCCTATTTAAACTTATTAAGTTGGCTTGGAAAAGCCAACTTACTGAAATCCTATTTAAACTTATTATTATTCTTCTTCTTCTTCTTCTTCTTATTTTTCTTACCCAAAAAATTCTGACTCTAACTCGTCCTAGAGCTTTAACTCTACAAACTCCAAACTCGGGTCAGACCTTCAGACTGTTCTGACTCGGTGTGCTATATCTTTTCAAACTGATTTGACTTTCAGATTTCTTAAAAATTAATATTAAAAATCATAAAAATCCCATTGACTTTCATTGCAACAGTTCAAATTGAGCCAAGACTACGGTGGCCCAGCAGTGGACACCAAATAAACTCAAATCTAAACTCCCTGAAGCCCTAGATTCAATTAAACTACCATTCTATATGTACTAATGAACTTTATCTATCTATCTATCTATCTATCTATCTATCTATCTATCTAACTTATCTTTCTTTCTTTCTAACTAATCTTTATTTCTTTCTACCTAATCTTTCTTTATTTCTTTCTTTCTTACTAATCTATCTTTCTTTCAAACTAATCTTTCTTTCGTTCAAACTAATCTTTCTTTCTTTCTAACTAATATTTCTTTCTTGCTAACTGATCTATCTTTCTTTCTAACTAATCTTTCTTTCTTTCTAACTAATCTATCTTTCTTCTTTCTAACTAATCTATCTTTCTTTCTAACTAATCTACCTTACTTTCTTTCTAACTAATCTATCTTTCTTTCTAACTAATCTATCTATCTTTCTTTCTTTCTAACTACTCTATCTTTCTTTCATTCTAACTTTTCTTTCTTTCTAACTAATCTATCTATCTTTCTAACTAATCTCTTTCTTTCTAACCAATCTTTCATTATTTCTTTCTTACTTTCTTTTATTCTTTCTTTCTAACTAATCTATCTTTTTTCTTTCTAACTAATCTTTCTTTCTTTCTAACTAATCTATCTATCTTTCTTTCTTTCTAACTAATCTATCTATCTTTCTTTCATTCTAACTAATCTTTTCTTTCTTTCTAACTAATCTCTATCTTTCAAACTAATCTATCTTTCTTTCTAACCAATTTTTCTTTCTTTCTTTCTTTCTTTCTTTTTTTCTTTCTAACTAATCTATCTATCTTTCTTTCTAACTAATCTTTCTTTCTTTCTAACTAATCTTTCTTTCTTTCTAACTAATCTATCTTTCTTTCTTTCTAAATAATCTATCTTTCTTTCTAACTAATCTATCTATCTATCTTTCTTTCTAACTAATCTATCTATCTTTCTTTCTAACTACTTTATCTTTATTTCTAACTAATCTATCGTTCTTTATTCCTTTCTTTCTTTCTTACTAATCTATCTTTCTTTCTTTCTAACCAATCTATCATTCTTTCTTTCTTTCTAACTAATCTTTCTTTCTTTCTAACTAATCTATCTATCTTTCTTTCTAACTAATCTATCTTTCTTTCTTTCTAACTAATCTATCTTTTTTTTCTAACTAATCTATCTATCTTTCTTTCTAACTAATATATCTTTCTTTCTTTCTAACTAATCTATCTTTCTTTCTTTCTAACTAATCTATCTATCTATCTATCTATCTATCTATCTATCTATCTATCTATCTTTCTTTCTAACTAATCTATCTCTTTCTTTCTAACTAACTAGTCTTTCTAACTAATCTATCTTTCTTTCTTTCTTTCTTTCTAACTAATCTATGTTTCTTTCTTTCTAACTAATCCATCTTTCTTTATATCTTTCTTACTAACTAATCTATCTTTCTTTCTAACCAATCTTTCTTTCTTTCTTTCTTTTTTCATTCTTTCTAACTAATCTATCTTTCTTTCTTTCTTTCTAACTAATCTATCTTTCTTTCTAACTAATCTATCTATCTTTCTTTCTAACTAATCTTTCTTTCTTTCTAACCAATCTATCTTTCTTTCTTTCTAACTAATCTTTCTTTCTTTCTTTCTAACTTATCTATCTATCTTTCTAACTAATCTATCTTTCTTTCTTTCTAACTAATCTATCTTACTTTCTAACTAATTTATATTTCTTTCTTTCTAACTAATCTATCTTTCTTTCTTTCTAACTAATCTATCTTTTTTTTCTAACTAATCTATCTATCTTTCTTTCTAACTAATATATCTTTCTTTCTTTCTAACTAATCTATCTTTCTTTCTTTCTAACTAATCTATCTATCTATCTATCTTTCTTTCTAACTTATCTATCTCTTTCTTTCTAACTAACTAGTCTTTCTAACTAATCTATCTTTCTTTCTTTCTTTCTTTCTAACTAATCTATGTTTCTTTCTTTCTAACTAATCCATCTTTCTTTATATCTTTCTTACTAACTAATCTATCTTTCTTTCTAACCAATCTTTCTTTCTTTCTTTCTTTTTTCATTCTTTCTAACTAATCTATCTTTCTTTCTTTCTAACTAATCTATCTTTCTTTCTAACTAATCTATCTATCTTTCTTTCTAACTAATCTATCTTTCTTTCTTTCTAACTAATCTATCTATCTATCTATCTTTCTAACTAATCTATCTTTCTAACTAATCTATCTTTCTTTCTAACTAATCTATCTATCTTTCTTTTTAACTAATCTATCTTTCTTTCTTTCTAACTAATCTATCTATCTATCTATCTTTCTAACTAATCTATCTTTCTTTCTAACTAATCTATCTTTCTTTCTTTCTAACTAACTAATCTTTCTTTCTTTCTAACTAATCTATCTTTCTTTCTTTCTTTCTTTCTAACTAATCTATGTTTCTTTCTTTCTAACTAATCTATCTTTCTTTCTATCTTTCTAACTAATCTATCTTTCTTTGTAACCAATCTTTCTTTCTTTCTTTCTTACTTTCTTTCTTTCTAACTAATCTATCTTTTTTCTTTCTAACTAATCTATCTATCTTTCTTTCTAACTAATCTTTCTTTCTTTCTAACCAATCTATCTTTCTTTCTTTCTAACTAATCTTTCTTTCTTTCTTTCTAACTTATCTATCTATCTTTCTAACTAATCTATCTTTCTTTCTTTCTAACTAATCTATCTTTCTTTCTAACTAATCTATCTTTCTTTTTTCTAACTAATCTATCTTTCTAGCTAATCTATCTTTCTTTCTATCAAATCCATCTTTCTTTGTTTTTTAAATAATCTATCTTTCTTTATTTCTAACTAAGTTATCTTTCTTTCTAACTAATCTATCTTTCTTTCTAACTAATCTATCTTTCTAACTAATCTATCTTTCTTTCTAACAAATCTCTTTCTTTGTTTTTTAACTAATCTATCTTTCTTTCTAACTAATTTATCTTTCTTTCTAACTAATCTATCTTTCTTTCTAACTAATCTATCTTTCTTTCTTTCTAATCTATATTTCTTTCTTTCTAACTAATCTATCTTACTTTCTTTCTTTCTTTTTAATTAACTTTCTTTCTTTCTTTCTAACTAATCTATCTTTCTTTCTTTCTAACTGATCTATCTTTCTTTTTCTTTCTAACTAATCTATCTTTCTTTCTTTCTAACTAATCTTTCTTTCTTTCTTACTAATCTATCTTTCTTTCTTTCTTTCTAACTAATCTATCTTTCTTTCTTACTAATATTTTTTTCTTTCTTTCTTTCTAACTAATCTATCTTTCTAACTAATCTTTCTTTCTTTCTTTTTAATTAACTTTCTTTCTTTCTTTCTTTCTAACCAATCTATCTTTCTTTCTTTCTAACTAATCTATCTTTCTTTTTCTTTGTAACTAATCTATCTTTCTTTCTTTCTAACTAATCTTTCTTTCTTTCTTACTAATCTTTTTTTCTTTCTTTCTTTCTAACTAATCTATCTATCTTTCTTTCTTTCTTTCTTTTTAATTAACTTTATTTATTTCTTTCTTTCTAACTAATCTATCTTTCTTTCTAACTAATCTATCTTTCTTTTTCTTTCTAACTAATCTATCTTTCTCACTAATCTATCTTTCTTTCTTTCTTTCTTACTAATATATCTTTCTTTCCTTTTTTCTTTCTAACTAATCTATCTTTCTTTCTTTCTTACTAATCTTTTTTTCTTTCTTTTTTTCTAACTAATCTATCTATCTTTCATTCTTTCTTTCTAACTAATCTTTTTTTCTTTCTTTCTAACTAATCTATCTTTCTTTCTTTCTAACTTATCTATATTTCTTTCTTTCTTTCTTTCTTTCTTTCTTTCTTTCTTTCTTTCTAACTAACTAATCTATCTTTCTTTCTTACTAATCTTTTTTTCTTTCTTTCTTTCTTTCTAACTAATCTATCCTTCTAACTAATCTTTCTTTCTTTCTTTTTAATTAACTTTTTTTCTTTCTTTCTTTCTAACTAATCTATCTATCTTTCTTTCTACCTAATCTATATTTCTTTTTTTCTTTTTAATTATCTTTCTTTCTTTCTTTCTAACTAATCTATCTTTCTTTCTTTCTAACTAATCTATCTTTCTTTCTTTCTAACTAATCTATCTTTCTTTTTCTTTCTAACTAATCTCTTTCTTTCTAACTAATCTATCTTTCTTTCTCACTAATCTTTTTTCTTTCTTTCTTTCTAACTAATCTATCTATCTCACTAATCTATCTTTCTTCCTTTCTTTCTTACTAATCTATCTTTCTTTCCTTTTTTCTTTCTAACTAATCTATCTTTCTTTCTTTCTTACTAATCTTTTTTTCTTTCTTTCTAACTAATCCATCTTTCTTTCTCTCTAACTAATCTATCTTTCTTTCTCACTAATCTTTTTTCTTTCTTTCTTTCTAACTAATCTATCTATCTCACTAATCTATCTTTCTTCCTTTCTTTCTTACTAATCTATCTTTCTTTCCTTTTTTCTTTCTAACTAATCTATCTTTCTTTCTTTCTAACTAATCTTTTTTCTTTCTTTCTAACTAATCCATCTTTCTTTCTTTCTAACTAATCTATCTTTCTTTCTTTCTAACTTATCTATATTTCTTTCTTTCTTTCTCTTTCTTTCTTTCTTTCTTTCTTTCTTTCTTTCTTTCTTTCTTTCTAACTAATCTATCTTTCTTTCTTACTAATCTTTTTTTCTTTCTTTCTTTCTAACTAATCTATCTTTCTAACTAATCTTTCTTTCTTTCTTTTTAATTAACTTTCTTTCTTTCTAACTAATCTATCTATCTTTCTATCTTTCTTTCTACCTAATCTATCTTTCTTTCTTTCTTTTTAATTAACTTTCTTTCTTTCTAACTAATCTATCTATCTTTCTATCTTTCTTTCTACCTAATCTATCTTTCTTTCTTTCTTTTTAATTAACTTTCTTTCTTTCATTCTTTCTTTCTTTCTAACTAATCTATCTTTCTTTCTTTCTAACTTATCTATATTTCTTTCTTTCTTTCTCTTTCTCTTTCTCTTTCTCTTTCTCTTTCTCTTTCTTTCTTTCTTTCTTTCTTTCTAACTAATCTATCTTTCTTTCTTACTAATCTTTTTTTCTTTCTTTCTTTCTAACTAATCTATCTTTCTAACTAATCTTTCTTTCTTTCTCTTTAATTAACTTTCTTTCTTTCTTTCTAACTAATCTATCTATCTTTCTATCTTTCTTTCTACCTAATCTATCTTTCTTTCTTTCTTTTTAATTAACTTTCTTTCTTTCTTTCTTTCTAACTAATCTATCTTTCTTTCTTTCTAAATAAAAACTCTTTCTTTTTCTTTCTAACTAATCTATCTATCTTTCTATCTTTCTTTCTACCTAATCTATCTTTCTTTCTTTCTTTCTTTTTAATTAACTTTCTTTCTTTCTTTCTTTCTTTCTTTCTTTCTTTCTAACTAATCTATCTTTCTTTCTCACTAATCTCTTTTTCTTTCTTTCTTTCTAACTAATCTATCTATCTTTCTATCTTTCTTACTAATCAATCTTTCTTTCTTTCTTACTAATTTATCTTTCTTTCTTTCTTTCTTACTAATCTATCTTTCTTTCCTTTTTTCTTTCTAACTAATCTTTCTTTCTTTCTTTCTAACTAATCTATCTTTCTTTCTTTCTTTCTTTCTTTCTCACTAATCTTTTTTTCTTTCTTTCTAACTAATCTATCTATCTTTCTATCTTTCTTACTAATCAATCTTTCTTTCTTTCTTACTAATTTATCTTTCTTTCTTTCTTTCTTACTAATCTTTTTTTCTTTCTTTCTAACTAATCTATCTTTCTTTCTTTCTAACTTATCTATATTTCTTTCTTTCTTTCTTTCTTACTAATCTATCTTTCTTTCTAACTAATCTCTTTCTTTCTTTCTTTCTAACTAATCTTTCTTTCTTTCTTACTAATCTTTTTTTCTTTCTTTTTTCTAACTAATCTATCTTTCTTTCTTTCTTTCTAACTAATCTTTTTTTCTTTCTTTCTTTCTAACTTATCTATATTTCTTTCTTTCTTTCTTTCTTACTAATCTATCTTTCTTTCTAACTAATCTATCTTTCTTTCTTTCTTTCTTTCTAACTAATCTATCTTTCTTTCTTTCTTACTAATCTTTTTTTCTTTCTTTCTAACTAATCTATCTTTCTTTCTTTCTTACTAAACTATAAACTAATTAAACTTTAAACTTCTTTAAACTTCTTCAAACTTATTGGTCCAAACTTTCACAAGCCAACTTAAAGTTTGTCTCGACGAACTTTTTCTAGTTATTAAGTTGGCTTGAGAAAGCCAACTTACTGAAATCCTATTTAAACTTATTATTATTATTATTATTCTTCTGACTCTAAAATTTAAACTCTAACTCGTCCTAGAGCTTTAACTCTACAAACTCCAAACTCGGGTCAGACCTTCAAACTGTTCTGACTTAGTGTGCTATATCTTTTCAGACTGATTTGACTTTCAGATTTCTTAAAAATTAATATTAAAAATCATAAAAATCCCATTGACTTTCATTGTAACAGTTCAAAATGAGCCAAGACTACGGTGGCCCAGTAGTCTACACCAAATAAACTCAAATCTAAATTCCCTAAAGCCTTGGACTCAATTAAACTCCCATTCTATATGTACTTATGAACTCTATCTATCTATCTATCTATCTATCTATCTATCTATCTATCTATCTATCTATCTATCTATCTATCTATCTATCTATCTCTTTCTAACTTATCTATCTATCTATCTATCTATCTATCTATCTATCTATCTATCTATCTGATCTTTCTTCCTTTCTAACTAATCTATCTTTCTTCCTTTCTAACTAATCTATCTTTCTTTCTTTCTAACTAATCTCTTTATTTCTAAACTAATCTATCTTTCTTTCTTTCTAACTAATCTTTCTTTCTAACTAATATTTCCTTCTAACTAATCTATCTTTCTTTCTTTCTAACTAATCTATCTATGTTTCTTTCTAACTAATCTATCTATCTTTCTTTCTAACTAATCTATCTATCTTTCTTTCTAACTAATCTCTTTCTTTCTAACTAATCTCTTTCTTTCTTTCTAACTAATCTCTTTCTTTCTAACTAATCTATCTTTTTTTCTTTCTAACTAATCTATCTTTCTTTCTTTCTAACTAATCTATCTTTCTTTCTTTCTAACTAATCTATCTTTCTTTCTTTCTAACTAATCTATCTTTCTTTCTAACTAATCTATCTTTCTTTCTTATCTATCTATCTATCTATCTATCTATCTATCTATCTATCTATCTATCTATCTATCTATCTATCTATCTATCTTTCTTTCTTTCTAACTAATCTATCTATATATCTTTATTTCTAACTAATCTATCTTTCTTTCTTATCTATCTATCTATCTATCTATCTATCTATCTATCTATCTATCTATCTATCTATCTATCTTTCTTTCTTTCTTTCTTTCTTTCTAACTAATCTATCTTTCTTTATTTCTTTCAAACTAATCTATCTTTCTTTCTTTCTAACTAATCTATCTTTCTTTCTTTCTAACTAATATTTCCTTCTAACTAATCTATCTTTCTTTCTTTCTAACTAATCTATCTATGTTTCTTTCTAACTAATCTCTTTCTTTCTAACTAATCTATCTATCTTTCTTTCTAACTAATCTATCTTTCTTTATTTCTTTCAAACTAATCTATCTTTTTTCTTTCTAACTAATCTATCTTTCTTTCTTTCTAACTAATCTATCTTTCTTTCTTTCTAACTAATCTATCTTTATTTCTTTATTTCTTTCTAACTAATCTATCTTTTTTTCTTTCTAACTAATCTATCTTTCTTTATTTCTTTCAAACTAATCTATCTTTATTTCTTTATTTCTTTCTAACTAATCTATCTATGTTTCTTTCTAACTAATCTATCTTTCTTTCTAACTAATCTATCTATGTTTCTTTCTAAATAATCTATCTATCTTTCTTTCTAACTAATCTCTTTCTTTCTAACTAATCTATCTATCTTTCTTTCTAACTAATCTCTTTCTTTCTAACTAATCTCTTTCTTTCTTTCTAACTAATCTCTTTCTTTCTAACTAATCTATCTTTCTTTCTTTCTAACTACTCTATCTTTCTTTCATTCTAACTAATCTATCTTTCTTTCTAACTAATCTATCTATCTTTCTTTCTAACTAATCTATCTTTCTTTCTTTCTTTCTTGCTAATCTTTTTTCTTTCTTTCTTTCTTACTAATCTATCTTTCTTTCTTTCTTACTAATCTTTTTCTTTCTTTCTTTCTTACTAATCTATCTTTCTTTCTTTCTTACTAATCTATCTTTCTTTCATTCTTACTAATCTTTTTTTCTTTCTTTCTTTCTTACTAATCTATCTTTCTTTCTTTCTTACTAATCTATCTTTCTTTCATTCTTACTAATCTTTTTTTCTTTCTTTCTGTCTTACTAATCTATCTTTCTTTCTTTCTTACTAATCTTTTTTTCTATCTTTCTTTCTTACTAATCTATCTTTCTTTCTTACTAATCTTTTTTTCTTTCTTTCTTTCTAACTAATCTATCTTTCTTTCTTTCTTACTAATCTTGTTTTCTTTCTTTCTTTCTTACTAATCTTTTTTTCTTTCTTTCTTACTAATCTTTTTTCTTTCTTTCTTTCTAACTAATCTATCTTTCTTTCTTACTAATCTATCTTTCTTTCTTTCTTACTAATCTTTTTTTTCTTTCTTTCTAACTAATCTATCTTTCTTTCTTTCTTGCTAATCTTTTTTTCTTTCTTTCTTTCTTACTAATCTATCTTTCTTTCTTTCTAATCTTTTTTCTTTCTTTCTTACTAATCTATCTTTCTTTCTTACTAATCTTTTTTTCTTTCTTTCTTACTAATCTTTTTTCTTTCTTTCTAACTAATCTATCTTTCTTTCTTACTAATCTTTTTTTCTTTCTTTCTTTCTTTCTTACTAATCTTTTTTTCTTTCTTTCTTTCTTTCTAACTAATCTTTTTTTTCTTTCTTTCTAACTAATCTATCTTTCTTTCTTTCTTTCTTGCTAATCTTTTTTCTTTCTTTCTTTCTTACTAATCTATCCTTCTTTCTTTCTTACTAATCTTTTTTTCTTTCTTTCTTACTAATCTATCTTTCTTTCTTTCTTACTAATCTTTTTTTCTTTCTTTCTTACTAATCTTTTTTCTTTCTTTCTAACTAATCTATCTTTCTTTCTTACTAATCTTTTTTTCTTTCTTTCTTTCTTTCTTACTAATCTTTTTTTTCTTTCTTTCTAACTAATCTATCTTTCTTTCTTTCTTTCTTGCTAATCTTTTTTCTTTCTTTCTTACTAATCTTTTTTCTTTCTTTCTTTTTAACTAATCTATCTTTCTTTCTTACTAATCTTTTTTTCTTTCTTTCTTTCTTACTAATCTTTTTTTTCTTTCTTTCTAACTAATCTATCTTTCTTTCTTTCTTGCTAATCTTTTTTTCTTTCTTTCTTTCTTACTAATCTATCTTTCTTTCTTACTAATCTTTTTTTCTTTCTTTCTTACTAATCTTTTTTTCTTTCTTTCTTTCTTTCTTACTAATCTTTTTTTTCTTTCTTTCTAACTAATCTATCTTTCTTTCTTTCTTTCTTGCTAATCTTTTTTTCTTTCTTTCTTTCTAACTAATCTATCTTTCTTTCTTTCTTACTAATCTTTTTTTCTTTCTTTCTTACTAATCTTTTTTCTTTCTTTCTAACTAATCTATCTTTCTTTCTTACTAATCTTTTTTTCTTTCTTTCTTTCTTACTAATCTTTTTTTTCTTTCTTTCTAACTAATCTATCTTTCTTTCTTACTAATCTTTTTTTCTTTCTTTCTTTCTTTCTTACTAATCTTTTTTTTCTTTCTTTCTAACTAATCTATCTTTCTTTCTTTCTTTCTTGCTAATCTTTTTTTCTTTCTTTCTTTCTTACTAATCTATCTTTCTTTCTTTCTTACTAATCTTTTTTTCTTTCTTTCTTACTAATCTTTTTTCTTTCTTTCTTTCTAACTAATCTATCTTTCTTTCTTACTAATCTTTCTTTCTTTCTTACTAATCTTTTTTCTTTCTTTCTAACTAATCTATCTTTCTTTCTTTCTTACTAATCTTTTTCTTTCTTTCTTTCTTACTAATCTATCTTTCTTTCTTACTAATCTATCTTTCTTTCTTTCTAACTAATCTATCTTTCTTTCTTTCTTACTAATCTATCTTTCTTTCTTACTAATCTTTTTTCTCTCTGTCTAACTAATCTATCTATCTTTCTTACTAATCAATCTTTCTCTTACTAATCTATCTTTTTTTCTTTCTTACTAATCTATCTTTCTTTCCTTCTTTCTTTCTAACTAATCTATCTTTCTTTCTTACTAATCTTTTTTTATTTTTTTATTTCTAACTAATCTATCTTTCTTTCTCTTTCTTACTAATCTATCTTTCTTTCTTTCTTACTATTTTTTTCTTTCTTTCTTTCTTACTAATCTATCTTTCTTTCTTTCTTACTAATCTATCTTTCTTTCTTTCTAACTAATCTATCTTTCTTTCTTACTAATCTTTTTTTATTTTTTTATTTCTAACTAATCTATCTTTCTTTCTTTCTTTCTTTCTAACTAATCTATCTTTCTTTCTTTCTTACTAATCTTTTTTTTATCTTTCTTTCTAACTAATCTATCTTTCTTTCTTTCTTACTGAACTATAAACTAATTAAACTTTAAACTAATTTAAACTTTAAACTTCTTCAAACTTATTGGTCCAAACTTTCACAAGCCAACTTAAAGTTTGTCTCGACGAACTTTTTCTAGTTATTCTTCTTCTTCTTCTTCTTCTTATTTTTCTTACCCAAAAAATTCTGACTCTAACTCGTCCTAGAGCTTTAACTCTACAAACTCCAAACTCGGGTCAGACCTTCAGACTGTTCTGACTCGGTGTGCTATATCTTTTCAAACTGATTTGACTTTCAGATTTCTTAAAAATTAATATTAAAAATCATAAAAATCCCATTGACTTTCATTGCAACAGTTCAAATTGAGCCAAGACTACGGTGGCCCAGTAGTGAACAACACAAAAACTCAAATCTAAACTCCCTGAAGCCCTAGATTCAATGAAACTACCATTCTATATGTACTAATGAACTTTATCTATCTATCTATCTATCTATCTATCTATCTATCTATCTATATATCTATCTATCTATCTATCTATCTTTCTAACTTATCTTTCTTTCTTTCTAACTAATCTTTCTTTCTTTCTACCTAATCTTTCTTTATTTCTTTCTTTCTTACTAATCTATCTTTCTTTCAAACTAATCTTTCTTTCTTTCAAACTAATCTTTCTTTCTAACTAACTAATATTTCTTTCTTGCTAACTGATCTATCTTTCTTTCTTTCTAACTAATCTTTCTTTCTTTCTAACTAATCTATCTTTCTTCTTTCTAACTAATCTATCTTTCTTTCTAACTAATCTACCTTACTTTCTTTCTAACTAATCTATCTTTCTTTCTAACTAATCTATCTTTTTTCTTTCTAACTAATCTTTCTTTCTTTCTAACTAATCTATCTATCTTTCTTTCTTTCTAACTAATCTATCTATCTTTCTTTCATTCTAACTAATCTTTTCTTTCTTTCTAACTAATCTCTATCTTTCAAACTAATCTATCTTTCTTTCTAACCAATTTTTCTTTCTTTCTCTCTTTCTTTCTTTCTTTTTTTCTTTCTAACTAATCTATCTATCTTTCTTTCTAACTAATCTTTCTTTCTTTCTAACTAATCTTTCTTTCTTTCTAACTAATCTATCTTTCTTTCTTTCTAAATAATCTTTCTTTCTTTCTAACTAATCTATCTATCTATCTTTCTTTCTAACTAATCTATCTTTCTTTCTAACTACTTTATCTTTATTTCTAACTAATCTATCGTTCTTTATTCCTTTCTTTCTTTCTTACTAATCTATCTTTCTTTCTTTCTAACCAATCTATCATTCTTTCTTTCTTTCTAACTAATCTTTCTTTCTTTCTAACTAATCTATCTATCTTTCTTTCTAACTAATCTATCTTTCTTTCTTTCTAACTAATCTATCTTTTTTTTCTAACTAATCTATCTATCTTTCTTTCTAACTAATATATCTTTCTTTCTTTCTAACTAATCTATCTTTCTTTCTAACTAACTAGTCTTTCTAACTAATCTATCTTTCTTTCTTTCTTTCTTTCTAACTAATCTATGTTTCTTTCTGTCTAACTAATCCATCTTTCTTTATATCTTTCTTACTAACTAATCTATCTTTCTTTCTAACCAATCTTTCTTTCTTTCTTTCTTTTTTCATTCTTTCTAACTAATCTATCTTTCTTTCTTTCTAACTAATCTATCTTTCTTTCTAACTAATCTATCTATATTTCTAACTAATCTATCTTTCTTTCTTTCTAACTAATCTATCTATCTATCTTTCTAACTAATCTATCTTTCTTTCTAACTAATCTATCTTTCTTTCTAACTAATCTATCTATCTTTCTTTTTAACTAATCTATCTTTCTTTCTTTCTAACTAATCTATCTATCTATCTATCTTTCTAACTAATCTATCTTTCTTTCTAACTAATCTATCTTTCTTTCTTTCTAACTAACTAATCTTTCTTTCTTTCTAACTAATCTATCTTTCTTTCTTTCTTTCTAACTAATCTGTTTCTTTCTTTCTAACTAATCTATCTTTCTTTCTATCTTTCTAACTAATCTATCTTTCTTTCTAACCAATCTTTCTTTCTTTCTTTCTTACTTTCTTTCTTTCTAACTAATCTATCTTTTTTCTTTCTAACTAATCTATCTATCTTTCTTTCTAACTAATCTTTCTTTCTTTCTAACCAATCTATCTTTCTTTCTTTCTAACTAATCTTTCTTTCTTTCTTTCTAACTTATCTATCTATCTTTCTAACTAATCTATCTTTCTTTCTTTCTAACTAATCTATCTTTCTTTCTAACTAATCTATCTTACTTTCTAACTAATTTATCTTTCTTTCTTTCTAACTAATCTATCTTTCTTTTTTTCTAACTAATCTATCTTTCTAGCTAATCTATCTTTCTTTCTATCAAATCCATCTTTCTTTGTTTTTTAAATAATCTATCTTTCTTTATTTCTAAGTTATCTTTCTTTCTAACTAATCTATCTTTCTTTCTAACTAATCTATCTTTCTAACTAATCTATCTTTCTTTCTAACAAATCTCTTTCTTTGTTTTTTAACTAATCTATCTTTCTTTCTAACTAATTTATCTTTCTAACTAATCTTTCTTTCTTTCTTTCTTTTTAATTAACTTTCTTTCTTTCTTTCTTTCTAACCAATCTATCTTTCTTTCTTTCTAACTAATCTATCTTTCTTTTTCTTTGTAACTAATCTATCTTTCTTTCTTTCTAACTAATCTTTCTTTCTTTCTTACTAATCTTTTTTTCTTTCTTTTTTTCTAACTAATCTATCTTTCTTTCTTTCTTTCTTTCTTTTTAATTAACTTTATTTATTTCTTTCTTTCTAACTAATCTATCTTTCTTTCTAACTAATCTATCTTTCTTTTTCTTTCTAACTAATCTATCTTTCTTTCTTTCTTTCTAACTAATCTATCTTTCTCACTAATCTATCTTTCTTTCTTTCTTTCTTACTAATATATCTTTCTTTCCTTTTTTCTTTCTAACTAATCTATCTTTCTTTCTTTCTTACTAATCTTTTTTTCTTTCTTTTTTTCTAACTAATCTATCTATCTTTCATTCTTTCTTTCTAACTAATCTTTTTTTTCTTTCTTTCTAACTAATCTATCTTTCTTTCTTTCTAACTTATCTATATTTCTTTCTTTCTTTCTTTCTTTCTTTCTAACTAACTAATCTATCTTTCTTTCTTACTAATCTTTCTTTCTTTCTTTCTTTCTTTCTAACTAATCTATCCTTCTAACTAATCTTTCTTTCTTTCTTTTTAATTAACTTTCTTTCTTTCTTTCTTTCTAACTAATCTATCTATCTTTCTTTCTACCTAATCTATATTTCTTTTTTTCTTTTTAATTAACTTTCTTTCTTTCTTTCTTTCTTTCTTTCTAACTAATCTATCTTTCTTTCTTTCTAACTAATCTATCTTTCTTTTTCTTTCTAACTAATCTCTTTCTTTCAAACTAATCTATCTTTCTTTCTCACTAATCTTTTTTCTTTCTTTCTTTCTAACTAATCTATCTATCTCACTAATCTATCTTTCTTCCTTTCTTTCTTACTAATCTATCTTTCTTTCCTTTTTTCTTTCTAACTAATCTATCTTTCTTTCTTTCTTACTAATCTTTTTTTCTTTCTTTCTAACTAATCCATCTTTCTTTCTCTCTAACTAATCTATCTTTCTTTCTCACTAATCTTTTTTCTTTCTTTCTTTCTAACTAATCTATCTCTCACTAATCTATCTTTCTTCCTTTCTTTCTTACTAATCTATCTTTCTTTCCTTTTTTCTTTCTAACTAATCTATCTTTCTTTCTTTCTTTCTAACTAATCTTTTTTCTTTCTTTCTAACTAATCCATCTTTCTTTCTTTCTAACTAATCTATCTTTCTTTCTTTCTAACTTATCTATATTTCTTTCTTTCTTTCTCTTTCTTTCTTTCTCTTTCTTTCTTTCTTTCTTTCTTTCTTTCTTTCTTTCTAACTAATCTATCTTTCTTTCTTACTAATCTTTTTTTCTTTCTTTCTTTCTAACTAATCTATCTTTCTAACTAATCTTTCTTTCTTTCTTTTTAATTAACTTTCTTTCTTTCTAACTAATCTATCTATCTTTCTATCTTTCTTTCTACCTAATCTATCTTTCTTTCTTTCTTTTTAATTAACTTTCTTTCTTTCTTTCTTTCTTTCTAACTAATTTATCTTTCTTTCTTTCTAACTAATCTATCTTTCTTTTTCTTACTAACTAATCTTTCTTTCTTTCTTTCTAACTAATCTATCTTTCTTTCTCACTAATCTTTTTTTCTTTCTTTCTTTCTTACTAATCTATCTTTCTTTCCTTTTTTCTTTCTAACTAATCTATCTTTCATTCTTACTAATCTTTTTTTCTTTCTTTTTTCAACTAATCTATGTTTCTTTCTTTCTAACTAATCTTTTTTTCTTTCTTTCTAACTAATCTATCTTTCTTTCTTTCTTTCTTTCTGACTAATCTTTTTTTCTTTCTTTCTTTCTAACTAATCTATCTTTCTAACTAATCTTTCTTTCTTTCTTTTTAATTAACTTTCTTTCTTTCTTTCTTTCTAACTAATCTATCTTTCTTTCTTTCTAACTAATCTATCTTTCTTTTTCTTTCTAACTAATCTCTTTCTTTCTTTCTTTCTAACTAATCTATCTTTCTTTCTTTCTTTCTAACTAATCTTTTTTCTTTCTTTCTAACTAATCCATCTTTCTTTCTTTCTAACTAATCTATCTTTCTTTCTTTCTAACTTATCTATATTTCTTTCTTTCTCTTTCTTTCTTTCTTTCTTTCTTTCTAACTAATCTATCTTTCTTTCTTACTAATCTTTTTTTCTTTCTTTCTTTCTAACTAATCTATCTTTCTAACTAATCTTTCTTTCTTTCTCTTTAATTAACTTTCTTTCTTTCTTTCTAACTAATCTATCTATCTTTCTATCTTTCTTTCTACCTAATCTATCTTTCTTTCTTTCTTTTTAATTAACTTTCTTTCTTTCTTTCTTTCTTTCTTTCTAACTAATCTATCTTTCTTTCTTTCTAAATAAAAACTATCTTTCTTTTTCTTTCTAACTAATCTATCTATCTTTCTATCTTTCTTTCTACCTAATCTATCTTTCTTTCTTTCTTTTTAATTAACTTTCTTTCTTTCTTTCTTTCTTTCTTTCTTTCTTTCTAACTAATCTATCTTTCTTTCTCACTAATCTCTTTTTCTTTCTTTCTTTCTAACTAATCTATCTATCTTTCTATCTTTCTTACTAATCAATCTTTCTTTCTTTCTTACTAATTTATCTTTCTTTCTTTCTTTCTTACTAATCTATCTTTCTTTCCTTTTTTCTTTCTAACTAATCTTTCTTTCTTTCTTTCTTTCTAACTAATCTATCTTTCTTTCTTTCTTTCTTTCTTTCTTTCACACTAATCTTTTTTTCTTTCTTTCTAACTAATCTATCTATCTTTCTTACTAATCAATCTTTCTTTCTTTCTTACTAATTTATCTTTCTTTCTTTCTTTCTTACTAATCTTTTTTTCTTTCTTTCTTTCTAACTAATCTATCTTTCTTTCTTTCTAACTTATCTATATTTCTTTCTTTCTTTCTTTCTTACTAATCTATCTTTCTTTCTAACTAATCTCTTTCTTTCTTTCTAACTAATCTATCTTTCTTTCTTTCTTACTAATCTTTTTTTCTTTCTTTTTTCTAACTAATCTATCTTTCTTTCTTTCTTTCTAACTAATCTTTTTTTCTTTCTTTCTTTCTAACTTATCTATATTTCTTTCTTTCTTTCTTTCTTACTAATCTATCTTTCTTTCTAACTAATCTATCTTTCTTTCTTTCTTTCTAACTAATCTATCTTTCTTTCTTTCTTACTAATCTTTTTTTTTTCTTTCTAACTAATCTATCTTTCTTTCTTTCTTACTAAACTATAAACGAATTAAACTTTAAACTTCTTTAAACTTCTTCAAACTTATTGGTCCAAACTTTCACAAGCCAACTTAAAGTTTGTCTCGACGAACTTTTTCTAGTTAAGTTGGCTTGGAAAAGCCAACTTACTGAAATCCTATTTAAACTTATTAAGTTGGCTTGAGAAAGCCAACTTACTGAAATCCTATTTAAACTTATTATTATTATTATTATTCTTCTGACTCTAAAATTTAAACTCTAACTCGTCCTAGAGCTTTAACTCTACAAACTCCAAACTCGGGTCAGACCTTCAAACTGTTCTGACTTAGTGTGCTATATCTTTTCAGACTGATTTGACTTTCAGATTTCTTAAAAATTAATATTAAAAATCATAAAAATCCCATTGACTTTCATTGTAACAGTTCAAAATGAGCCAAGACTACGGTGGCCCAGTAGTCTACACCAAATAAACTCAAATCTAAATTCCCTAAAGCCTTGGACTCAATTAAACTCCCATTCTATATGTACTTATGAACTCTATCTATCTATCTATCTATCTATCTATCTATCTATCTATCTATCTATCTATCTATCTATCTATCTATCTATCTCTTTCTAACTTATCTATCTATCTATCTATCTATCTATCTATCTATCTATCTGATCTTTCTTCCTTTCTAACTAATCTATCTTTCTTCCTTTCTAACTAATCTATCTTTCTTTCTTTCTAACTAATCTCTTTATTTCTAAACTAATCTATCTTTCTTTCTTTCTAACTAATCTTTCTTTCTAACTAATATTTCCTTCTAACTAATCTATCTTTCTTTCTTTCTAACTAATCTATCTATGTTTCTTTCTAACTAATCTATCTATCTTTCTTTCTAACTAATCTATCTATCTTTCTTTCTAACTAATCTCTTTCTTTCTAACTAATCTCTTTCTTTCTTTCTAACTAATCTCTTTCTTTCTAACTAATCTATCTTTTTTTCTTTCTAACTAATCTATCTTTCTTTCTTTCTAACTAATCTATCTTTCTTTCTTTCTAACTAATCTATCTTTCTTTCTTTCTAACTAATCTATCTTTCTTTCTAACTAATCTATCTTTCTTTCTTATCTATCTATCTATCTATCTATCTATCTATCTATCTATCTATCTATCTATCTATCTATCTATCTATCTATCTATCTATCTTTCTTTCTTTCTAACTAATCTATCTATATATCTTTATTTCTAACTAATCTATCTTTCTTTCTTATCTATCTATCTATCTATCTATCTATCTATCTATCTATCTATCTATCTATCTATCTATCTTTCTTTCTTTCTTTCTTTCTTTCTAACTAATCTATCTTTCTTTATTTCTTTCAAACTAATCTATCTTTCTTTCTTTCTAACTAATCTATCTTTCTTTCTTTCTAACTAATATTTCCTTCTAACTAATCTATCTTTCTTTCTTTCTAACTAATCTATCTATGTTTCTTTCTAACTAATCTCTTTCTTTCTAACTAATCTATCTATCTTTCTTTCTAACTAATCTATCTTTCTTTATTTCTTTCAAACTAATCTATCTTTTTTCTTTCTAACTAATCTATCTTTCTTTCTTTCTAACTAATCTATCTTTCTTTCTTTCTAACTAATCTATCTTTATTTCTTTATTTCTTTCTAACTAATCTATCTTTTTTTCTTTCTAACTAATCTATCTTTCTTTATTTCTTTCAAACTAATCTATCTTTATTTCTTTATTTCTTTCTAACTAATCTATCTATGTTTCTTTCTAACTAATCTATCTTTCTTTCTAACTAATCTATCTATGTTTCTTTCTAAATAATCTATCTATCTTTCTTTCTAACTAATCTCTTTCTTTCTAACTAATCTATCTATCTTTCTTTCTAACTAATCTCTTTCTTTCTAACTAATCTCTTTCTTTCTTTCTAACTAATCTCTTTCTTTCTAACTAATCTATCTTTCTTTCTTTCTAACTACTCTATCTTTCTTTCATTCTAACTAATCTATCTTTCTTTCTAACTAATCTATCTATCTTTCTTTCTAACTAATCTATCTTTCTTTCTTTCTTTCTTGCTAATCTTTTTTCTTTCTTTCTTTCTTACTAATCTATCTTTCTTTCTTTCTTACTAATCTTTTTCTTTCTTTCTTTCTTACTAATCTATCTTTCTTTCTTTCTTACTAATCTATCTTTCTTTCATTCTTACTAATCTTTTTTTCTTTCTTTCTTTCTTACTAATCTATCTTTCTTTCTTTCTTACTAATCTATCTTTCTTTCATTCTTACTAATCTTTTTTTCTTTCTTTCTGTCTTACTAATCTATCTTTCTTTCTTTCTTACTAATCTTTTTTTCTATCTTTCTTTCTTACTAATCTATCTTTCTTTCTTACTAATCTTTTTTTCTTTCTTTCTTTCTAACTAATCTATCTTTCTTTCTTTCTTACTAATCTTGTTTTCTTTCTTTCTTTCTTACTAATCTTTTTTTCTTTCTTTCTTACTAATCTTTTTTCTTTCTTTCTTTCTAACTAATCTATCTTTCTTTCTTACTAATCTATCTTTCTTTCTTTCTTACTAATCTTTTTTTTCTTTCTTTCTAACTAATCTATCTTTCTTTCTTTCTTGCTAATCTTTTTTTCTTTCTTTCTTTCTTACTAATCTATCTTTCTTTCTTTCTAATCTTTTTTCTTTCTTTCTTACTAATCTATCTTTCTTTCTTACTAATCTTTTTTTCTTTCTTTCTTACTAATCTTTTTTCTTTCTTTCTAACTAATCTATCTTTCTTTCTTACTAATCTTTTTTTCTTTCTTTCTTTCTTTCTTACTAATCTTTTTTTCTTTCTTTCTTTCTTTCTAACTAATCTTTTTTTTCTTTCTTTCTAACTAATCTATCTTTCTTTCTTTCTTTCTTGCTAATCTTTTTTCTTTCTTTCTTTCTTACTAATCTATCCTTCTTTCTTTCTTACTAATCTTTTTTTCTTTCTTTCTTACTAATCTATCTTTCTTTCTTTCTTACTAATCTTTTTTTCTTTCTTTCTTACTAATCTTTTTTCTTTCTTTCTAACTAATCTATCTTTCTTTCTTACTAATCTTTTTTTCTTTCTTTCTTTCTTTCTTACTAATCTTTTTTTTCTTTCTTTCTAACTAATCTATCTTTCTTTCTTTCTTTCTTGCTAATCTTTTTTCTTTCTTTCTTACTAATCTTTTTTCTTTCTTTCTTTTTAACTAATCTATCTTTCTTTCTTACTAATCTTTTTTTCTTTCTTTCTTTCTTACTAATCTTTTTTTTCTTTCTTTCTAACTAATCTATCTTTCTTTCTTTCTTGCTAATCTTTTTTTCTTTCTTTCTTTCTTACTAATCTATCTTTCTTTCTTACTAATCTTTTTTTCTTTCTTTCTTACTAATCTTTTTTTCTTTCTTTCTTTCTTTCTTACTAATCTTTTTTTTCTTTCTTTCTAACTAATCTATCTTTCTTTCTTTCTTTCTTGCTAATCTTTTTTTCTTTCTTTCTTTCTAACTAATCTATCTTTCTTTCTTTCTTACTAATCTTTTTTTCTTTCTTTCTTACTAATCTTTTTTCTTTCTTTCTAACTAATCTATCTTTCTTTCTTACTAATCTTTTTTTCTTTCTTTCTTTCTTACTAATCTTTTTTTTCTTTCTTTCTAACTAATCTATCTTTCTTTCTTACTAATCTTTTTTTCTTTCTTTCTTTCTTTCTTACTAATCTTTTTTTTCTTTCTTTCTAACTAATCTATCTTTCTTTCTTTCTTTCTTGCTAATCTTTTTTTCTTTCTTTCTTTCTTACTAATCTATCTTTCTTTCTTTCTTACTAATCTTTTTTTCTTTCTTTCTTACTAATCTTTTTTCTTTCTTTCTTTCTAACTAATCTATCTTTCTTTCTTACTAATCTTTCTTTCTTTCTTACTAATCTTTTTTCTTTCTTTCTAACTAATCTATCTTTCTTTCTTTCTTACTAATCTTTTTCTTTCTTTCTTTCTTACTAATCTATCTTTCTTTCTTACTAATCTATCTTTCTTTCTTTCTAACTAATCTATCTTTCTTTCTTTCTTACTAATCTATCTTTCTTTCTTACTAATCTTTTTTCTCTCTGTCTAACTAATCTATCTATCTTTCTTACTAATCAATCTTTCTCTTACTAATCTATCTTTTTTTCTTTCTTACTAATCTATCTTTCTTTCCTTCTTTCTTTCTAACTAATCTATCTTTCTTTCTTACTAATCTTTTTTTATTTTTTTATTTCTAACTAATCTATCTTTCTTTCTCTTTCTTACTAATCTATCTTTCTTTCTTTCTTACTATTTTTTTCTTTCTTTCTTTCTTACTAATCTATCTTTCTTTCTTTCTTACTAATCTATCTTTCTTTCTTTCTAACTAATCTATCTTTCTTTCTTACTAATCTTTTTTTATTTTTTTATTTCTAACTAATCTATCTTTCTTTCTTTCTTTCTTTCTAACTAATCTATCTTTCTTTCTTTCTTACTAATCTTTTTTTTATCTTTCTTTCTAACTAATCTATCTTTCTTTCTTTCTTACTGAACTATAAACTAATTAAACTTTAAACTAATTTAAACTTTAAACTTCTTCAAACTTATTGGTCCAAACTTTCACAAGCCAACTTAAAGTTTGTCTCGACGAACTTTTTCTAGTTATTATTCTTCTTCTTCTTCTTCTTCTTATTTTTCTTACCCAAAAAATTCTGACTCTAACTCGTCCTAGAGCTTTAACTCTACAAACTCCAAACTCGGGTCAGACCTTCAGACTGTTCTGACTCGGTGTGCTATATCTTTTCAAACTGATTTGACTTTCAGATTTCTTAAAAATTAATATTAAAAATCATAAAAATCCCATTGACTTTCATTGCAACAGTTCAAATTGAGCCAAGACTACGGTGGCCCAGTAGTGAACAACACAAAAACTCAAATCTAAACTCCCTGAAGCCCTAGATTCAATTAAACTACCATTCTATATGTACTAATGAACTTTATCTATCTATCTATCTATCTATCTATCTATCTATCTATCTATCTATATATCTATCTATCTATCTATCTATCTATCTTTCTAACTTATCTTTCTTTCTTTCTAACTAATCTTTCTTTCTTTCTACCTAATCTTTCTTTATTTCTTTCTTTCTTACTAATCGATCTTTCTTTCAAACTAATCTTTCTTTCTTTCAAACTAATCTTTCTTTCTTTCTAACTAATATTTCTTTCTTGCTAACTGATCTATCTTTCTTTCTTTCTAACTAATCTTTCTTTCTTTCTAACTAATCTATCTTTCTTCTTTCTAACTAATCTATCTTTCTTTCTAACTAATCTACCTTACTTTCTTTCTAACTAATCTATCTTTCTTTCTAACTAATCTATCTATCTTTCTTTCTTTCTAACTACTCTATCTTTCTTTCATTCTAACTTTTCTTTCTTTCTAACTAATCTATCTATCTTTCTTACTAATCTCTTTCTTTCTAACCAATCTTTCATTCTTTCTTTCTTACTTTCTTTTATTCTTTCTTTCTAACTAATCTATCTTTTTTCTTTCTAACTAATCTTTCTTTCTTTCTAACTAATCTATCTTTCTTTCTTTCTAACTAATCTATCTATCTTTCTTTCATTCTAACTAATCTTTTCTTTCTTTCTAACTAATCTCTATCTTTCAAACTAATCTATCTTTCTAACCAATTTTTCTTTCTTTCTTTCTTTCTTTCTTTTTTTCTAACTAATCTATCTATCTTTCTTTCTAACTAATCTTTCTTTCTTTCTAACTAATCTATCTTTCTTTCTTTCTAAATAATCTATCTTTCTTTCTTTCTAAATAATCTATCTTTCTTTCTAACTAATCTATCTATCTATCTTTCTTTCTAACTAATCTATCTATCTTTCTTTCTAACTACTTTATCTTTATTTCTAACTAATCTATCGTTCTTTATTCCTTTCTTTCTTTCTTACTAATCTATCTTTCTTTCTTTCTAACCAATCTATCATTCTTTCTTTCTTTCTAACTAATCTTTCTTTCTTTCTAACTAATCTATCTATCTTTCTTTCTAACTAATCTATCTTTCTTTCTTTCTAACTAATCTATCTTTTTTTTCTAACTAATCTATCTATCTTTCTTTCTAACTAATATATCTTTCTTTCTTTCTAACTAATCTATCTTTCTTTCTTTCTAACTAATCTATCTATCTATCTATCTTTCTTTCTAACTAATCTATCTCTTTCTTTCTAACTAACTAGTCTTTCTAACTAATCTATCTTTCTTTCTTTCTAACTAATCTATGTTCCTTTCTTTCTAACTAATCCATCTTTCTTTATATCTTTCTTACTAACTAATCTATCTTTCTTTCTAACCAATCTTTCTTTCTTTCTTTCTTTTTTCATTCTTTCTAACTAATCTATCTTTCTTTCTTTCTAACTAATCTATCTTTCTTTCTAACTAATCTATCTTTCTTTCTAACTAATCTATCTTTCTTTCTTTCTAACTAATCTATCTATCTATCTATCTTTCTAACTAATCTATCTTTCTTTCTAACTAATCTATCTTTCTTTCTTTCTAACTAACTAATCTTTCTTTCTTTCTAACTAATCTATCTTTCTTTCTTTCTTTCTAACTAATCTATGTTTCTTTCTTTCTAACTAATCTATCTTTCTTTCTAACCAATCTTTCTTTCTTTCTTTCTTACTTTCTTTCTTTCTAACTAATCTATCTTTTTTCTTTCTAACTAATCTATCTATCTTTCTTTCTAACTAATCTTTCTTTCTTTCTAACCAATCTATCTTTCTTTCTTTCTAACTAATCTTTCTTTCTTTCTTTCTAACTTATCTATCTTTCTAACTAATCTATCTTTCTTTCTTTCTAACTAATCTATCTTTCTTTCTAACTAATCTATCTTACTTTCTAACTAATTTATCTTTCTTTCTTTCTAACTAATCTATCTTTCTTTTTTTCTAACTAATCTATCTTTCTAGCTAATCTATCTTTCTTTCTATCAAATCCATCTTTCTTTGTTTTTTAAATAATCTATCTTTCTTTATTTCTAACTAAGTTATCTTTCTTTCTAACTAATCTATCTTTCTTTCTAACTAATCTATCTTTCTAACTAATCTATCTTTCTTTCTAACAAATCTCTTTCTTTGTTTTTTAACTAATCTATCTTTCTTTCTAACTAATTTATCTTTCTTTCTAACTAATCTATCTTTCTTTCTAACTAATCTATCTTTCTTTCTTTCTAATCTATCTTTCTTTCTTTCTAACTAATCTATCTTACTTTCTTTCTTTCTTTTTAATTAACTTTCTTTCTTTCTTTCTTTCTAACTAATCTATCTTTCTTTCTTTCTAACTGATCTATCTTTCTTTTTCTTTCTAACTAATCTATCTTTCTTTCTTTCTAACTAATCTTTCTTTCTTTCTTACTAATCTATCTTTCTTTCTTTCTAACTAATCTATCTTTCTTTCTTACTAATATTTTTTTCTTTCTTTCTTTCTAACTAATCTATCTTTCTAACTAATCTTTCTTTCTTTCTTTCTTTTTAATTAACTTTCTTTCTTTCTTTCTTTCTAACTAATCTATCTTTCTTTTTCTTTGTAACTAATCTATCTTTCTTTCTTTCTAACTAATCTTTCTTTCTTTCTTACTAATCTTTTTTTCTTTCTTTCTTTCTAACTAATCTATCTATCTTTCTTTCTTTCTTTCTTTTTAATTAACTTTCTTTCTTTCTTTCTTTCTAACTAATCTATCTTTCTTTCTAACTAATCTATCTTTCTTTTTCTTTCTAACTAATCTATCTTTCTTTCTTTCTTTCTAACTAATCTATCTTTCTCACTAATCTATCTTTCTTTCTTTCTTTCTTACTAATATATCTTTCTGTCCTTTTTTCTTTCTAACTAATCTATCTATCTTTCTTTCTTTCTTACTAATCTTTTTTTCTTTCTTTTTTTCTAACTAATCTATCTATCTTTCATTCTTTCTTTCTAACTAATCTTTTTTTTCTTTCTTTCTAACTAATCTATCTTTCTTTCTTTCTAACTTATCTATATTTCTTTCTTTCTTTCTTTCTTTCTTTCTTTCTAACTAACTAATCTATCTTTCTTTCTTACTAATCTTTTTTTCTTTCTTTCTTTCTAACTAATCTATCCTTCTAACTAATCTTTCTTTCTTTCTTTTTAATTAACTTTCTTTCTTTCTTTCTTTCTAACTAATCTATCTCTTTCTTTCTACCTAATCTATATTTCTTTTTTTCTTTTTAATTAACTTTCTTTCTTTCTTTCTTTCTAACTAATCTATCTTTCTTTCTTTCTAACTAATCTATCTTTCTTTTTCTTTCTAACTAATCTCTTTCTTTCTAACTAATCTATCTTTCTTTCTCACTAATCTTTTTTCTTTCTTTCTTTCTAACTAATCTATCTCACTAATCTATCTTTCTTCCTTTCTTTCTTACTAATCTATCTTTCTTTCCTTTTTTCTTTCTAACTAATCTATCTTTCTTTCTTTCTTACTAATCTTTTTTTCTTTCTTTCTAACTAATCCATCTTTCTTTCTCTCTAACTAATCTATCTTTCTTTCTCACTAATCTTTTTTCTTTCTTTCTTTCTAACTAATCTATCTATCTCACTAATCTATCTTTCTTCCTTTCTTTCTTACTAATCTATCTTTCTTTCCTTTTTTCTTTCTAACTAAACTATCTTTCTTTCTTTCTTTCTAACTAATCTTTTTTCTTTCTTTCTAACTAATCCATCTTTCTTTCTTTCTAACTAATCTATCTTTCTTTCTTTCTAACTTATCTATATTTCTTTCTTTCTTTCTCTTTCTTTCTTTCTTTCTTTCTTTCTTTCTTTCTAACTAATCTATCTTTCTTTCTTACTAATCTTTTTTTCTTTCTTTCTTTCTAACTAATCTATCTTTCTAACTAATCTTTCTTTCTTTCTTTTTAATTAACTTTCTTTCTTTCTTTCTAACTAATCTATCTATCTTTCTATCTTTCTTTCTACCTAATCTATCTTTCTTTTTAATTAACTTTCTTTCTTTCTTTCTTTCTTTCTTTCTTTCTTTCTTTCTAACTAATTTATCTTTCTTTCTTTCTAACTAATCTATCTTTCTTTTTCTTACTAACTAATCTTTCTTTCTTTCTTTCTAACTAATCTATCTTTCTTTCTCACTAATCTTTTTTTCTTTCTTTCTTTCTTACTAATCTATCTTTCTTTCCTTTTTTCTTTCTAACTAATCTATCTTTCTTTCTTACTAATCTTTTTTTCTTTCTTTTTTCTAACTAATCTGTTTCTTTCTTTCTAACTAATCTTTTTTTCTTTCTTTCTAACTAATCTATCTTTCTTTCTTTCTTTCTTTCTTACTAATCTTTTTTTCTTTCTTTCTTTCTAACTAATCTATCTTTCTAACTAATCTTTCTTTCTTTCTTTTTAATTAACTTTCTTTCTAACTAATCTATCTATCTTTCTATCTTTCTTTCTACCTAATCTATCTTTCTTTTTAATTAACTTTCTTTCTTTCTTTCTTTCTTTCTTTCTTTCTTTCTAACTAATTTATCTTTCTTTCTTTCTAACTAATCTATCTTTCTTTTTCTTACTAACTAATCTTTCTTTCTTTCTTTCTAACTAATCTATCTTTCTTTCTCACTAATCTTTTTTTCTTTCTTTCTTTCTTACTAATCTATCTTTCTTTCCTTTTTTCTGTCTAACTAATCTATCTTTCTTTCTTACTAATCTTTTTTTCTTTCTTTTTTCTAACTAATCTATGTTTCTTTCTTTCTAACTAATCTTTTTTTCTTTCTTTCTAACTAATCTATCTTTCTTTCTTTCTTTCTTTCTTTCTTACTAATCTTTTTTTCTTTCTTTCTTTCTAACTAATCTATCTTTCTAACTGATCTTTCTTTCTTTCTTTTTAATTAACTTTCTTTCTTTCTAACTAATCTATCTTTCTTTCTTTCTAACTAATCTATCTTTCTTTTTCTTTCTAACTAATCTCTTTCTTTCTTTCTTTCTAACTAATCTATCTTTCTTTCTTTCTTTCTAACTAATCTTTTTTCTTTCTTTCTAACTAATCCATCTTTCTTTCTAACTAATCTATCTTTCTTTCTTTCTAACTTATCTATATTTCTTTCTTTCTTTCTCTTTCTTTCTTTCTTTCTTTCTTTCTTTCTAACTAATCTATCTTTCTTTCTTACTAATCTTTTTTTCTTTCTTTCTTTCTAACTAATCTATCTTTCTAACTAATCTTTCTTTCTTTCTCTTTAATTAACTTTCTTTCTTTCTTTCTAACTAATCTATCTATCTTTCTATCTTTCTTTCTACCTAATCTATCTTTCTTTCTTTCTTTTAATTAACTTTCTTTCTTTCTTTCTTTCTTTCTTTCTTTCTAACTAATCTATCTTTCTTTCTTTCTTTCTAAATAAAAACTATCTTTCTTTTTCTTTCTAACTAATCTATCTATCTTTCTCTTTCTTTCTACCTAATCTATCTTTCTTTCTTTCTTTTTAATTAACTTTCTTTCTTTCTTTCTTTCTTTCTTTCTAACTAATCTATCTTTCTTTCTCACTAATCTCTTTTTCTTTCTTTCTTTCTAACTAATCTATCTATCTTTCTATCTTTCTTACTAATCAATCTTTCTTTCTTTCTTACTAATTTATCTTTCTTTCTTTCTTTCTTACTAATCTATCTTTCTTTCCTTTTTTCTTTCTAACTAATCTTTCTTTCTTTCTTTCTTTCTTTCTAACTAATCTATCTTTCTTTCTTTCTTTCTTTCTCACTAATCTTTTTTTCTTTCTTTCTAACTAATCTATCTATCTTTCTATCTTTCTTACTAATCAATCTTTCTTTCTTTCTTACTAATTTATCTTTCTTTCTTTCTTTCTTACTAATCTTTTTTTCTTTCTTTCTTTCTAACTAATCTATCTTTCTTTCTTTCTAACTTATCTATATTTCTTTCTTTCTTACTAATCTATCTTTCTTTCTAACTAATCTCTTTCTTTCTTTCTTTCTAACTAATCTTTTTTTCTTTCTTTCTTTCTAACTAATCTTTTTTTCTTTCTTTCTTTCTAACTTATCTATATTTCTTTCTTTCTTTCTTTCTTACTAATCTATCTTTCTTTCTAACTAATCTATCTTTCTTTCTTTCTTTCTTTCTAACTAATCTATCTTTCTTTCTTTCTTACTAATCTTTTTTTCTTTCTTTCTAACTAATCTATCTTTCTTTCTTTCTTACTAAACTATAAACTAATTAAACTTTAAACTTCTTTAAACTTCTTCAAACTTATTGGTCCAAACTTTCACAAGCCAACTTAAAGTTTGTCTCGACGAACTTTTTCTAGTTATTATTCTTCTTCTTATTTTTCTTACCCAAAAAATTCTGACTCTAACTCGTCCTAGAGCTTTAACTCTACAAACTCCAAACTCGGGTCAGACCTTCAGACTGTTCTGACTCGGTGTGCTATATCTTTTCAAACTGATTTGACTTTCAGATTTCTTAAAAATTAATATTAAAAATCATAAAAATCCCATTGACTTTCATTGCAACAGTTCAAATTGAGCCAAGACTACGGTGGCCCAGTAGTGAACAACACAAAAACTCAAATCTAAACTCCCTGAAGCCCTAGATTCAATTAAACTACCATTCTATATGTACTAATGAACTTTATCTATCTATCTATCTATCTATCTATCTATCTATCTATCTATCTTTCTAACTTATCTTTCTTTCTTTCTAACTAATCTTTCTTTCTTTCTACCTAATCTTTCTTTATTTCTTTCTTTCTAACTAATCTTTCTTTCTTTCTACCTAATCTTTCTTTATTTCTTTCTTTCTTACTAATCTATCTTTCTTTCAAACTAATCTTTCTTTCTTTCAAACTAATCTTTCTTTCTTTCTAACTAATATTTCTTTCTTGCTAACTGATCTATCTTTCTTTCTAACTAATCTTTCTTTCTTTCTAACTAATCTATCTTTCTTTCTAACTAATCTACCTTACTTTCTTTCTAACTAATCTATCTTTCTTTCTAACTAATCTATCTATCTTTCTTTCTTTCTAACTACTCTATCTTTCTTTCAATCTAACTTTTCTTTCTTTCTAACTAATCTATCTATCTTTCTAACTAATCTCTTTCTTTCTAACCAATCTTTCATTCTTTCTTTCTTACTTTCTTTTATTCTTTCTTTCTAACTAATCTATCTTTTTTCTTTCTAACTAATCTTTCTTTCTTTCTAACTAATCTATCTATCTTTCTTTCTTTCTAACTAATCTATCTATCTTTCTTTCATTCTAACTAATCTTTTCTTTCTTTCTAACTAATCTCTATCTTTCAAACTAATCTATCTTTCTTTCTAACCAATTTTTCTTTCTTTCTTTCTTTCTTTTTTCTTTCTAACTAATCTATCTATCTTTCTTTCTAACTAATCTTTCTTTCTTTCTAACTAATCTTTCTTTCTTTCTAACTAATCTATCTATCTTTCTTTCTAACTACTTTATCTTTATTTCTAACTAATCTATCGTTCTTTATTCCTTTCTTTCTTTCTTACTAATCTATCTTTCTTTCTAACCAATCTATCATTCTTTCTTTCTTTCTAACTAATCTTTCTTTCTTTCTAACTAATCTATAATCTTTCTTTCTTTCTAACTAATCTATCTATCTTTCTTTCTAACTAATCTATCTTTCTTTCTTTCTAACTAATCTATCTTTTTTTTCTAACTAATCTATCTATCTTTCTAACTAATATATCTTTCTTTCTTTCTAACTAATCTATCTTTCTTTCTTTCTAACTAATCTAACGAATCTATCTTTCTTTCTTTCTAACTAATCTATCTATCTATCTATCTTTCTTTCTAACTAATCTATCTCTTTCTTTCTAACTAACTAGTCTTTCTAACTAATCTATCTTTCTTTCTTTCTTTCTTTCTAACTAATCTGTTTCTTTCTTTCTAACTAATCCATCTTTCTTTATATCTTTCTTACTAACTAATCTATCTTTCTTTCTAACCAATCTTTCTTTCTTTCTTTTTTCATTCTTTCTAACTAATCTATCTTTCTTTCTTTCTAACTAATCTATCTCTCTTTCTTTCTAACTAATCTATCTTTCTTTCTTTCTAACTAATCTATCTATCTATCTATCTTTCTAACTAATCTATCTTTCTTTCTTTCTAACTAATCTCTATCTTTCAAACTAATCTATCTTTCTTTCTAACCAATTTTTCTTTCTTTCTTTCTTTCTTTTTTTCTTTCTAACTAATCTATCTATCTTTCTTTCTAACTAATCTTTCTTTCTTTCTAACTAATCTTTCTTTCTTTCTAACTAATCTTTCTTTCTTTCTAACTAATCTATCTTTCTTTCTTTCTAAATAATCTATCTTTCTTTCTAACTAATCTATCTATCTATCTTTCTTTCTAACTAATCTATCTATCTTTCTTTCTAACTACTTTATCTTTATTTCTAACTAATCTATCGTTCTTTATTCCTTTCATTCTTTCTTACTAATCTATCTTTCTTTCTAACCAATCTATCATTCTTTCTTTCTTTCTAACTAATCTATCTATCTTTCTTTCTAACTAATCTATCTTTCTTTCTTTCTAACTAATCTATCTTTTTTTTCTAACTAATCTATCTATCTTTCTAACTAATATATCTTTCTTTCTTTCTAACTAATCTATCTTTCTTTCTTTCTAACTAATCTAACTAATCTATCTTTCTTTCTAACTAATCTATCTATCTATCTATCTATCTTTCTTTCTAACTAATCTATCTCTTTCTTTCTAACTAACTAGTCTTTCTAACTAATCTATCTTTCTTTCTTTCTTTCTTTCTAACTAATCTATGTTTCTTTCTTTCTAACTAATCCATCTTTCTTTATATCTTTCTTACTAACTAATCTATCTTTCTTTCTAACCAATCTTTCTTTCTTTCTTTTTTCATTCTTTCTAACTAATCTATCTTTCTTTCTTTCTAACTAATCTATCTATCTTTCTTTCTAACTAATCTATCTTTCTTTCTTTCTAACTAATCTATCTATCTATCTTTCTAACTAATCTATCTTTCTTTCTTTCTAACTAATCTATCTTTCTTTCTAACTAATCTATCTATCTATCTTTCTTTCTAACTAATCTATCTTTCTTTCTTTCTAACTAATCTATCTATCTATCTATCTATCTATCTTTCTAACTAATCTATCTTTCTTTCTAACTAATCTATCTTTCTTTCTTTCTAACTAACTAATCTTTCTTTCTTTCTAACTAATCTATCTTTCTTTCTTTCTTTCTAACTAATCTATGTTTCTTTCTTTCTAACTAATCTATCTTTTTCTATCTTTCTAACTAATCTATCTTTCTTTCTAACCAATCTTTCTTTCTTTCTTTCTTACTTTCTTTCTTTCTAACTAATCTATCTTTTTTCTTTCTAACTAATCTATCTATCTTTCTTTCTAACTAATCTTTCTTTCTTTCTAACCAATCTATCTTTCTTTCTTTCTAACTAATCTTTCTTTCTTTCTTTCTAACTAATCTATCTTTCTAACTAATCTATCTTACTTTCTAACTAATTTATCTTTCTTTTTTTCTAACTAATCTATCTTTCTAGCTAATCTATCTTTCTTTCTATCAAATCCATCTTTCTTTGTTTTATAAATAATCTATCTTTCTTTATTTCTAACTAAGTTATCTTTCTTTCTAACTAATCTATCTTTCTTTCTAACTAATCTATCTTTCTAACTAATCTATCTTTCTTTCTAACAAATCTCTTTCTTTGTTTTTTAACTAATCTATCTTTCTTTCTAACTAATCTATCTTTCTTTCTAACTAATCTATCTTTCTTTCTTTCTAATCTATCTTTCTTTCTTTCTAACTAATCTATCTTTCTTTCTTTCTTTTTAATTAACTTTCTTTCTTTCTTTCTTTCTTTCTAACTAATCTATCTTTCTTTCTTTCTAACTGATCTATCTTTCTTTTTCTTTCTAACTAATCAATCTTTCTTTCTTTCTAACTAATCTTTCTTTCTTTCTTACTAATCTATCTTTCTTTCTTTCTTTCTAACTAATCTATCTTTCTTTCTTACTAATATTTTTTTCTTTCTTTCTTTCTAACTAATCTATCTTTCTAGCTAATCTATCTTTCTTTCTATCAAATCCATCTTTCTTTGTTTTATAAATAATCTATCTTTCTTTATTTCTAACTAAGTTATCTTTCTTTCTAACTAATCTATCTTTCTTTCTAACTAATCTATCTTTCTAACTAATCTATCTTTCTTTCTAACAAATCTCTTTCTTTGTTTTTTAACTAATCTATCTTTCTTTCTAACTAATCTATCTTTCTTTCTAACTAATCTATTTTCTTTCTTTCTAATCTATCTTTCTTTCTTTCTAACTAATCTATCTTACTTTCTTTCTTTCTTTTTAATTAACTTTCTTTCTTTCTTTCTTTCTAACTAATCTCTTTCTTTCTTTCTAACTGATCTATCTTTCTTTTTCTTTCTAACTAATCAATCTTTCTTTCTTTCTAACTAATCTTTCTTTCTTTCTTACTAATCTATCTTTCTTTCTTTCTTTCTAACTAATCTATCTTTCTTTCTTACTAATATTTTTTTCTTTCTTTCTTTCTAACTAATCTATCTTTCTAACTAATCTTTCTTTCTTTCTTTCTTTTTAATTAACTTTCTTTCTTTCTTTCTTTCTTTCTTTCTTTCTAACCAATCTATCTTTCTTTCTTTATAACTAATCTATCTTTCTTTTTCTTTGTAACTAATCTATCTTTCTTTCTTTCTAACTAATCTTTCTTTCTTTCTTACTAATCTTTTTTTCTTTCTTTCTTTCTAACTAATCTATCTATCTTTCTTTCTTTCTTTCTTTCTTTTTAATTAACTTTATTTCTTTCTTTCTTTCTAACTAATCTATCTTTCTTTCTAACTAATCTATCTTTCTTTTTCTTTCTAACTAATCTATCTTTCTTTCTTTCTTTCTAACTAATCTATCTTTCTCACTAATCTATCTTTCTTTCTTTCTTTCTTACTAATATATCTTTCTTTCCTATTTTCTTTCTAACTAATCTATCTTTCTTTCTTTCTTACTAATCTTTTTTTCTTTCTTTTTTTCTAACTAATCTATCTATCTTTCATTCTTTCTTTCTAACTAATCTTTTTCTTCTTTCTTTCTAACTAATCTATCTTTCTTTCTTTCTAACTTATCTATATTTCTTTCTTTCTTTCTTTCTTTCTAACTAACTAATCTATCTTTCTTTCTTACTAATCTTTTTTTCTTTCTTTCTTTCTTTCTAACTAATCTATCCTTCTAACTAATCCATCTTTCTTTCTCTCTTTCTTCCTTTCTTTCTTACTAATCTATCTTTCTTTCCTTTTTTCTTTCTAACTAATCTATCTTTCTTTCTTTCTTACTAATCTTTTTTCTTTCTTTCTAACTAATCTATCTTTCTTTCTTTCTCACTAATCTTTTTTCTTTCTTTCTTTCTAACTAATCTATCTATCTCACTAATCTATCTTTCTTCCTTTCTTTCTTACTAATCTATCTTTCTTTCCTTTTTTCTTTCTAACTAATCTATCTTTCTTTCTTTCTTTCTAACTAATCTTTTTTCTTTCTTTCTAACTAATCCATCTTTCTTTCTTTCTAACTAATCTATCTTTCTTTCTTTCTAACTTATCTATATTTCTTTCTCTTTCTTTCTTTCTTTCTTTCTTTCTAACTAATCTCTTTCTTTCTTACTAATCTTTTTTTCTTTCTTTCTTTCTAACTAATCTATCTTTCTAACTAATCTATCTATCTTTCTATCTTTCTTTCTACCTAATCTATCTTTCTTTCTTTCTTTTTAATTAACTTTCTTTCTTTCTTTCTTTCTTTCTTTCTTTCTTTCTAACTAATTTATCTTTCTTTCTTTCTAACTAATCTATCTTTCTTTTTCTTACTAACTAATCTTTCTTTCTTTCTTTCTTTCTAACTAATCTATCTTTCTAACTAATCTTTCTTTCTTTCTTTTTAATTAACTTTCTTTCTTTCTTTCTTTCTTTCTAACTAATCTATCTTTCTTTCTTACTAATCTTTTTTTCTTTCTTTTTTCTAACTAATCTATGTTTCTTTCTTTCTAACTAATCTTTTTTTCTTTCTTTCTAACTAATCTATCTTTCTTTCTTTCTTTCTTACTAATCTTTTTTTCTTTCTTTCTAACTAATCTATCTTTCTAACTAATCTTTCTTTCTTTCTTTTTAATTATCTTTCTTTCTTTCTTTCTTTCTAACTAATCTATCTTTCTTTTTCTTTCTAACTAATCTCTTTCTTTCTTTCTTTCTTTCTAACTAATCTATCTTTCTTTCTTTCTAACTAATCTTTTTTCTTTCTTTCTAACTAATCCATCTTTCTTTCTTTCTAACTAATCTATCTTTCTTTCTTTCTAACTTATCTATATTTCTTTCTTTCTTTCTAACTAATCTTTTTTCTTTCTTTCTAACTAATCTTTTTTCTTTCTTTCTAACTAATCCATCTTTCTTTCTTTCTAACTAATCTATCTTTTTTTCTTACTAATCTTTTTTTCTTTCTTTCTTTCTAACTAATCTATCTTTCTAACTAATCTTTCTTTCTTTCTCTTTAATTAACTTTCTTTCTTTCTTTCTAACTAATCTATCTATCTTTCTATCTTTCTTTCTACCTAATCTATCTTTCTTTCTTTCTTTTTAATTAACTTTCTTTCTTTCTTTCTTTCTTTCTTTCTTTCTTTCTTTCTAACTAATCTATCTTTCTTTCTTTCTAAATAAAAACTATCTTTCTTTTTCTTTCTAACTAATCTATCTATCTTTCTATCTTTCTTTCTACCTAATCTATCTTTCTTTCTTTCTTTTTAATTAACTTTCTTTCTTTCTTTCTTACTAATCTATCTTTCTTTCTCACTAATCTCTTTTTCTTTCTTTCTTTCTAACTAATCTATCTATCTTTCTTACTAATCAATCTTTCTTTCTTTCTTACTAATTTATCTTTCTTTCTTTCTTTCTGACTAATCTATCTTTCTTTCCTTTTTTCTTTCTAACTAATCTTTCTTTCTTTCTTTCTAACTAATCTATCTTTCTTTCTTTCTTTCTTTCTTTCTTTCTTTCTCACTAATCTTTTTTTCTTTCTTTCTAACTAATCTATCTATCTTTCTTACTAATCAATCTTTCTTTCTTTCTTACTAATTTATCTTTCTTTCTTTCTTTCTTACTAATCTTTTTTTCTTTCTTTCTTTCTAACTAATCTATCTTTCTTTCTTTCTAACTTATCTATATTTCTTTCTTTCTTTCTTTCTTACTAATCTATCTTTCTTTCTAACTAATCTATCTATCTTTCTTTCTTTCTTTCTTTCTTTCTTTCTAACTAATCTATCTTTCTTTCTTTCTTACTAATCTTTTTTTCTTTCTTTCTAACTAATCTATCTTTCTTTCTTTCTTACTAAACTATAAACTAATTAAACTTTAAACTTCTTTAAACTTCTTCAAACTTATTGGTCCAAACTTTCACAAGCCAACTTAAAGTTTGTCTCGACGAACTTTTTCTAGTTCTTCTTCTTCTTATTTTTCTTACCCAAAAAATTCTGACTCTAACTCGTCCTAGAGCTTTAACTCTACAAACTCCAAACTCGGGTCAGACCTTCAGACTGTTCTGACTCGGTGTGCTATATCTTTTCAAACTGATTTGACTTTCAGATTTCTTAAAAATTAATATTAAAAATCATAAAAATCCCATTGACTTTCATTGCAACAGTTCAAATTGAGCCAAGACTACGGTGGCCCAGTAGTGAACAACACAAAAACTCAAATCTAAACTCCCTGAAGCCCTAGATTCAATTAAACTACCATTCTATATGTACTAATGAACTTTATCTATCTATCTATCTATCTATCTATCTATCTATCTATCTATCTATATATCTATCTATCTATCTATCTATCTATCTTTCTAACTTATCTTTCTTTCTTTCTAACTAATCTTTCTTTCTTTCTACCTAATCTTTCTTTATTTCTTTCTTTCTTACTAATCTATCTTTCTTTCAAACTAATCTTTCTTTCTTTCTTTCAAACTAATCTTTCTTTCTTTCTAACTAATATTTATTTCTTGCTAACTGATCTATCTTTCTTTCTTTCTAACTAATCTTTCTTTCTTTCTAACTAATCTATCTTTCTTCTTTCAATCTAATCTATCTTTCTTTCTAACTAATCTACCTTACTTTCTTTCTAACTAATCTATCTTTCTTTCTAACTAATCTATCTATCTTTCTTTCTTTCTAACTACTCTATCTTTCTTTCATTCTAACTTTTCTTTCTTTCTAACTAATCTATCTATCTTTCTAACTAATCTCTTTCTTTCTAACCAATCTTTCATTCTTTCTTTCTTACTTTCTTTTATTCTTTCTTTCTAACTAATCTATCTTTTTTCTTTCTAACTAATCTTTCTTTCTTTCTAACTAATCTATCTATCTTTCTTTCTTTCTAACTAATCTATCTATCTTTCTTTCATTCTAACTAATCTTTTCTTTCTTTCTAACTAATCTCTATCTTTCAAACTAATCTATCTTTCTTTCTAACCAATTTTTCTTTCTTTCTTTCTTTCTTTCTTTTTTTCTTTCTAACTAATCTATCTATCTTTCTTTCTAACTAATCTATCTATCTTTCTTTCTAACTAATCTTTCTTTCTTTCTAACTAATCTTTCTTTCTTTCTAACTAATCTATCTTTCTTTCTTTCTAAATAATCTATCTTTCTAACTAATCTATCTATCTATCTTTCTTTCTAACTAATCTATCTATCTTTCTTTCTAACTACTTTATCTTTATTTCTAACTAATCTATCGTTCTTTATTCCTTTCTTTCTTTCTTACTAATCTATCTTTCTTTCTTTCTAACCAATCTATCATTCTTTCTTTCTTTCTAACTAATCTTTCTTTCTTTCTAACTAATCTATCTATCTTTCTTTCTAACTAATCTATCTTTCTTTCTTTCTAACTAATCTATCTTTTTTTTCTAACTAATCTATCTATCTTTCTTTCTAACTAATATATCTTTCTTTCTTTCTAACTAATCTATCTTTCTTTCTTTCTAACTAATCTATCTATCTATCTATCTATCTTTCTTTCGAACTAATCTATCTCTTTCTTTCTAACTAACTAGTCTTTCTAACTAATCTATCTTTCTTTCTTTCTTTCTTTCTAACTAATCTATGTTTCTTTCTTTCTAACTAATCCATCTTTCTTTATATCTTTCTTACTAACTAATCTATCTTTCTTTCTAACCAATCTTTCTTTCTTTCTTTCTTTTTTCATTCTTTCTAACTAATCTATCTTTCTTTCTTTCTAACTAATCTATCTATCTATCTATCTTTCTAACTAATCTATCTTTCTTTCTAACTAATCTATCTTTCTTTCTAACTAATCTATCTTTCTTTCTAACTAATCTATCTATCTTTCTTTCTAACTAATCTATCTATCTTTCTTTCTAACTAATCTATCTATCTTTCTAACCAATCTTTCTTTCTTTCTTTCTTTTTTCATTCTTTCTAACTAATCTATCTTTCTTTCTTTCTAACTAATCTATCTTTCTTTCTTTCTAACTAATCTATCTTTCTTTCTAACTTATCTATCTTTCTTTCTAACTAATCTATCTTTCTTTCTTTCTAACTAATCTATCTATCTATCTATCTTTCTAACTAATCTATCTTTCTAACTAATCTATCTTTCTTTCTAACTAATCTTTCTTTCTTTCTAACTAATCTATCTTTCTTTCTTTCTTTCTAACTAATCTATGTTTCTTTCTTTCTAACTAATCTATCTTTCTTTCTATCTTTCTAACTAATCTATCTTTCTTTCTAACCAATCTTTCTTTCTTTCTTTCTTTCTTTGTTTCTAACTAATCTATCTTTTTTCTTTCTAACTAATCTATCTATCTTTCTTTCTAACTAATCTTTCTTTCTTTCTAACCAATCTATCTTTCTTTCTAACTAATCTTTCTTTCTTTCTTTCTTTCTAACTTATCTATCTTTCTTTCTTTCTAACTAATCTATGTTTCTTTCTTTCTAACTAATCTATCTTTCTTTCTATCTTTCTAACTAATCTATCTTTCTTTCTAACCAATCTTTCTTTCTTTCTTTCTTTCTTTGTTTCTAACTAATCTATCTTTTTTCTTTCTAACTAATCTATCTATCTTTCTTTCTAACTAATCTTTCTTTCTTTCTAACCAATCTATCTTTCTTTCTAACTAATCTTTCTTTCTTTCTTTCTAACTTATCTATCTATCTTTCTAACTAATCTATCTTTCTTTCTTTCTAACTAATCTATCTTTCTTTCTAACTAATCTATCTTACTTTCTAACTAATTTATCTTTCTTTCTTTCTAACTAATCAATCTTTCTTTCTTTCTAACTAATCTATCTTTCTTTCTAACTAATCTTTCTTACTTTCTAACTAATTTATCTTTCTTTCTTTCTTTCTAACTAATCTATCTTTCTTTCTTTCTAACTAATCTATGTTTCTTTCTTTCTAACTAATCTATCTTTCTTTCTATCTTTCTAACTAATCTATCTTTCTTTCTAACCAATCTTTCTTTCTTTCTTTCTTTCTTTCTTTGTTTCTAACTAATCTATCTTTTTTCTTTCTAACTAATCTATCTATCTTTCTTTCTAACTAATCTTTCTTTCTTTCTAACCAATCTATCTTTCTTTCTAACTAATCTTTCTTTCTTTCTTTCTAACTTATCTATCTATCTTTCTAACTAATCTATCTTTCTTTCTTTCTAACTAATCTATCTTTCTTTCTAACTAATCTATCTTACTTTCTAACTAATTTATCTTTCTTTCTTTCTAACTAATCAATCTTTCTTTCTTTCTAACTAATCTATCTTTCTTTCTAACTAATCTTTCTTACTTTCTAACTAATTTATCTTTCTTTCTTTCTTTCTAACTAATCTATCTTTCTTTCTTTCTAACTAATCTATCTTTCTTTCTTTCTAACTAATCTATCTTTCTTTCTAACTAATCTATCTTTCTTTCTTTCTAATCTATCTTTCTTTCTTTCTAACTAATCTATCTTACTTTCTTTCTTTCTTTTTAATTAACTTTCTTTCTTTCTTTCTAACTAATCTATCTTTCTTTCTTTCTAACTAATCTTTCTTTCTTTCTTACTAATCTATCTTTCTTTCTTTCTTTCTTTCTAACTAATCTATCTTTCTTTCTTTCTTTCTTTCTAACTAATCTATCTTTCTTTCTTTCTAACTAATCTATCTTTCTAACTAATCTATCTTTCTTTCTTTCTTTTTAATTAACTTTCTTTCTTTCTTTCTTTCTAACCAATCTATCTTTCTTTCTTTCTAACTAATCTATCTTTCTTTTTCTTTGTAACTAATCTATCTTTCTTTCTTTCTAACTAATCTTTCTTTCTTTCTTACTAATCTTTTTTTCTTTCTTTCTTTCTAACTAATCTATCTTTCTTTCTAACTAATCTATCTTTCTTTTTCTTTCTAACTAATCTATCTTTCTTTCTTTCTTTCTAACTAATCTATCTTTCTCACTAATCTCTTTCTTTCTTTCTTTCTTACTAATATATCTTTCTTTCCTTTTTTCTTTCTAACTAATCTATCTTTCTTTCTTTCTTACTAATCTTTTTTTCTTTTTTTCTAACTAATCTATCTATCTTTCTTTCTTTCTAACTAATCTTTTTTTCTTTCTTTCTAACTAATCTATCTTTCTTTCTTTCTAACTTATCTATATTTCTTTCTTTCTTTCTTTCTAACTAACTAATCTATCTTTCTTTCTTACTAATCTTTTTTTCTTTCTTTCTTTCTTTCTAACTAATCTATCCTTCTAACTAATCTTTCTTTCTTTCTTTTTAATTAACTTTCTTTCTTTCTTTCTAACTAATCTATCTATCTTTCTTTCTACCTAATCTATATTTCTTTTTTTTCTTTTTAATTAACTTTCTTTCTTTCTTTCTTTCTTTCTTTCTAACTAATCTATCTTTCTTTCTTTCTAACTAATCTATCTTTCTTTTTCTTTCTAACTAATCTCTTTCTTTCTAACTAATCTATCTTTCTTTCTCACTAATCTTTTTTCTTTCTTTCTTTCTAACTAATCTATCTTTCTTTTTCTTTCTAACTAATCTCTTTCTTTCTAACTAATCTATCTTTCTTTCTCACTAATCTTTTTTCTTTCTTTCTTTCTAACTAATCTTTTTTCTTTCTTTCTAACTAATCTTTTTTCTTTCTTTCTAACTAATCCATCTTTCTTTCTTTCTAACTAATCTATCTTTCTTTCTTTCTAACTTATCTATATTTCTTTCTTTCTAACTAATCCATCTTTCTTTCTTTCTTACTAATCTATCTATCTTTTCTTTCTTTCTTTCTAACTAATCTATCTATCTTTTCTTTCTTTCTTTCTAACTAATCTATCTTTCTTTCTTTCTAAATAAAAACTATCTTTCTTTTTCTTTCTAACTAATCTATCTATCTTTCTATCTTTCTTTCTACCTAATCTATCTTTCTTTCTTTCTTTTTAATTAACTTTCTTTCTTTCTTTCTTTCTTTCTTTCTTTCTTTCTTTCTTTCTTTCTTTCTAACTAATCTATCTTTCTTTCTCACTAATCTCTTTTTCTTTCTTTCTTTCTAACTAATCTATCTATCTTTCTATCTTTCTTACTAATCAATCTTTCTTTCTTTCTTACTAATTTATCTTTCTTTCTTTCTTTCTTACTAATCTATCTTTCTTTCCTTTTTTCTTTCTAACTAATCTTTCTTTCTTTCTTTCTAACTAATCTATCTTTCTTTCTTTCTTTCTTTCTTTCTCACTAATCTTTCTTTCTTTCTCTTTAATTAATTTTCTTTCTTTCTTTCTAACTAATCTATCTATCTTTCTATCTTTCTTTCTACCTAATCTATCTTTCTTTCTTTCTTTTTAATTAACTTTCTTTCTTTCTTTCTTTCTTTCTTTCTAACTAATCTATCTTTCTTTCTCACTAATCTCTTTTTCTTTCTTTCTTTCTAACTAATCTATCTATCTTTCTATCTTTCTTACTAATCAATCTTTCTTTCTTTCTTACTAATTTATCTTTCTTTCTTTCTTTCTTACTAATCTATCTTTCTTTCCTTTTTTCTTTCTAACTAATCTTTCTTTCTTTCTTTCTAACTAATCTATCTATCTTTCTATCTTTCTTACTAATCAATCTTTCTTTCTTACTAATTTATCTTTCTTTCTTTCTTTCTTACTAATCTTTTTTTCTTTCTTTCTTTCTAACTAATCTATCTTTCTTTCTTTCTAACTTATCTATATTTCTTTCTTTCTTTCTTTCTTACTAATCTATCTTTCTTTCTAACTAATCTCTTTCTTTCTTTCTTTCTTACTAATCTTTTTTTCTTTCTTTTTTCTAACTAATCTATCTTTCTTTCTTTCTTTCTAACTAATCTTTTTTTCTTTCTTTCTTTCTAACTTATCTATATTTCTTTCTTTCTTTCTTACTAATCTATCTTTCTTTCTAACTAATCTATCTTTCTTTCTTTCTTTCTTACTAATCTATCTTTCTTTCTAACTAATCTCTTTCTTTCTTTTCTTTCTTACTAATCTTTTTTTCTTTCTTTTTTCTAACTAATCTATCTTTCTTTCTTTCTTTCTAACTTATCTATATTTCTTTCTTTCTTTCTTACTAATCTATCTTTCTTTCTAACTAATCTCTTTCTTTCTTTCTTTCTAACTAATCTATCTTTCTTTCTTTCTTACTAATCTTTTTTTCTTTCTTTTTTCTAACTAATCTATCTTTCTTTCTTTCTTTCTTTCTAACTTATCTATATTTCTTTCTTTCTTTCTTACTAATCTATCTTTCTTTCTAACTAATCTATCTTTCTTTCTTTCTTTCTTTCTAACTAATCTATCTTTCTTTCTTTCTTACTAATCTTTTTTTCTTTCTTTCTAACTAATCTATCTTTCTTTCTTTCTTACTAATCTTTCTTTCTTTCTTTCTAACTAATCTTTCTTTCTTTCTTTCTAACTAATCTATCTTTCTTTCTTTCTATCTATCTTTCTTTCTTTCTTTCTTTCTCACTAATCTTTTTTTCTTTCTTTCTAACTAATCTATCTATCTTTCTATCTTTCTTACTAATCAATCTTTCTTTCTTTCTTTCTTTCTTACTAATCTATCTTTCTTTCTAACTAATCTCTTTCTTTCTTTCTTTCTTTCTAATCTATCTTTCTTTCTAACTAATCTATCTTTCTTTCTTTCTTACTAATCTTTTTTTCTTTCTTTTTTCTAACTAATCTATCTTTCTTTCTTTCTTTCTAACTAATCTTTTTTTCTTTCTTTCTTTCTAACTTATCTATATTTCTTTCTTTCTTTCTTACTAATCTATCTTTCTTTCTAATCTATCTTTCTTTCTTTCTTACTAATCTATCTTTCTTTCTAACTAATCTCTTTCTTTCTTTCTTTCTAACTAATCTATCTTTCTTTCTTTCTTTCTTACTAATCTTTTTTTCTTTCTTTTTTCTAACTAATCTATCTTTCTTTCTTTCTTTCTTTCTAACTTATCTATATTTCTTTCTTTCTTTCTTACTAATCTATCTTTCTTTCTAACTAATCTATCTTTCTTTCTTTCTTTCTTTCTTTCTAACTAATCTATCTTTCTTTCTTTCTTACTAAACTATAAACTAATTAAACTTTAAACTTCTTTAAACTTCTTCAAACTTATTGGTCCAAACTTTCACAAGCCAACTTAAAGTTTGTCTCGACGAACTTTTTCTAGTTATTCTTCTTCTTCTTCTTCTTATTTTTCTTACCCAAAAAATTCTGACTCTAACTCGTCCTAGAGCTTTAACTCTACAAACTCCAAACTCGGGTCAGACCTTCAGACTGTTCTGACTCGGTGTGCTATATCTTTTCAAACTGATTTGACTTTCAGATTTCTTAAAAATTAATATTAAAAATCATAAAAATCCCATTGACTTTCATTGCAACAGTTCAAATTGAGCCAAGACTACGGTGGCCCAGTAGTGAACAACACAAAAACTCAAATCTAAACTCCCTGAAGCCCTAGATTCAATTAAACTACCATTCTATATGTACTAATGAACTTTATCTATCTATCTATCTATCTATCTATCTATCTATCTATCTATCTATCTAACTTATCTTTCTTTCTTTCTAACTAATCTTTCTTTCTTTCTACCTAATCTTTCTTTATTTCTTTCTTTCTTACTAATCTATCTTTCTTTCAAACTAATCTTTCTTTCTTTCAAACTAATATTTCTTTCTTGCTAACTGATCTATCTTTCTTTCTTTCTAACTAATCTTTCTTTCTTTCTAACTAATCTATCTTTCTTCTTTCTAACTAATCTATCTTTCTTTCTAACTAATCTACCTTACTTTCTTTCTAACTAATCTATCTTTCTTTCTAACTAATCTATCTATCTTTCTTTCATTCTAACTTTTCTTTCTTTCTAACTAATCTATCTATCTTTCTAACTAATCTCTTTCTTTCAAACTAATCTATCTTTCTTTCTAACCAATTTTTCTTTCTTTCTTTCTTTCTTTCTTTCTTTCTTTCTTTCTTTCTTTCTTTCTTTCTTTCTTTCTAACTAATCTATCTATCTATCTATCTATCTTTCTTTCTAACTAATCTATCTCTTTCTTTCTAACTAACTAGTCTTTCTAACTAATCTATCTTTCTTTCTTTCTTTCTTTCTAACTAATCTGTTTCTTTCTTTCTAACTAATCCATCTTTCTTTATATCTTTCTTACTAACTAATCTATCTTTCTTTCTAACCAATCTTTCTTTCTTTCTTTCTTTTTTCATTCTTTCTAACTAATCTATCTTTCTTTCTTTCTTTCTTTCTTTCTTTCTAACTAATCTATCTTTCTTTCTAACTAATCTATCTATCTTTCTTTCTAACTAATCTATCTTTCTTTCTTTCTAACTTATCTATCTATCTATCTTTCTAACTAATCTATCTTTCTTTCTAACTAATCTATCTTTCTTTCTAACTAATCTATCTTTCTTTCTTTCTAACTAATCTATCTATCTATCTATCTTTCTAACTAATCTATCTTTCTTTCTAACTAATCTATCTTTCTTTCTTTCTAACTAACTAATCTTTCTTTCTTTCTAACTAATCTATCTTTCTTTCTTTCTTTCTAACTAATCTGTTTCTTTCTTTCTAACTAATCTATCTTTCTTTCTATCTTTCTAACTAATCTATCTTTCTTTCTAACCAATCTTTCTTTCTTTCTTTCTTTCTTACTTTCTTTCTTTCTAACTAATCTATCTTTTTTCTTTCTAACTAATCTATCTATCTTTCTTTCTAACTAATCTTTCTTTCTTTCTAACTAATCTATCTTTCTAGCTAATCTATCTTTCTTTCTATCAAATCCATCTTTCTTTGTTTTTTAAATAATCTATCTTTCTTTATTTCTAACTAAGTTATCTTTCTTTCTAACTAATCTATCTTTCTTTCTAACTAATCTATCTTTCTAACTAATCTATCTTTCTTTCTAACAAATCTCTTTCTTTGTTTTTTAACTAATCTATCTTTCTTTCTAACTAATTTATCTTTCTTTCTAACTAATCTATCTTTCTTTCTAACTAATCTATCTTTCTTTCTTTCTAATCTATCTTTCTTTCTTTCTAACTAATCTATCTTTCTTTCTTTCTAACTGATCTATCTTTCTTTTTCTTTCTAACTAATCTATCTTTCTTTCTTTCTTTCTAACTAATCTTTCTTTCTTTCTTACTAATCTATCTTTCTTTCTTTCTTTCTTTCTAACTAATCTATCTTTCTTTCTTACTAATATTTTTTTCTTTCTTTCTTTCTAACTAATCTATCTTTCTAACTAATCTTTCTTTCTTTCTTTCTTTCTTTTTAATTAACTTTCTTTCTTTCTTTCTTTCTAACCAATCTATCTTTCTTTCTTTCTAACTAATCTATCTTTCTTTTTCTTTGTAACTAATCTATCTTTCTTTCTTTCTAACTAATCTTTCTTTCTTTCTTACTAATCTTTTTTTCTTTCTTTCTTTCTAACTAATCTATCTTTCTTTTTCTTTCTAACTAATCTATCTTTCTTTCTTTCTTTCTAACTAATCTATCTTTCTCACTAATCTCTTTCTTTCTTTCTTTCTTACTAATATATCTTTCTTTCCTTTTTTCTTTCTAACTAATCTAACTAATCTATCTATCTTTCTTTCTTTTTAATTAACTTTATTTATTTATTTCTAACTAATCTATCTTTCTTTCTAACTAATCTATCTTTCTTTTTCTTTCTAACTAATCTATCTTTCTTTCTTTCTTTCTAACTAATCTATCTTTCTCACTAATCTCTTTCTTTCTTTCTTTCTTACTAATATATCTTTCTTTCCTTTTTTCTTTCTAACTAATCTATCTTTCTTTCTTTCTTACTAATCTTTTTTTCTTTTTTTCTAACTAATCTATCTATCTTTCATTCTTTCTTTCTAACTAATCTATCTTTCTTTCTTTCTAACTAACTAATCTATCTTTCTTTCTTACTAATCTTTTTTTCTTTCTTTCTTTCTTTCTAACTAATCTATCTCTCTTTCTACCTAATCTATATTTCTTTTTTTCTTTTTAATTAACTTTCTTTCTTTCTTTCTTTCTTTCTAACTAATCTCTTTCTTTCTTTCTAACTAATCTCTTTCTTTCTAACTAATCTATCTTTCTTTCTCACTAATCTTTTTTCTTTCTTTCTTTCTAACTAATCTATCTATCTCACTAATCTATCTTTCTTCCTTTCTTTCTTACTAATCTATCTTTCTTTCCTTTTTTCTTTCTAACTAATCTATCTTTCTTTCTTTCTAACTAATCTTTCTTTCTTTCTTACTAATCTTTTTTTCTTTCTTTCTTTCTAACTAATCTATCTATCTTTCTTTCTTTTTAATTAACTTTATTTATTTCTTTCTAACTAATCTATCTTTCTTTCTAACTAATCCATCTTTCTTTCTTTCTAACTAATCTATCTTTCTTTTTCTTTCTAACTAATCCATCTTTCTTTCTCTCTAACTAATCTATCTTTCTTTCTCACTAATCTTTTTTCTTTCTTTCTTTCTAACTAATCTATCTATCTCACTAATCTATCTTTCTTCCTTTCTTTCTTACTAATCCATCTTTCTTTCTTTCTAACTAATCCATCTTTCTTTTTCTTTCTAACTAATCCATCTTTCTTTCTCTCTAACTAATCTATCTTTCTTTCTCACTAATCTTTTTTCTTTCTTTCTTTCTAACTAATCTATCTATCTCACTAATCTATCTTTCTTCCTTTCTTTCTTCCTAATCTTTCTTTCCTTTTTTCTTTCTAACTAATCTATCTTTCTTTCTTTCTAACTAATCTTTTTTCTTTCTTTCTAACTAATCCATCTTTCTTTCTTTCTAACTAATCTATCTTTCTTTCTTTCTAACTTATCTATATTTCTTTCTTTCTTTCTCTTTCTTTCTTTCTTTCTTTCTTTCTTTCTTTCTTTCTTTCTTTCTTTCTTTCTAACTAATCTATCTTTCTTTCTTACTAATCTTTTTTTCTTTCTTTCTTTCTAACTAATCTATCTTTCTAACTAATCTTTCTTTCTTTCTTTTTAATTAACTTTCTTTCTTTCTTTCTAACTAATCTATCTATCTTTCTATCTTTCTTTCTACCTAATCTATCTTTCTTTCTTTCTTTCTTTTTAATTAACTTTCTTTCTTTCTAACTAATTTATCTTTCTTTCTAACTAATCTATCTTTCTTTTTCTTACTAACTAATCTTTCTTTCTTTCTTTCTAACTAATCTATCTTTCTTTCTCACTAATCTTTTTTTCTTTCTTTTTAATTAACTTTCTTTCTTTCTTTCTAACTAATCTATCTATCTTTCTATCTTTCTTTCTACCTAATCTATCTTTCTTTCTTTCTTTTTAATTAACTTTCTTTCTTTCTAACTAATTTATCTTTCTAACTAATCTATCTTTCTTTTTCTTACTAACTAATCTTTCTTTCTTTCTTTCTAACTAATCTATCTTTCTTTTTCTTACTAACTAATCTTTCTTCCTTTCTTTCTTACTAATCTATCTTTCTTTCCTTTTTTCTTTCTAACTAATCTATCTTTCTTTCTTACTAATCTTTTTTTCTTTCTTTTTTCTAACTAATCTATGTTTCTTTCTTTCTAACTAATCTTTTTTTCTTTCTTTCTAACTAATCTATCTTTCTTTCTTTCTTTCTTACTAATCTTTTTTTCTTTCTTTCTTTCTAACTAATCTATCTTTCTAACTAATCTTTCTTTCTTTCTTTTTAATTAACTTTCTTTCTTTCTTTCTTTCTTTCTTTCTTTCTTTCTTTCTAACTGATCTATCTTTCTTTCTTTCTAACTAATCTCTTTCTTTCTTTCTAACTAATCCATCTTTCTTTCTTTCTAACTAATCTATCTTTCTTTCTTACTAATCTTGTTTTCTTTCTTTCTTTCTAACTAATCTATCTTTCTAACTAATCTTTCTTTCTTTCTCTTTAATTAATTTTCTTTCTTTCTTTCTAACTAATCTATCTATCTTTCTATCTTTCTTTCTACCTAATCTATCTTTCTTTCTTTCTTTTTAATTAACTTTCTTTCTTTCTTTCTTTCTTTCTTTCTTTCTTTCTTTCTAACTAATCTATCTTTCTTTCTTTCTTGTTTTCTTTCTTTCTTTCTAACTAATCTATCTTTCTAACTAATCTTTCTTTCTTTCTCTTTAATTAATTTTCTTTCTTTCTTTCTAACTAATCTATCTATCTTTCTATCTTTCTTTCTACCTAATCTATCTTTCTTTCTTTCTTTCTTTTTAATTAACTTTCTTTCTTTCTTTCTTTCTTTCTTTCTTTCTTTCTTTCTTTCTTTCTTTCTAACTAATCTATCTATCTTTCTTTCTTTTTAATTAACTTTATTTATTTCTTTCTAACTAATCTATCTTTCTTTCTAACTAATCTATCTTTCTTTCTTTCTTTCTTTCTTTCTTTCTAACTAATCTATCTTTCTCACTAATCTCTTTCTTTCTTTCTTTCTTACTAATATATCTTTCTTTCCTTTTTTCTTTCTAACTAATCTAACTAATCTATCTATCTTTCTTTCTTTTTAATTAACTTTATTTATTTCTTTCTAACTAATCTATCTTTCTTTCTAACTAATCTATCTTTCTTTCTTTCTTTCTAACTAATCTATCTTTCTCACTAATCTCTTTCTTTCTTTCTTTCTTACTAATATATCTTTCTTTCCTTTTTTCTTTCTAACTAATCTATCTTTCTTTCTAACTAATCTATCTTTCTTTCTTTCTAACTAACTAATCTATCTTTCTTTCTTACTAATCTTTTTTTCTTTCTTTCTTTCTTTCTTTCTAACTAATCTATCTTTCTTTCTACCTAATCTATATTTCTTTTTTTCTTTTTAATTAACTTTCTTTCTTTCTTTCTTTCTTTCTAACTAATCTATCTTTCTTTCTTTCTAACTAATCTATCTTTCTTTTTCTTTCTAACTAATCTCTTTCTTTCTAACTAATCTATCTTTCTTTCTCACTAATCTTTTTTCTTTCTTTCTTTCTAACTAATCTATCTATCTCACTAATCTATCTTTCTTCCTTTCTTTCTTACTAATCTATCTTTCTTTCCTTTTTTCTTTCTAACTAATCTATCTTTCTTTCTTTCTAACTAATCTTTCTTTCTTTCTTACTAATCTTTTTTTCTTTCTTTCTTTCTAACTAATCTATCTATCTCACTAATCTATCTTTCTTCCTTTCTTTCTTACTAATCTATCTTTCTTTCCTTTTTTCTTTCTAACTAATCTATCTTTCTTTCTTTCTAACTAATCTTTCTTTCTTTCTTACTAATCTTTTTTTCTTTCTTTCTTTCTAACTAATCTATCTTTCTTTCTAACTAATCCATCTTTCTTTCTTTCTAACTAATCTATCTTTCTTTTTCTTTCTAACTAATCCATCTTTCTTTCTCTCTAACTAATCTATCTTTCTTTCTCACTAATCTTTTTTCTTTCTTTCTTTCTAACTAATCTATCTATCTCACTAATCTATCTTTCTTCCTTTCTTTCTTACTAATCTATCTTTCTTTCCTTTTTTCTTTCTAACTAATCCATCTTTCTTTCTTTCTAACTAATCTATCTTTCTTTTTCTTTCTAACTAATCCATCTTTCTTTCTCTCTAACTAATCTATCTTTCTTTCTCACTAATCTTTTTTCTTTCTTTCTTTCTAACTAATCTATCTATCTCACTAATCTATCTTTCTTCCTTTCTTTCTTACTAATCTTTCTTTCCTTTTTTCTTTCTAACTAATCTATCTTTCTTTCTTTCTAACTAATCTTTTTTCTTTCTTTCTAACTAATCCATCTTTCTTTCTTTCTAACTAATCTATCTTTCTTTCTTTCTAACTTATCTATATTTCTTTCTTTCTTTCTCTTTCTTTCTTTCTTTCTTTCTTTCTTTCTTTCTTTCTTTCTTTCTTTCTTTCTAACTAATCTATCTTTCTTTCTTACTAATCTTTTTTTCTTTCTTTCTTTCTAACTAATCTATCTTTCTAACTAATCTTTCTTTCTTTCTTTTTAATTAACTTTCTTTCTTTCTTTCTAACTAATCTATCTATCTTTCTATCTTTCTTTCTACCTAATCTATCTTTCTTTCTTTCTTTTTAATTAACTTTCTTTCTTTCTAACTAATTTATCTTTCTTTCTAACTAATCTATCTTTCTTTTTCTTACTAACTAATCTTTCTTTCTTTCTTTCTAACTAATCTATCTTTCTTTCTCACTAATCTTTTTTTCTTTCTTTCTTTCTTACTAATCTATCTTTCTTTCCTTTTTTCTTTCTAACTAATCTATCTTTCTTTCTTACTAATCTTTTTTTCTTTCTTTTTTCTAACTAATCTATGTTTCTTTCTTTCTAACTAATCTTTTTTTCTTTCTTTCTAACTAATCTATCTTTCTTTCTTTCTTTCTTTCTTACTAATCTTTTTTTCTTTCTTTCTTTCTAACTAATCTATCTTTCTAACTAATCTTTCTTTCTTTCTTTTTAATTAACTTTCTTTCTTTCTTTCTTTCTTTCTTTCTTTCTAACTAATCTCTTTCTTTCTTTCTAACTAATCCATCTTTCTTTCTTTCTAACTAATCTATCTTTCTTTCTTACTAATCTTGTTTTCTTTCTTTCTTTCTAACTAATCTATCTTTCTAACTAATCTTTCTTTCTTTCTCTTTAATTAATTTTCTTTCTTTCTTTCTAACTAATCTATCTATCTTTCTATCTTTCTTTCTACCTAATCTATCTTTCTTTCTTTCTTTTTAATTAACTTTCTTTCTTTCTTTCTTTCTTTCTTTCTTTCTAACTAATCTATCTTTCTTTCTTTCTTGTTTTCTTTCTTTCTTTCTAACTAATCTATCTTTCTAACTAATCTTTCTTTCTTTCTCTTTAATTAATTTTCTTTCTTTCTTTCTAACTAATCTATCTATCTTTCTATCTTTCTTTCTACCTAATCTATCTTTCTTTCTTTCTTTTTAATTAACTTTCTTTCTTTCTTTCTTTCTTTCTTTCTAACTAATCTATCTTTCTTTCTCACTAATCTTTTTTCTTTCTTTCTTTCTAACTAATCTATCTATCTCACTAATCTATCTTTCTTCCTTTCTTTCTTACTAATCTTTCTTTCCTTTTTTCTTTCTAACTAATCTATCTTTCTTTCTTTCTAACTAATCTTTTTTCTTTCTTTCTAACTAATCCATCTTTCTTTCTTTCTAACTAATCTATCTTTCTTTCTTTCTAACTTATCTATATTTCTTTCTTTCTTTCTCTTTCTTTCTTTCTTTCTTTCTTTCTTTCTTTCTTTCTTTCTTTCTTTCTAACTAATCTATCTTTCTTTCTTACTAATCTTTTTTTCTTTCTTTCTTTCTAACTAATCTATCTTTCTAACTAATCTTTCTTTCTTTCTTTTTAATTAACTTTCTTTCTTTCTTTCTAACTAATCTATCTATCTTTCTATCTTTCTTTCTACCTAATCTATCTTTCTTTCTTTCTTTTTAATTAACTTTCTTTCTTTCTAACTAATTTATCTTTCTTTCTAACTAATCTATCTTTCTTTTTCTTACTAACTAATCTTTCTTTCTTTCTTTCTTTCTAACTAATCTATCTTTCTTTCTCACTAATCTTTTTTTCTTTCTTTCTTTCTTACTAATCTATCTTTCTTTCCTTTTTTCTTTCTAACTAATCTATCTTTCTTTCTTACTAATCTTTTTTTCTTTCTTTTTTCTAACTAATCTATGTTTCTTTCTTTCTAACTAATCTTTTTTTCTTTCTTTCTAACTAATCTATCTTTCTTTCTTTCTTTCTTTCTTACTAATCTTTTTTTCTTTCTTTCTTTCTAACTAATCTATCTTTCTAACTAATCTTTCTTTCTTTCTTTTTAATTAACTTTCTTTCTTTCTTTCTTTCTTTCTTTCTTTCTAACTAATCTCTTTCTTTCTTTCTAACTAATCCATCTTTCTTTCTTTCTAACTAATCTATCTTTCTTTCTTACTAATCTTGTTTTCTTTCTTTCTTTCTAACTAATCTATCTTTCTAACTAATCTTTCTTTCTTTCTCTTTAATTAATTTTCTTTCTTTCTTTCTAACTAATCTATCTATCTTTCTATCTTTCTTTCTACCTAATCTATCTTTCTTTCTTTCTTTTTAATTAACTTTCTTTCTTTCTTTCTTTCTTTCTTTCTTTCTAACTAATCTATCTTTCTTTCTTTCTTGTTTTCTTTCTTTCTTTCTAACTAATCTATCTTTCTAACTAATCTTTCTTTCTTTCTCTTTAATTAATTTTCTTTCTTTCTTTCTAACTAATCTATCTATCTTTCTATCTTTCTTTCTACCTAATCTATCTTTCTTTCTTTCTTTTTAATTAACTTTCTTTCTTTCTTTCTTTCTTTCTTTCTAACTAATCTATCTTTCTTTCTTTCTTTCTTTCTTTCTTTCTAACTAATCTATCTTTCTTTCTTTCTAACTAATCTTTCTTTCTTTCTTACTAATCTTTTTTTCTTTCTTTCTTTCTAACTAATCTATCTATCTTTCTTTCTTTTTAATTAACTTTATTTATTTCTTTCTAACTAATCTATCTTTCTTTCTAACTAATCTATCTTTCTTTCTTTCTTTCTAACTAATCTATCTTTCTCACTAATCTCTTTCTTTCTTTCTTTCTTACTAATATATCTTTCTTTCCTTTTTTCTTTCTAACTAATCTAACTAATCTATCTATCTTTCTTTCTTTTTAATTAACTTTATTTATTTCTTTCTAACTAATCTATCTTTCTTTCTAACTAATCTATCTTTCTTTCTTTCTTTCTAACTAATCTATCTTTCTCACTAATCTCTTTCTTTCTTTCTTTCTTTCTTACTAATATATCTTTCTTTCCTTTTTTCTTTCTAACTAATCTATCTTTCTTTCTTTCTTACTAATCTTTTTTTCTTTTTTTCTAACTAATCTATCTATCTTTCATTCTTTCTTTCTAACTAATCTATCTTTCTTTCTTTCTAACTAACTAATCTATCTTTCTTTCTTACTAATCTTTTTTTCTTTCTTTCTTTCTTTCTTTCTAACTAATCTATCTTTCTTTCTACCTAATCTATATTTCTTTTTTTCTTTTTAATTAACTTTCTTTCTTTCTTTCTTTCTTTCTAACTAATCTATCTTTCTTTCTTTCTAACTAATCTATCTTTCTTTTTCTTTCTAACTAATCTCTTTCTTTCTAACTAATCTATCTTTCTTTCTCACTAATCTTTTTTCTTTCTTTCTTTCTAACTAATCTATCTATCTCACTAATCTATCTTTCTTCCTTTCTTTCTTACTAATCTATCTTTCTTTCCTTTTTTCTTTCTAACTAATCTATCTTTCTTTCTTTCTAACTAATCTATCTATCTTTCTTTCTTTTTAATTAACTTTATTTATTTCTTTCTAACTAATCTATCTTTCTTTCTAACTAATCCATCTTTCTTTCTTTCTAACTAATCTATCTTTCTTTCTCACTAATCTTTTTTCTTTCTTTCTTTCTTTCTAACTAATCTATCTATCTCACTAATCTTTCTTTCTTACTAATCTTTCTTTCCTTTTTTCTTTCTAACTAATCTATCTTTCTTTCTTTCTAACTAATCTTTTTTCTTTCTTTCTAACTAATCCATCTTTCTTTCTTTCTAACTAATCTATCTTTCTTTCTTTCTAACTTATCTATATTTCTTTCTTTCTTTCTCTTTCTTTCTTTCTTTCTTTCTTTCTTTCTTTCTTTCTTTCTTTCTTTCTTTCTTACTAATCTTTTTTTCTTTCTTTCTTTCTAACTAATCTATCTTTCTAACTAATCTTTCTTTCTTTCTTTTTAATTAACTTTCTTTCTTTCTTTCTAACTAATCTATCTATCTTTCTTTCTACCTAATCTATCTTTCTTTCTTTCTTTTTAATTAACTTTCTTTCTTTCTAACTAATTTATCTTTCTTTCTATCTAACTTATCTATATTTCTTTCTTTCTTTCTCTTTCTTTCTTTCTTTCTTTCTTTCTTTCTTTCTTTCTTTCTTACTAATCTTTTTTTCTTTCTTTCTTTCTAACTAATCTATCTTTCTAACTAATCTTTCTTTCTTTCTTTTTAATTAACTTTCTTTCTTTCTTTCTAACTAATCTATCTATCTTTCTTTCTACCTAATCTATCTTTCTTTCTTTCTTTTTAATTAACTTTCTTTCTTTCTAACTAATTTATCTTTCTTTCTAACTAATCTATCTTTCTTTTTCTTACTAACTAATCTTTCTTTCTTTCTTTCTAACTAATCTATCTTTCTTTCTCACTAATCTTTTTTTCTTTCTTTCTTTCTAACTAATCTATGTTTCTTTCTTTCTAACTAATCTTTTTTTCTTTCTTTCTAACTAATCTATCTTTCTTTCTTTCTTTCTTTCTTACTAATCTTTTTTTCTTTCTTTCTTTCTAACTAATCTATCTTTCTAACTAATCTTTCTTTCTAATTAACTTTCTTTCTTTCTTTCTTTCTTTCTTTCTTTCTTTCTAACTGATCTATCTTTCTTTCTTTCTAACTAATCCATCTTTCTTTCTTTCTAACTAATCTATCTTTCTTTCTTACTAATCTTGTTTTCTTTCTTTCTTTCTAACTAATCTATCTTTCTAACTAATCTTTCTTTCTTTCTCTTTAATTAATTTTCTTTCTTTCTTTCTAACTAATCTATCTATCTTTCTATCTTTCTTTCTACCTAATCTATCTTTCTTTCTTTCTTTTTAATTAACTTTCTTTCTTTCTTTCTTTCTTTCTTTCTAACTAATCTATCTTTCTTTCTTTCTTGTTTTCTTTCTTTCTTTCTAACTAATCTATCTTTCTAACTAATCTTTCTTTCTTTCTCTTTAATTAATTTTCTTTCTTTCTTTCTAACTAATCTATCTATCTTTCTATCTTTCTTTCTACCTAATCTATCTTTCTTTCTTTCTTTTTAATTAACTTTCTTTCTTTCTTTCTTTCTTTCTTTCTTTCTAACTAATCTATCTTTCTTTCTTTCTTTCTTTCTAACTAATCTATCTTTCTTTCTTTCTAAATAAAAACTATCTTTCTTTTTCTTTCTAACTAATCTATCTATCTTTCTATCTTTCTTTCTACCTAATCTATCTTTCTTTCTTTCTTTTTAATTAACTTTCTTTCTTTCTTTCTTTCTTTCTAACTAATCTATCTTTCTTTCTCACTAATCTCTTTTTCTTTCTTTCTTTCTTTCTAACTAATCTATCTATCTTTCTATCTTTCTTACTAATCAATCTTTCTTTCTTACTAATTTATCTTTCTTTCTTACTAATCTATCTTTCTTTCCTTTTTTCTTTCTAACTAATCTTTCTTTCTTTCTAACTAATCTATCTTTCTTTCTTTCTTTCTTTCTTTCTCACTAATCTTTTTTTCTTTCTTTCTAACTAATCTATCTATCTTTCTATCTTTCTTACTAATCAATCTTTCTTTCTTACTAATTTATCTTTCTTTCTTTCTTTCTTACTAATCTTTTTTTCTTTCTTTCTTTCTAACTAATCTATCTTTCTTTCTTTCTTTCTTACTAACTAATCTATATTTCTTTCTTTCTTTCTTTCTTACTAATCTATCTTTCTTTCTAACTAATCTATCTTTCTTTCTTTCTTTCTTACTAACTAATCTATATTTCTTTCTTTCTTTCTTTCTTACTAATCTTTTTTTCTTTCTTTCTTTCTAACTAATCTATATTTCTTTCTTTCTTTCTTTCTTTCTTACTAATCTATCTTTCTTTCTAACTAATCTTTCTTTCTTTCTTACTAATCTATCTTTCTTTCTTTCTTTCTTACTAATCTTTTTTTCTTTCTTTTTTCTAACTAATCTATCTTTCTTTCTTTCTTTCTAACTAATCTTTTTTTCTTTCTTTCTTTCTAACTTATCTATATTTCTTTCTTTCTTTCTTACTAATCTATCTTTCTTTCTAACTAATCTATCTTTCTTTCTTTCTTTCTTTCTTTCTAACTAATCTATCTTTCTTTCTAACTAATCTATCTTTCTTTCTTTCTTTCTTACTAACTAATCTATATTTCTTTCTTTCTTTCTTTCTTACTAATCTTTTTTTCTTTCTTTCTTTCTAACTAATCTATATTTCTTTCTTTCTTTCTTTCTTTCTTACTAATCTATCTTTCTTTCTAACTAATCTTTCTTTCTTTCTTACTAATCTATCTTTCTTTCTTTCTTTCTTACTAATCTTTTTTTCTTTCTTTTTTCTAACTAATCTATCTTTCTTTCTTTCTTTCTAACTAATCTTTTTTCTTTCTTTCTTTCTAACTTATCTATATTTCTTTCTTTCTTTCTTACTAATCTATCTTTCTTTCTAACTAATCTATCTTTCTTTCTTTCTTTCTTACTAACTAATCTCTTTCTTTCTTTCTTTCTAACTAATCTATCTTTCTTTCTTTCTTTCTTACTAATCTTTTTTTCTTTCTTTTTTCTAACTAATCTATCTTTCTTTCTAACTAATCTTTTTTTCTTTCTTTCTTTCTAACTTATCTATATATCTTTCTTTCTTTCTTACTAATCTATCTTTCTTTCTAACTAATCTATCTTTCTTTCTAACTAATCTATCTTTCTTTCTTTCTTACTAATCTTTTTTTCTTTCTTTCTAACTAATCTATCTTTCTTTCTTTCTTACTAAACTATAAACTAATTAAACTTTAAACTTCTTTAAACTTCTTCAAACTTATTGGTCCAAACTTTCACAAGCCAACTTAAAGTTTGTCTCGACGAACTTTTTCTAGTTCTTCTTCTTCTTCTTCTTCTTATTTTTCTTACCCAAAAAATTCTGACTCTAACTCGTCCTAGAGCTTTAACTCTACAAACTCCAAACTCGGGTCAGACCTTCAGACTGTTCTGACTCGGTGTGCTATATCTTTTCAAACTGATTTGACTTTCAGATTTCTTAAAAATTAATATTAAAAATCATAAAAATCCCATTGACTTTCATTGCAACAGTTCAAATTGAGCCAAGACTACGGTGGCCCAGTAGTGAACAACACAAAAACTCAAATCTAAACTCCCTGAAGCCCTAGATTCAATTAAACTACCATTCTATATGTACTAATGAACTTTATCTATCTATCTATCTATCTATCTATCTATCTATCTATCTATCTTTCTAACTTATCTTTCTTTCTTTCTAACTAATCTTTCTTTCTTTCTACCTAATCTTTCTTTATTTCTTTCTTTCTTACTAATCTATCTTTCTTTCAAACTAATCTTTCTTTCTTTCAAACTAATCTTTCTTTCTTTCTTACTAATATTTCTTTCTTGCTAACTGATCTATCTTTCTTTCTTTCTAACTAATCTTTCTTTCTTTCTAACTAATCTATCTTTCTTCTTTCTAACTAATCTATCTTTCTTCTTTCTAACTAATCTATCTTTCTTTCTAACTAATCTACCTTACTTTCTTTCTAACTAATCTATCTTTCTTTCTAACTAATCTATCTATCTTTCTTTCTTTCTAACTACTCTATCTTTCTTTCATTCTAACTTTTCTTTCTTTCTAACTAATCTATCTATCTTTCTAACTAATCTCTTTCTTTCTAACCAATCTTTCATTCTTTCTTTCTTACTTTCTTTTATTCTTTCTTTCTAACTAATCTATCTTTTTTCTTTCTAACTAATCTTTCTTTCTAACTAATCTATCTATCTTTCTTTCTTTCTAACTAATCTATCTATCTTTCTTTCATTCTAACTAATCTTTTCTTTCTTTCTAACTAATCTCTATCTTTCTTTCTTTCTAACTAATCTATCTATCTTTCTTTCTTTCTAACCAATTTTTCTTTCTTTCTTTCTTTCTTTCTTTTTTCTTTCTAACTAATCTATCTATCTTTCTTTCTAACTAATCTTTCTTTCTTTCTAACTAATCTTTCTTTCTTTCTTTCTTTCTAACTAATCTATCTTTCTTTCTTTCTAAATAATCTATCTTTCTTTCTAACTACTTTATCTTTATTTCTAACTAATCTATCGTTCTTTATTCCTTTCTTTCTTTCTTACTAATCTATCTTTCTTTCTTTCTAACCAATCTATCATTCTTTCTTTCTTTCTTTCTAACTAATCTTTCTTTCTTTCTAACTAATCTATCTATCTTTTTTTCTAACTAATCTATCTATCTTTCTTTCTAACTAATATATCTTTCTTTCTTTCTAACTAATCTATCTTTCTTTCTTTCTAACTAATCTATCTATCTATCTATCTTTCTTTCTAACTAATCTATCTCTTTCTTTCTAACTAACTAGTCTTTCTAACTAATCTATCTTTCTTTCTTTCTAACTAATCTATGTTTCTTTCTTTCTAACTAATCCATCTTTCTTTATATCTTTCTTACTAACTAATCTATCTTTCTTTCTAACCAATCTTTCTTTCTTTCTTTCTTTTTTCATTCTTTCTAACTAATCTATCTTTCTTTCTTTCTAACTAATCTATCTTTCTTTCTAACTAATCTATCTATCTTTCTTTCTAACTAATCTATCTTTCTTTCTTTCTAACTAATCTATCTATCTATCTTTCTAACTAATCTATCTTTCTTTCTAACTAATCTATCTTTCTTTCTAACTAATCTATCTATCTTTCTTTCTAACTAATCTATCTTTCTTTCTTTCTAACTAATCTATCTATCTATCTATCTATCTTTCTAACTAATCTATCTTTCTTTCTAACTAATCTATCTTTCTTTCTTTCTAACTAACTAATCTTTCTTTCTTTCTAACTAATCTATCTTTCTTTCTTTCTTTCTAACTAATCTATGTTTCTTTCTTTCTAACTAATCTATCTTTCTTTCTTTCTAACTAATCTATCTATCTATCTATCTATCTTTCTAACTAATCTATCTTTCTTTCTAACTAATCTATCTTTCTTTCTTTCTAACTAACTAATCTTTCTTTCTTTCTAACTAATCTATCTTTCTTTCTTTCTTTCTAACTAATCTATGTTTCTTTCTTTCTAACTAATCTATCTTTCTTACTAATCTATCTTTCTTTCTAACCAATCTTTCTTTCTTTCTTTCTTACTTTCTTTCTTTCTAACTAATCTATCTTTTTTCTTTCTAACTAATCTATCTTTCTTTCTAACTAATCTTTCTTTCTTTCTAACCGATCTATCTTTCTTTCTTTCTAATCTTTCTTTCTTTCTAACTTATCTATCTATCTTTCTAACTAATCTATCTTTCTTTCTTTCTAACTAATCTATCTTTCTTTCTAACTAATCTCTTACTTTCTAACTAATTTATCTTTCTTTCTTTCTAACTAATCTATCTTTCTTTTTTTCTAACTAATCTATCTTTCTAGCTAATCTATCTTTCTTTCTATCAAATCCATCTTTCTTTGTTTTTTAAATAATCTATCTTTCTTTATTTCTAACTAAGTTATCTTTCTTTCTAACTAATCTATCTTTCTTTCTAACTAATCTATCTTTCTAACTAATCTATCTTTCTTTCTAACAAATCTCTTTCTTTGTTTTTTAACTAATCTATCTTTCTTTCTAACTAATCTATCTTTCTTTCTTTCTAATCTATCTTTCTTTCTTTCTAACTAATCTATCTTACTTTCTTTCTTTTTAATTAACTTTCTTTCTTTCTTTCTTTCTTTCTAACTAATCTATCTTTCTTTCTTTCTTTCTAACTGATCTATCTTTCTTTTTCTTTCTAACTAATCTATCTTTCTTTCTTTCTAACTAATCTTTCTTTCTTTCTTACTAATCTATCTTTCTTTCTTTCTTTCTAACTAATCTATCTTTCTTTCTTACTAATATTTTTTTCTTTCTTTCTTTCTAACTAATCTATCTTTCTAACTAATCTTTCTTTCTTTCTTTCTTTTTAATTAACTTTCTTTCTTTCTTCCTAACCAATCTATCTTTCTTTCTTTCTAACTAATCTATCTTTCTTTTTCTTTGTAACTAATCTATCTTTCTTTCTTTCTAACTAATCTTTCTTTCTTTCTTACTAATCTTTTTTTCTTTCTTTCTTTCTTTCTAACTAATCTATCTATCTTTCTTTCTTTCTTTCTTTTTAATTAACTTTATTTCTTTCTTTCTAACTAATCTATCTTTCTCACTAATCTATCTTTCTTTCTTTCTTACTAATCTATCTTTCTTTCTTTCTTTCTAACTAATCTATCTTTCTTTCTTACTAATATTTTTTTCTTTCTTTCTTTCTAACTAATCTATCTTTCTAACTAATCTTTCTTTCTTTCTTTCTTTTTAATTAACTTTCTTTCTTTCTTTCTAACCAATCTATCTTTCTTTCTTTCTAACTAATCTATCTTTCTTTTTCTTTGTAACTAATCTATCTTTCTTTCTAACCAATCTATCTTTCTTTCTTTCTAACTAATCTATCTTTCTTTTTCTTTGTAACTAATCTATCTTTCTTTCTAACTAATCTATCTTTCTTTTTCTTTCTAACTAATCTATCTTTCTTTCTTTCTTTCTAACTAATCTATCTTTCTCACTAATCTATCTTTCTTTCTTTCTTACTAATATATCTTTCTTTCCTTTTTTCTTTCTAACTAATCTATCTTTCTTTCTTTCTTACTAATCTTTTTTTCTTTCTTTTTTTCTAACTAATCTATCTATCTTTCATTCTTTCTTTCTAACTAATCTTTCTTTCTTTCTAACTAATCTTTTTTTCTTTCTTTCTAACTAATCTATCTTTCTTTCTTTCTTTCTTTCTTTCTAACTAACTAATCTATCTTTCTTTCTTACTAATCTTTTTTTCTTTCTTTCTTTCTTTCTAACTAATCTATCCTTCTAACTAATCTTTCTTTCTTTCTTTTTAATTAACTTTCTTTCTTTCTTTCTTTCTTTCTAACTAATCTATCTATCTTTCTTTCTACCTAATCTATATTTCTTTTTTTCTTTTTAATTAACTTTCTTTCTTTCTTTCTAACTAATCTATCTATCTTTCTTTCTAACTAATCTTTCTTTTTCTTTCTAACTAATCTCTTTCTTTCTAACTAATCTATCTATCTCACTAATCTATCTTTCTTCCTTTCTTTCTTACTAATCTATCTTTCTTTCCTTTTTTCTTTCTAACTAATCTATCTTTCTTTCTTTCTTACTAATCTTTTTTTCTTTCTTTCTAACTAATCTTTTTTTCTTTCTTTCTAACTAATCCATCTTTCTTTCTCTCTAACTAATCTATCTTTCTTTCTCACTAATCTTTTTTCTTTCTTTCTTTCTAACTAATCTATCTATCTCACTAATCTATCTTTCTTCCTTTCTTTCTTACTAATCTATCTTTCTTTCTTTCTTTCTAACTAATCTTTTTTCTTTCTTTCTAACTAATCCATCTTTCTTTCTTTCTAACTAATCAATCTTTCTTTCTTTCTAACTTATCTATATTTCTTTCTTTCTTTCTTTCTCTTTCTTTCTTTCTTTCTTTCTAACTAATCTATCTTTCTAACTAATCTTTCTTTCTTTCTTTTTAATTAACTTTCTTTCTTTTTTTCTAACTAATCTATCTATCTTTCTATCTTTCTTTCTACCTAATCTATCTTTCTTTCTTTCTTTTTAATTAACTTTCTTTCTTTTTTTCTTTCTTTCTTTCTTTCTTTCTTTCTTTCTTTCTTTCTTTCTTTCTTTCTAACTAATCTATCTTTCTTTCTTTCTTTTTAATTAACTTTCTTTCTTTTTTTCTTTCTTTCTTTCTTTCTTTCTTTCTTTCTAATCTATCTTTCTTTCTTACTAATCTTTTTTTCTTTCTTTCTTTCTAACTAATCTATCTTTCTAACTAATCTTTCTTTCTTTCTTTTTAATTAACTTTCTTTCTTTCTTTCTAACTAATCTATCTATCTTTCTATCTTTCTTTCTACCTAATCCATCTTTCTTTCTTTCTAACTAATCAATCTTTCTTTTTCTTACTAACTAATCTTTCTTTCTTTCTTTCTAACTAATCTATCTTTCTTTCTCACTAATCTTTTTTTCTTTCTTTCTTTCTTACTAATCTATCTTTCTTTCCTTTTTTCTTTCTAACTAATCTATCTTTTTCTTACTAATCTTTTTTTCTTTCTTTTTTCTAACTAATCTGTTTCTTTCTTTCTAACTAATCTTTTTTTCTTTCTTTCTAACTAATCTATCTTTCTTTCTTTCTTTCTTTCTTACTAATCTTTTTTTCTTTCTTTCTTTCTAACTAATCTATCTTTCTTTCTCACTAATCTTTTTTTCTTTCTTTCTTTCTTACTAATCTATCTTTCTTTCCTTTTTTCTTTCTAACTAATCTATCTTTTTCTTACTAATCTTTTTTTCTTTCTTTCTAACTAATCTTTTTTTCTTTCTTTCTAACTAATCTTTTTTTCTTTCTTTCTAACTAATCTATCTTTCTTTCTTTCTTTCTTTCTTACTAATCTTTTTTTCTTTCTTTCTTTCTAACTAATCTATCTTTTTTTCTTTCTTTCTTTCTAACTAATCTTTTTTTCTTTCTTTCTAACTAATCTATCTTTCTTTCTTTCTTTCTTTCTTACTAATCTTTCTTTCTTTCTTTCTTTCTAAATAAAAACTATCTTTCTTTTTCTTTCTAACTAATCTATCTATCTTTCTATCTTTCTTTCTACCTAATCTATCTTTCTTTCTTTCTTTTTAATTAACTTTCTTTCTTTCTTTCTTTCTTTCTAACTAATCTATCTTTCTTTCTCACTAATCTCTTTTTCTTTCTTTCTTTCTAACTAATCTATCTATCTTTCTATCTTTCTTACTAATCAATCTTTCTTTCTTTCTTACTAATTTATCTTTCTTTCTTACTAATCTATCTTTCTTTCCTTTTTTCTTTCTAACTAATCTTTCTTTCTTTCTTTCTTTCTTTCTTTCTTTCTAATCTATCTTTCTTTCTTTTTTTCTTTCTTTCTTTCTTTCTTTCTTTCTTTCTTTCTCACTAATCTTTTTTTCTTTCTTTCTAACTAATCTATCTATCTTTCTATCTTTCTTACTAATCAATCTTTCTTTCTTTCTTTCTTACTAATTTATCTTTCTTTCTTTCTTTCTTACTAATCTTTTTTCTTTCTTTCTTTCTAACTAATCTATCTTTCTTTCTTTCTAACTTATCTATATTTCTTTCTTTCTTTCTTTCTTACTAATCTATCTTTCTTTCTTTCTTACTAATCTTTTTTTCTTTCTTTCTTTCTAACTAATCTATCTTTCTTTCTTTCTAACTTATCTATATTTCTTTCTTTCTTTCTTTCTTACTAATCTATCTTTCTTTCTAACTAATCTCTTTCTTTCTTTCTTTAACTAATCTATCTTTCTTTCTTTCTTACTAATCTTTTTTTCTTTCTTTTTTCTAACTAATCTCTTTCTTTCTTTCTTTCTAACTAATCTATCTTTCTTTCTTTCTTACTAAACTATAAACTAATTAAACTTTAAACTTCTTTAAACTTCTTCAAACTTATTGGTCCAAACTTTCACAAGCCAACTTAAAGTTTGTCTCGACGAACTTTTTCTAGTTTAACCTTGCAGTTGTTAATGGTATTGCCTGTACATCTCATTTCCAAAAACTGAAAAATGCATTGATATATCCTTTTCCCCCAAATATGTAGGGTGCCCAGGATGTTGGAGACAAAGGCAAAACAAATTTGTCTCAAACGCAAAACAAAGAGACGGAATGTCCATCTCTTGAATTGGTGACTTTTTATCTTTAGTTTGCTTTTCTTTTGTCTGATCTCGTATTATAATTGTAGGAGTCTATTTTGTAGTCATTCTTAGTAAAAAAAAATATGTTCACACTATTTTTTTTTCTTAAACAGAAAAGAGAGAGCTCGGCCCACCCTGAGGTCCACCCTGCGGTCCACCCTGCGGTCCACCCTGAGGTCCACCCTGCGGTCCACCCTGCGGTCCACCCTGCGGTCCACCCTGCGGTCCACCCTGCGGTCCACCCTGCGGTCCACCCTGAGGTCCACCCTGAGGTCCACCCTGAGGTCCACCCTGAGGTCCACCCTGAGGTCCACCCTGAGGTCCACCCTGAGGTCCACCCTGAGGTCCACCCTACACAGGTTGTTTAAGTTATGTTGATATTCTTTTGAGTATTTGGTTTGTATTTTTATTTTATTTTTATTTTTTAGGGTTTATTTTGTAGGGTGCCCAGGATGTTGGAAATCATCATTTGCCTCCATACCATATTGAAGAGGCTGAATGTGCATCTCTTGAACTGGTGACTTTTTGTCTTTAATTTGTTTTCCATAGTGTGTATTTTGTCTAACAGAGATATTGTTTTAGAAATAAATCCCTCACTCTTTTCAGGACCTGTGGGAGACTAAGGCTGATAGTTCTTCAGACAGTGACTTGGCATCAAATTGTGCTACCACAAGTGAAAAGGTTAATGGTACTTTTTCTATTAAATGTAACTAATATTCAAATCATTATACAATGACAAATGTAATTAAATAAATACTTTGACATGCCAGATCGAAGTTATTTATCTATTGCAGATTAATTGTAATGTGAGAAATATAAAACAATTCACTTTCATGTTCCTGTCCCTTTAAAAGTAATTGGCTAAATGAAAAATATCTAAAGAACAGTAATCATTATAAAGCTAAATGGTATTTTAGAAAAATAATTATTTGGTGATTCCCAGGGGAATATTTTTGCGTTTTTAACATGGTGAAATTTTTGTTCATTTTCTAAATTTATTATAAATTTCCACACATGAACTTAAGTTGTTTGTCATGTGAACATATAGTGAAGAAGTAAGCTTAATATATTAAAAGTATATCTACCATTTTGTAACCTTTTTTTAATGAATTTTCCTGTATTACAGATTTGTGAGGGATCAGACAAATCACTTCGTAGCTCTACTAACAGCAGTGAGGAAGAAGATGCATACTTCACATGTTCTTTGCCATGTCAGCCTTGTTTCTTTTTTATTGAACAAAAAGAGTGGCAAAAATTAAGACAAGACCAGAAAGGCAGACGTTTTCAAGGTCTTCAGTGGACTAATGTCATTGCCAAGGGCATCAAGTCTGTTCATCCCTACTGCAGCTTTGGTTTTAAGAGACACAGTGTGAAAACCCTGCGTTCACAGACACTGGCACCAGTTTTTACATGTATGGCCTACTGTCGATTCAAAGATTGCCCAGTCACTGTACATGTGGAAGTTGCAGATGAACACACCCTTAAAGCAGTAGTGGGTTTTTCTGGAGGTGATGTCTACCATAACACCAAGGAACTGCGCAGAAGACCAGTGCGTGCAGGTGCACGGCAGTCAGCAGCAGAAGTCCTTGCAACCAAGTTACCTCGGAGTTTGTATTTGGAGTCAATACAAAAAATTCCACCAATGGTCATAGATTCAGGATGCAGGGATGATGCTCCATCCAAAGAAGTCCTTAAGAACATTGCGTGGAGTGAAAGGAAAAAAACCCGACGTCATTCTGATGAGCTCACAAGCTTAAAAACTATTATTGACGAGCAACATGGCACAGACAATGATGTGTTGCAGAGGGTAATGATGCACCCAAAGGGAATAATGCTCTGGTCAAAGAAGACCCTCTCTGTCTTCTACAAAAGATGCAAGGAGGACATAGTGTACCTGGACGCCACAGGGAGTATAATACCAAAAGAAAGAGCACAAAGTCCCCCCCACTATGTGTATGAACTGGTGGTAAGAAATCCCTCCAAGGGTGCATCACCTTTACCCGTGGCCACCTATGTCACATGTGACCACACAACATCATCTGTGACCTACTTCCTGCAGGCTTTTCAGACAGATCTTGTCAGAATGTATGGAAATGGGGCAAACAAAAGGCCGGCTATGATCACATGTGATGGCTCCCTTGTGCTCATGCAGTCCATTTCCATTGCATTCTGCAGAACAGGTCTGGAGGATCTGTTGCAAAAGTACTTTCTGCTCATCAGTGGGCAATATCCTGCAGAGACATTTGACCTCCCCATTCTTCATAGATGTTTAAGTCACATAATGAAGAATGCCAAGGATCTTTGCAAGAAACAGTACATATATATATATATATATATATATATATATATATATATATATATATATATATATATATTATATATATATATATATATATATATATATTTTATATATATATATATATATATATATATATATATATTTTTTAGTATGATTACTTTATATTCAGTTTGAATTTAAATGTATGTATGATTATAGTAATCTTTGTTTTTGATTGCTTTCTTTGTAGAAGTCCCCAACACTACAAGCTGGCAATGCATATATTTGGCCTTCTTGCATGTTGTACAACGCTGAGAGAGATGGATGAGGTGCTTCATAGTTCAGCAGTCCTCTTTTGCAGTCCCTGCAATGGACCAAATGTTGCAAAGCATTACAAACATCTGCAGTTGCTTTTGCAGCAAAGGCAGACATTTGATCTGGATGAGGAAAACATCATTGCTGAAGACTACAAGGTATTAAATGTTAATATTAGAAATAAATCCGCACATGGCCTCACATTTGTAAATAATTTAGTATACTGTATAATAAAAACCAACCAGACCTGCTTGGTATTATTGGTTAGTGCAGTGAACCTTCTGGCTGAAAAATCTTATGGCTGCAGCAGAGTGGACAAAAGGGTTAAAGTTTGATTTCTGTATAATATGAACTATCGATAAACTAAACTCAACACCTCTCCAGGACATATCATGCATCTCAATTCAGGTCAGACAGGCAGAGCTGAGTGAGATTGGTGTTAAACAGAATAAATTATTAATAATGCGTTCTGATATAAACATTTGAAATTTTTCTGACATATGAATATTGCTTTTCCGCATGATGTCGGTACCACACCCCTCATGACTCATTTCCGGGGAACAATAAATGGCGCATTGCTAGACCTTAATGGTGAATGCAACATTTATTATGCACCAACTTTTATTTCCAGTTTGGCCAAATATTTTCTGCCACATGCCACCCTTTGGTCTGGAATGATGCTAGGTAGGTTTGGTTTAAGTCTTTGAGTTAAGACAACTAATTATTCAATATAGTATTTTTGTCAAGTTCTTTACAAGGTTTAAATGGTTTTAGGGGATCTAGGACGTCACGGGACAGGCCCTGTGTACCAGCAACTCAGTAAGGTCTACAACAAAGTTAGCCAGTCAAAAAAACAGGTAAATTGCTGAAAGAAACATCTGAAATGTGTATCAAAGCCATAGCTTTATTTTTGGACTTAAATTGTGAACAGATAAGGTGTACCTTAAATTTTCAGAACTTCACTCAAGACAACCGGACACAAGGCATAATGGAAAAGAGTCAATGGGACCTGAAGAAAATCCGTTTCCAGAGGAGGAGGTTAAAAAGACTGGATGACTTTGTGACCATCTACAAAAAGATGCATGATGCACTGCTCCTCGAGTATGCAGATGTGGAAAGATGCAGAAAGAAGTATGCTACTTAACATTAGTTCAGTGAAAGCACTTAACTTTGCAGTTTACCCTGATCACAATTTAAAAACGATATGCTTGATTACAGATATATTGAAAATGTGCAATTATGTGGGTTTGTGTTTGACAAAATATATATTTTCCCAGTCACATAAAGTGGAAATGGAGGTGTGGAAGAAAAGCCGGAAGCGTAAAGGGGTGTACGTTTCACCATTAGTGATGGACCTGTCATTTAAGGTAATTATTAAAAGCTGTAATGATGCTGACATACACAAACACATTAAGATTTTAGGCACCTCTACATTCTAATTTTGTCTTGCATTCTTTTTAGAATATAAAATGACTGAAGTAACGGTCAGACAACAATAGCCTCAACAGATGTTGTTACACAGTATTTTGTTTGCAGTCATGCTTAGTTAATTTCACTTCAAATCTTTTTTTTTTAACAGAAAAGAAGAGAGAACTCACCACTCTCCACTCCATTACTTCATGGACAACCTGAAGTAATCCAAACACAGGTTATTTTAGTTAAACTCTTTAATAAAATATAATATTAATATAAGTATTATATGCATGCTTTATTATGGTAAAATTAGATATAGTCATTATATTGTTATATACACTCTTAAATGGTTTCATTCTTCTGTATTTTACATTCAAGTTTTGCATTCAAGATCTATAGTACATTATTTTCTAATTTATTTTTCTGTGATGTGAAAATATGCAATAGAAAGGGCACATTAATCTTTCCATTTTTATTAATAGAATTCACAAGACATAGTGGATGTGGATGGATCATCACATGTGACCATGACTGAACATCAGGAGGACACAAAGGGTATCAACAATGATCCTCCATCACAGGTGATGTTAATAAAATAAATGTATTGTCAGGTCAGTGAGTAATTGTTCAGATGTGTGATGTAGAATACTCTAAAAGTTTATCACTTAAAAAAAAATTATTTACCATTATAAATAGAATTCACAAGACATGGTAACATGTGATGCTCCATCCACATCCACATCCACTATGACGGAACATCAGGAGGACACAAAGGGTATCAACAATGACGCTCCATCACAGGTGATCTTAATAAAATAAATGTATTGTCAGCTTCTAAAAGTTTGTAAACTTTTAAATAAGTTTATTTAAACTGTAAACTTTTAGAAGAGACTTTTTACATCAAATACATTATTGCAGGTTTGTGTGACAGTAAATCCAACATTACATCACAGCACATTAGCTGTTTATGTAACCGTAATTGTCAGATACATGCACACATCTAGAGTAAATAAATGTATTGTCTTCTTGATCTTCAGATCAAAGCCTTGTGGAGAAAAAAAGACACGGAAGTGGTAATTTCTGTGATTCCCTCTCAAATAAGAGGGAACAGCCATATAGTCCACCACAGTGAGTTCCGGTCACTTAAACCTCACAGATGGCTCACAGGCGAGGTATGTAGGCCAAACAGTACAGCAGCATTATCATTAAAATACACTTAAAATGGACAAATGTAGTTCCATTGAAAACAGTTGCAGTTATTTCTAATTAACTTAACACATTGATGTAATAGAAGTGTTATGCGTGTGATATTTGGGGATATTTAATTTAATTTAATCAATCAACAATACTATTGATCAGCATTACCATACGTGGACGTTTTCCACTAGAAACAAACATTGATGTATAATTTTAATTTAATACTGTGAAGCTGCTTTGATACAATCTGTATTGTGAAAAGCGCTATATAAAGAAACTTGACTTGACTTGACTTATGCTGCCCTAATATAAATAATTTAAATCATTAAATATTTGTCAACTGGGTTTTAATGCAAAAGCCAACAATTATAAAATTGGTCTAAGCCAGAATGAGCCATTACAAAATAATGTCACTTGAGCATGAAAGGGTTGTCCAGACTCCAAGATTCAAGCTCTCAGTCCAAGCTAAAACAAATGTTTTATTTAAAAAAAGGCTTATGTAATGAATTCTGATGTTTCTCTCTGATTGAATTTTAAACATGTTAGATCATCGAATGTCTCATGCATCACACTATTAATGAACTTGGTTTGGATAAAACCATATACATGATGAACCACTACACAGCCAATGTGATCCTCACTGGGGATAGAACAGAAGTAAGACGACAAAGTTTGTCAAAGGTACAGCTTGTTTCTATTTGGGAGAGGTTCAAATGGGGACGCGTTTCATAATAATTTAAATGTGAATAAATATTTAAGTCATTTCTGTGATATATTATTGAAGTAATTTTTATGTGCAACAGGTTAACTTTGATGACTACAAGGCTGTTGTATCGTTTGTTAATGTTGGAGAATTGCACTGGAAGTTTCTGGTTTGTTTATTTAACAATTTATATTTATGTACATTCACATTGTTTCTGTTGTTGTGTATGTGTTAAATAATGTATTTTTTCTTGTGGTTACAGTACATCAATGCAGCAGAAAGCTGTGTCTATTTTATTGATCCAATGCCAAACTCTGCAGAGCAGTCGGATTCAGAACTTGCTGCCCATAAGTTCTGGTACTTATGGAATTTCAGCTATTATCCATAAACCGAGATGGAATGCACTGTATATGATTGACTAAATTCCAGTGCAGGCATTAAAGGGCTGTAGAGAGATGGGCAGAGTGTGCAGTAAAAGTTTAAAGCTGCCGTCGGCAACTTTTTTTTGATCATATTCAGCGAATTCGACACTATATTCCGACAGAACAACATAAATAAAGTGGTTTTAGAAAAAAACCCGAGCTTCTAACTCCACCTGGAGCGTGTTATTTGTTTTGCAAAAATCCACCGCTCCCGGTTCATTGTGTCCAATCAGCGCAGGGGGGTGTGAGATAGGACTGTCAATCACAAGTCGTGCATGCACACGTCAATCACATGCACACGCCTGAAGTTCGCGAAGTAGCGAAGAGTGATGGCGCACTGACGAGCACGAACTCTGTGGGAGGGTATTCGTTGATAGTGGGGGAGGGGCATGAGAGTTGTAAACATTCAAAATTTTGCCTAAGTCCACTCAATCAGCCAGAGTTGCCGACGGCAGCTTTAACTATAGAGACAATGGTCAAAACAGAGTTACAATTATTGAAAACCAGCCCTAAACACTGGATAGATACTGGTAGCAGTGGTAGCGACTGCACATAAAGTTCAGGAGTCATTTAATGCAACCATTCCAAGAGCATATAAACTCTTTCAGCATCCCTCCTCTTCTCCTCCTTGTGTAATATTTAGGACCAGCTAAAAAAAAAATATTCTTAAATCTTTATTCTGTTCAAGAAAATTTGTAATCCACATTTTAGGTTGATAAAAAATAAGATTTCAGTAAGCTTTTGTTTGGGCACAGTACCAAACTTTCCACTAGATAACATATCCAGGCTCCATTGGTGACCATACAGACTCTTTCAAAATGCTGTGTGATCATCTGAACCATATAATTTTCATACAATTTATGAAATGGACATCCTGTTCAGAAATGGTATGGGTATTGGCAGTATTTAAAAAAACTATACAATGTAGATTTATGAATAATTGTATAATTAACATTTATAATGTTACATCTTATTGTCACACAGTGAATACTTTCAAACCAGGACGATCCACCACCGAACAAGAGACTGGGTGAATATTCAGTTCAAAGGAGCTGTTATGAAACACCCATTTCAACAGGATGGATTTAGCTGTGGTGTGATCGTCTTAATGGTACAATAATTATTTTAGTGAAATACTTGTATTCTGACAATGATATGAATCAATTAGCATTTATATTTGGAGTCAGTATGTGCATAGCCTATCCCCATATTTGGTTAAGAGCTATTTACAGTATTTAAATGATTAGCCAACATATTTATCCAGTCTTTATTTTCTTTTTTCCCTTTTTTTAGATGGCAAAGGCAGTCATGGAAGCATTTCCTCAATTGCCAAACATGGATTTTGGGACCTCTAAAAAAAACATGGTCCGGGAACGCAAGGCTTTGGCACTGCAAATACTTCAAGCATCAGGTAGCAGGTTTTTTCATATGTGTTCCGATTGCCATATGTAAATACTTAGTTTAAAATGTGCATTTCCATTTCCATTAGTGTTCAATGCACAGAGAAACTGCTCCATGTGTTCGGCGGCTAAAGCACCAAGTCCGGGGCCTTCCATGACTGACTGGGTAAGGTGTTTATAATTGGTTGTTTTGTATTTGCATATTGTGGCTTGAGCAGAAAGTGGACATTAGCTAGGAAAAAAGGGTATAGAGAGATTGGTAATTATGTTTATATAGAAACATAATAGCTCAGTTCAGAGATTTCAGGGATTATGTTGATTTGCTAGAGTTGTCAATGGAGTTAGTGTTCATAAATGTAATTGATTTTTATCAGTGCTTCACAGTACATTGCAGTCTTTGAAATCATCTACAAAGGCAAAAATGATGCATCTATCTCTACACCTTGCTCTTTTCCTTGCACTTGCCCTCTGGCAGCTGTCAAGCTCATTTTAAGAACTATTATATTGCAGATTGCCAACCAAGTAATCTAAATAATAAATGGAAAACTGTGTGACAGTAGTGTAACAGTTGGTGAACTATTAGTAAACTTGGGAGAGTTGAAAATAGCTTTTGTGCAGAAAATCTGTTTGAATGAAAGTCTTTATTTTGCAAGTTAAGTGTTCTATTTGTCCCTCTCCAGATACAGTGTGACGGCTGTACAAGGTGGTACCATGCACAGTGTGTGCAAATGAACACAGTACAACTAGAAGAAGCAAAAAACACATCCTGGGACTGCTGTTTGTGTGACAATTAGTTTTTTTTTTTTTTCATTTCTTTTTTTTCTAATAAACTTTCATAAGCACTTCTCATTTTTGTCTTTTTTGACTATTACAAATTGCACTTTTTCCAACTTGTCCAACTATATTAAATAATGAAATCCGTTGAACATCATTACAATCACTGACCAATAACCTCAACCATTTAAACTTTTCTTGTAACAACCTGTAGATATCAATATTGTAGACTGTTTTTGTATCTAATTTTATGGTCTTTCTGTAATTTCCTCAAACTCTACAGTAAATATTGATATGGACCGAAAATAAGTTTTTATTTTTCTCTAAAAGTCCACAGTAAAACCCTTTGAAATTTGATGTGGACAGAGTGATGGTCATCCAGAAAAAGAAACTATTGAAAATGGCATGTCAACTCTGTAGGAATTTTAATAATTGCAATACAAAATACAAAAAATGAGCAATGTAATAATGCATTTTAACAGACTTTGCCTTTATTTTTCTCTAAAAATCCACAGTAAAACCCTTTGAAAATTGACGTGGACAGAGTGATGGTCATCCAGAAAAAGAAACTATTGAAAATGGCCTGTCAACTCTGTAGGAATTTTAATAATTGCAATACAAAATACAAAAAATGAGCAATGTAATAATGCATTTTGACAGACTTTGCCTTTATTTTTCTCTATAAGTCCACAGTAAAACCCTTTGAAATTTGACGTGGACAGAGTGATGGTCATCCAGAAAAAGAAACCATTGAAAATGGCATGTCAATATAGGAATTTTAATAACAGCAGTACAAAATGCAAGAAATGAGCAATGTAATAATGCATTTGGACAGACTTTGCCTTTATTTTCTTCACAACTCCACAGTAAAATATCTGCGAAAATAGTTAAACTGAAAATAGTTCAATAGGTTGCACTTGAAGTTCGGTCAATTCGGAGAATAACCGCTGAAATACAAATCTTTCTCAGCTTTTTGGCACCTCCATGTTTCCGTACCGTAATTCCACAAATAGACGAACATCAACATCTAGGCGGCGGCTGGCTTGACCCAGCGTTTCCAGATGACGGCTCACTTGACCGCGGTAAATAACATGTAAAAGCAGATAAAATAATTTATTTGTCGAAATGTTGCTATATTGTTTCATTTAAGTTCATAATTATTCTATAAATGTTATTTAGTTTAACAGCAGCACAACGAAGCACTGTGGTTCGAGGTTTATTTGAATAAAAAAGAACAACTTTGAACAATTGAAATTGAATGAATTATTGAAATGAAATATTTAGTAATAAAGTTTCATGACAGAAATATCACTACATGTAGCTTACATTATTTAATTCCTTTATTATCAACACTTTAATAGTATAATATGCTAGAATAGCGGTTTGTGAATTGCGACTTCTTTTTGTTTTAAGTCAGTCTGTGGGGGGTTGGAGGGACGGTGGCTTTATCGTGCGTGCACAATAGGTGTTAACGTTCCTCTTTCATATGGAGATGTCGGATAGCCAGCCTGGGGTGCGTTTCCCGAAAGCATCGTTAGCCAACTATGGTCGCAAGTTCTGTCGTTACCAATAGAGTTCAATGGCACTTGCGACCATAGTTGGCAAACGATGCTTTTGGGAAACGCACCCTGATGACCAGGCAAAGGCTAAATTCTTTTACGGATAAATCCCTTGGTGTGTCCAAACGTAGGCCCTATATCTTATTAAATTATACATAGCCTATTGTAGTTTATTTTTTGTATTTAAAGTTTTTTCACACAAAATTTCAATTAAAGTGTTCAATCCAGTTGTTTCAACTGGTTTTTCTAGAGTTTTAGAATGTTTGAGCAGTGTGTATGATTGTCAACAATCTGGCATTATCTAAACATGAACTGTCGACGGAAACGCGTTCATACCACAGCAGATACAGAGCTCTTTAATTCGCGATCAACCTCGTTTTATTGTAAGGTGAATTCAACAAGGCATGCTTTGTCTTTGAAGCAACAAAGGCTAAATAATTTGTTACAGTTTTTATTTTATTTTTTTGGAGGGAGGGAGGGAGACAAAATAAACTTGCTAAAAAGAGATCAAGCGCGAGAGAGAGGCAAAGAAAAACGCATGTTCTTAATTTATGTGGCTTTGGACTATTTTCGTTTTGTACTGTTTGAATTGTTTAATTTAGCTGAAATTTCTTTGGCAATACAAATTTAAAATGTTGCAAGAATAAGATTCTGTGTTTCTTATTTTGCATCGCAAAGGAAATAAACTCTAAACTCAATGCAACCCTGTTTTAAACAAATAAACTCTCCCGACACTTTATTTAAACCTTAAAAATGTGCGATGGGTTTCAAACTTAATTAATTTTAGTGTTCTTTTACATTTTAATTAGTTTTTATATTGAAAGTAATACTATTTAGTTAGTCTGTCAAGTCAACAAAATCAGTCTTTTCTGATTTGTTCAATGTATGGATCTGTTTTGAAAAATTTCTCCCGTTGCTATAGCCAGGTATCACTGTCAGTCAACTCAATTTCGTGAATGATTCACAAAACAATAATTTAGCAGATTAAAGACGAGCATCATTATTTTCATTTTCTGACGCGATCAGCTTTCTTTTTTTATTTATTTTCATTTCCCTCATTTTGTCGTGCAGCGGCTCTACATGGAATGTAGCAAATTTACGTTAATGTGGCATTGATAATTAAACAAAACGCTTGACATTAAATAAATAAACAGTTAATGAACTCGCTAATAAACAGTTACCTATTAAAGCATCAAGCTAATAGAATAATGGCTGCATTGAAATTCGATCTCGAATCGCTTGAAGCTCCGTGAGGATCATGTTGTTGCGTTAACCACTGAGCTACCATCTGAACGTTATTGGACCTACATTACGTCTTATACTCTTCCAGAGCCTTATTGATAGCCTAATATATTTCTGTTGCAATGTTTTATGTTGCAATGTTTTCACTATTTATTCAATTTAATTTCAGTATTGTGATTATGAATTCGTTTAACTACAATGTTTCACTTGAATTCATCTGTTACCAGCTTTCAATTCAGTCCTTCCAGAAAAACGCGGAGTTTTTTTGTGATTGTTGCGGGCAAAAATCCTTGATTACGCGGCACGTTTTCTTAAAAAATGCGATGGAATATGCGGGATATTTATGCAATTTTATGCGATGAAATTGCGGAAACTTACAGAAATTGCGGGAACTTGCAAAAATTGCGGGAACTTGCAAAAATTGCGGTTTGATGAAAAAGAGAGAAAAAAAGTGATTCCCCCTACACCCTGTTTTCACTAGGCCACTACCTTAAATGGAAAGAGTAATTTCTTATTACTTCCTATGATAAGTAAGCATAGGCTACTACATCACAGAAAGTGCTGGGAATATTTAAGGTCTCATCTTGTTTTATTTCAGACCTTAATAAACATGGCAAACTTACAAAACATTGAGTCAAACAAGTTCTGTAGCTTTACAAAAGGAATATCAATATGCTATAACTTCTGTAAAAATTAATTAATAAAATAAATTTTTTTTTTTTAATGTGTGCTTCCTGTTTTACAGAGGTAGCTATACAAAACAGACATCTTCTGTTAAAATAAGTGCTTCCAATGCACAAAGTGCACTCTCTTACTGTAACAAATTTACATACTAAGGCTGGCAAAGTGGTAGTCCAGCGTCGACTTCCGCCTGTGGTCCAACACGCAGTTGCACGTAGTGCAAAATAATTTGCCCCCACTGTCATGTAACACACCGGGAAACAGCTTTTGTGTTTATTTTTGTTGGCACATGAGATTTATTTGCAGGCTTCATGGCTTATTCGCGGGGGTTTGCAGCCTTTCGATAATGTTCATGTCGCGTAATTACGTCACTTCATAACGTTCCCATGGCAACAGGGGTGACGGCTGCTCTTGTGTGAAGTAAACGCAACATTTTTCAACTTTCTGCTAAGGTATATGTGACTGTTTCGCGGCGAAAATGCGGGTATTATGAAATCATGCAAGCCCCGCATATTTTGCGCGGAAATCAGTAATTTATGCGGCGAGATTGCGGAGTATTTGAAAAAATGCGGCCCCCGCATAAATATGCGGACTTTGGCTGATTATGCATTGAATTCAGCGATCGCATAATGGCGTTTTTCTGGAGGGACTGTCAATTGCTCTGAATGAGCCGCGGCGTGGCGGTAGATTACGCAATAGAGAAAATAAACTGATACCTTTCAAAGTCTATGATTGTAGCGCCTCTTAGCGGTAAAAGGCAGCAAATACACATCCGAATTTTACCGGAAAAAGCGGTAAAAGTATTATTCTGGTTGAGTAACCACTGTATCTATCTTTCCATTCCTCCGTCCAGCAAGTCGGTCTCTCAAGCGGACAGCACGTATCCTCCTTTTCTGTCCAGCGAGTTTGGTTTTCGGTGGAATTGACACATATCTATCTTCCTGCCCAGCCAGCATAGTCAAATTCATTCCACCTTGCAGGCGGCCGGTAAAACCGAATTTCCTGACGCTTTTTGAGTCACCCAAGTCAGAAGCTACGCGGGCCCCCCCGGTCAGCCGTTTTGTCAAAATCCTGCCACTCCCCGTCCGTCGGTCGGCGGGACTCACCAGTTAAACACCTAGAGATATCCCGGTCAAGAGATCAAGCTTATTGAAAGCCAGCCCGCCAAATTCCCTGCGTCTTTGGGGGGTCTATAGTCTGGCGGCTGTCCTTTTGCTCTTCATGCTTTTTGGGGGGAGTACTCTGGGTTCGGGCAGAATTCCGAGCTCGGAGCCCTCCACCCGGACAGCACGCCAAGTACTCGTGAAATGAGGTTTGATAAACAAGGTTCGGGAGGAGCAGGTGCAGTTAATTAACCCAATCAGCACCAGTGGAGAGCAATCAGTAATTAACCTAGGACAAGATAAATATCAGCAGAACCCACACTGGTTCCTTGACAGTTTATCAGCATCCCACCTCCACCCCATCTCCTCTCTTTTAGTTCCATCTCTAGTTCCATCTACTCTTACCACGGGGGGAGTACTCTGGGTTCGGGCAGAATTCCGAGCTCGGAGCCCTCCACCCGAACAGCACGCCAAGTACGCATAATCCTTATCATAATAATTATATGTAGATGCGAACTCGTGAATCACTTTTCAGACCAGCAAGTGTGACTCTCCCTCGTTGTGGGATTGGAGGCAGTTGATGCCCTTGCAGCCTACCTAGTTGGCTTGAATCGTACCATCACCGCCTTGTCAGCCAAGGAGGAGGCGGACATAGTCCACCTGTACACAGCTCTCCATGCCATGGACTAGAAACCTTCAAGGTACAAAATAGTAATTATTTTGTACACCAAAATTAAACATATATTCCATGGAATGAATGAAGCATATGGATGTCTCTTTCACCGTTTAGGTACACCCAGAAGGCTAAGAAAAAAGCATGTATGTTAGGAGGACCGTGGAGAGCACCCAGGAAGCCGAGTGGCTCTGCTCCTGGACAGCAGGCGGCAGAGAGGTGCTTGACCACAATTTGCTATCATTTTGGTTCAATACACATCCGTCTGGTGATTAAAAGACAGCACGTGTCACTGTAAAACATATTTATTAAGTGTAAATTATTTTATTGCAATCCCTATTGACATTGTAACTTGGTTCTTCATCACTTTACGTCCTTGTTCACAGTCCAGATCATATCATCCTTCTCTCCCACAGACTATACATGACTCACGGCCAAGCAGCCCAGGACCCCGAAGAACACAGGGTCAGTGAGTGTGTTTGCCTCAGACTTGCCAAAGAGTTTGAGCAGTCACGCAACAGGCCAAAGGACACAAAGGGGAAAACCATGCCCATCCCTCAGTCCATTGTCAGCGTCTACAGCCACATCAAACAGCTGCTGGAGGACAGCAGGGTTGTCCTGGATCAGACGAACCTGGTACTGGTGCCGGTTAACAACACCACAGTCTCTTCATGGTATGTGTTATTTCATTTACCTTTCCCATACAGTCAAGACAGTATATAAAGATTTAACCTCAAGAAAAACCTCCACCTGCATGCTTGTTAGAAAGTATGTAATAACCTTAGAGAGGGAGGATAGGCTTACATGTGTAATGAAGTGACGAGGGATGAATGTATTGTTATGACTGTCGGGGGTGGGGAGGAGGGATTCGTGGGTTGAGTTAAGTGAGTGGTTGCACCTGACCACTGATGAGTGTGAAGGTGCAGGAGCTTTGAAACAGTAACTATCGTGAGTTTTAATGTGAGCGATAGGGATAAAAAAGAGGTGAGCACAGTGAGGGGGTGTCTGAGAAGCGGGGTGTCGTTGCGAATGCTGACTGCACTCAAGGTCGGGGGGTGGGTGCCGTTCGCATGCTAATTAGGGCTGCCGGCGGTGAAGATAGTGTAGCGGGGTAACCTATAGATAAGGCCGGGTATAGGAGTGCGTGGGCAGCGCGGCTTCTCAGCGAGGTGTGCTCCGTTCTCGCTATAGTTCGGAGGCATCCCGAGCGCTGGACTGGCGTCTGTTTTCCCCTTGCCAACCAGCGCCAAAGCCTAGACCCCGGGGGAGGGTCTTGTATCCTGGGAGAGTTAAGTGTTGAATTTTATATGTGTGTGTGTGTGTGTGTGTGTGTGTGTGTGTGTGAGTTGTTTTAAAGCTGGTAGTATTGCCATTTCATGACGGGGTGGGAGGGTTATGATGAACTGAATACTTATGTAGTAGTCTGAGGGCGTCTTGGATTTGAAGTTTACGTGCATTGTGAACATGTGCAGTGTCCTACGGGGTTGATGTGCGGGTGCTATAGCGTTGCCTATTTATTACGGCGTTCTCTGTGGAGTATGCTCCATTGTGGTGTTGTTCGCCCCAGCTGATCAGCATTTGTGTTGGGGAAATCAAGAGCCTGAACCACTCTGACGTGTTTGGTAACTGCCTGAATTATATTAAATAAAGATTATTGTTTCTACCTCTGTGGTGCCGCTTGCTTTGTAGAGTGGATTCCTCTAGCTGTAACAATTTGACAATAACTTCTAGGTTTATTACACTGGTGGCAGCGGTGGGATTTGCTTAAATTCTGTGAACCCTATAAAACCTAGACCCAGTTAAAAAAAATAAAAAATAAAAAATAAAATAAAATAAAAAATGTTACAGGAGGACGATAATGTTAGGCCCGAAGAGGTGGACCGTGCAAGGGATGTGGGACCTTTAAGAACTACTGCGCGGCCAGTGTTTATGCCTGAGACGTTTACTGGTGTAGGCCGGGAGTGGTCCGATTGGTCAGAGCAATTTGATCTGGCTGCTGATGTAAATAATTGGGATGAACCCTTAAAACTTAAATTTATGTCTCTCCTACTCTCTGGGCGTGCAAGAGATATTTATAGTGGTTTGTCCAGTGATGCTAAAGGAAACTATGCGTTGCTAAAAGCTGCTATGTGCTATGATAATTGTACTTGCGATATGTTGGCAAGAGATCAGTTTCTTACACATTTTTCAACTGGTGACTTCCGTATCAGCCTGCGTAGAGCAAAACCTAAGACCCTAGAAGACGCGATTGATCTTGCTTCTGAATTAGAGCTTCTTAGGAATATGGAGCAAACCCATCTGATGTCTGATGCAAAAGTAAGGGGAGTGGTGGAGAATAACTCCAAAAGTGAGGAACAAATGCAAATGATGCTAGGAATGGTGGAAGAATTGAGGCAGGAAGTAAAATCCCTTCGTACGACAGTGAGTAACATTCAACAGTCTATGGTAAACCCTACTCCCATTCAATTTTCCAGGGAACCTGCACGAGAGCCCAGGAACAGTGGTTCACAAGGGTCCGTAGATCGAGCCAGAGGGGCGGGGGGTGGTTGTTGGGAGTGTGGGTGTACAAGACACATAAAACGAGATTGCCCATATTTGCAGGGAAACTACAGGGGGCAGGCACTGTAGGCCCGCTGCCTGCCCCCCGGCGAATTGGTACAGATGTGGCCTTTGTAAGCAACCAGGGTGGCTCTGGATACATCGGAGCTAAAATAGGTGCGTCAGACTCCCTTCTTTTGGTAGATAGTGGGGCAACATTATCAGTCATACCAAAACAACTTTGGCTTGAAATTACTAAGGGGGGAACAGAACTGTCTGGACATCATGGTGATGTGTCTGCAGCTAATGGAGGGTTGATGGGGATTTTGGGAAAATGGCAAACCGTCTGCCAGTTTGATACATTGGCATTGATTGTGGAGTTTTTGGTAGCTGATGTGCCTTCCCAGGATATTCTTTTAGGTTTTGACTTTTTGAGTAAATATGGTGTCGTTGTGGACTTTGGGAAAAAGGAGTGTCGAATAATGGGTAAAATGTTTCCCCTGATTGTTCCGGCAGATATTGATAAACCCCGGACTGTCTTCGTCTTGGAAGACACTGTAATTCCCCCACGTAGTGAGGCAATCATTGCTGGAAAGGTGGAGAATTCCTTTGTGGCTTGTTGTGAGGGTATGTTGGAACCATCAGACACATTATCAAACCAATGTAATGTAATGATCGCTCGAGTGGTCTGTAGAGTGGAGAGGTGTAGGCTGCCGGTACGAGTAATTAATGTAACTAAAGATGTTCTTACATTAAAGGGGGGTATGAGGCTGGGAACTTTACATACTGACATTGAGGTGGGCTGTAGGGCTGAACATTTGGGAATGGGTGAGGATGAGGATGGCCCAAATGAGCCTTGGTCTGTTGATAAGCTTATGGCTCATTTTGGGTTGTATCAGAAGAATTTTACTCCCTCTGACGTAACAGATATTCGGGAGCTGTTGCGAAGAAATATGTCTGTGTTTAGTGAGGGGGAGGGGGATTTAGGGAGAACTCACCTGACACTGCATCAGATCGATACAGGGGATGCGAAGCCTGTGAAGTTGCCACCTCGTCGTGTTCCTCTCCATTTACAACATGAGGTGTCTGACCATGTAAAGCAAATGTTGGCAAATAACATAATTCAGCCTTCTCAGAGTCCATGGGCAGCTCCAGTAGTTTTGGTACGTAAGCGTGATGGCGGCCTCCGTTTTTGTGTGGATTATCGTAAGTTAAACGATGTAACCCGGAAGGACGCGTATCCGCTGCCACGGATCGATGATGCCCTTGACAGTCTGAGTAAAGCTTGCTGGTTCTCCACTCTTGATTTAACCAGTGGTTACTGGCAGGTGGAGGTGGATCCTAGGGACAAATATAAGACTGCTTTTATTACTCGGCAAGGTCTGTTTGAATTTAATGTCCTTAGTTTTGGTCTTTGCAATAGTCCAAGTACATTTCAGCGACTGATGGATCTGGTGCTGGCAGATCTTCAGTGGACTACCTGTCTGGTGTACTTGGACGATATCATTATATTCGGACGGACATTTCAGGAGCATTTAGGCCGTCTGGACGAAGTTTTAATAAAACTACGCCAGGCTAACCTTAAAGTCAAGCCCATTAAGTGTAACTTGTTTGCCACTCAGGTGCAGTATTTGGGGCATATCATTTCATCAAAGGGGGTGAAAGCAGATCCTGCCAAAGTGGAGGCTGTGCGTCAGTGGCCGGTGCCCAAAAATCAGACAGAGGTCAGGAGCTTTGTGGGTTTAGCCTCATACTATCGGAGGTTTGTGAGGGGGTTTGCTGAGATTGCTCGCCCCCTGCACCAACTCACTGAAAAAGGCAGGCGGTTTAAATGGACTGAGGCATGTCAAACAGCCTTTGAACAGCTCAAACTGAGTTTAATGTCAGCACCTGTTCTTATATATCCTGATCCTTCCAAAACCTTCATTTTAGATACGGATGCGAGCGATGCAGGTATTGGGGCTGTGTTGTCACAAGAGGAGGAGGGGTGTGAACATGTTATAGCATATGCCAGCAGAGCCCTACTAAGCAGGAAAGAAAATATGCCACAACCAAGAAGGAGCTGTTAAGTATGGTCACGTTCATCAGACATTTTAAACATTACCTGTTGGGTAAGGAATTTGTCTTGCGAACAGATCATAATTCCTTGAGGTGGCTGCACAATTTCCAGGGTTTAGAGGGACAGTTAGCCAGATGGGTGGAGCAATTAGCAAGCTTTCAATATAAAATTGTTCACCGCCCTGGACGAGGGCATGCTAATGCTGATGCGCTCTCTAGGCTGCCTGCTTACCTGTCAACGCCAGGGTCCCCGGAGCCAGCCCCACAGACACGAGGGGTGCCGGTAATAGCTGCAGTACAAAATGTGCCGACCAGTTTAACCCCAGAGTGGGAAGGGGATGAGTTGGCTCGGGCACAGTGGGAAGATGCCGAGTTAAAAAAGATCATTGTTTTAAAAAAAGAGGGAAGGACAACCACCGGACGATCTGCAAAAGTATGCACAGGTATGGTCCCAATTACAAATGCAGGGCTCCCGGTTAGTGAGGTTTCCCCCATCGAATTCGGATGCTGCAAATCAGGTCCAGGTGGTTATTCCCACTGTGATGGTGGCAGAAATCTTAAGACAGTTGCATAATGATGTTACGGGTGGACACTTGGGAATACAGAAACTACAAGCAAAAGTGAAAGACCGTTTCTATTGGCCGGGCTGGTTTGGGGATGTGAAGCGATGGTGCAGTGAATGTGTGGATTGTGGGTCTAGAAAATCTGTGGGGAAACAGTGGCGGGCCCCACTCCAATCGGTGGTAGCATTAAGGCCATATGAGCGGGTGGCGTTGGATATTTTGGGACCTCTCCCCGAAACCCCCAAAGAAAACAAATATATCGTAGTTATTGGGGATTATTTTTCCAAATGGACGGAGGCATTCCCTCTTCCTAATCAGGAAGCTGAGACGGTGGCCAAGGTGTTGGTTGAACAGTGGGTGTGCCGCTTCGGAGCCCCCAGGATAATCCATACTGATCAGGGCCGAAATTTTGAATCTAGGTTATTTAAAGAAGTGTGCCAGTTGCTGAACATTCATAAGACTAGGACCTCACCCTATCATCCTCAATCGGATGGAATGGTTGAAAGGTTTAACAGAACATTGGCCTCCATGTTGTCTCTGTTTGTAGATGAGAACCAAGCTAATTGGGACATCCTGTTGCCTTATGTGATGATGGCCTATAGAAGCAGTGTTCACTCCAGTACTGGGTTTACACCCTACAAAGTGGTTTTCGGGAAAGAGATTGTCCTTCCTGTGGATGTTATGCTTAACCTGGGTGGTGGGGAAAGATTCTCTTCTGTTTCAGAGTATGTGTCTAGATTACTGGAGACATTGTCTACAGTGGTGGAGGCAGTAAAGGGCCATCAGCTAAGAGCCTCGGTGAAACAGAAGGGAGAATATGACTTTAGAGCACATTTTCAATACTATTCAGAAGGAGAATTGGTGTGGGTTCGGGGGAAAGTGAGGAAAAGGGGGCTCTGCCCAAAATTACAACGAAGGTTTAAGGGGCCTTATAAAGTCACAGAGAGGATGACTGAAGTTCTGTATAGACTTGTACCAGTTGAGGGGGGGACAGAAATAGTGGTCCACTTTAACCGATTGAAACCATGTCTTTCTTCTGTAACAGAGGTTATCAACCAAGAGGGTGCAGAGAGCCCACGGATAGCTGGCATTCCACCTAGGGAGACCTGGCTGCAGACTTCAGTTGCTACAGCGGGTCGAGAGAGCGAGGTGGTAGTGCCAGGGGCCAGATCCGAGGTACCCCCAGTTACACCTACAAGGGGAGCAAGCAAGGTGTCAGGAAGCGGTGCTGCCTCAATGGGATCACAAGGGCAAAGAGATTGGCCGGCTCCGGCCACACAGAACCAAGGTGGTCAAGAATCTTCACATACTGGGGATATGCAAACATCCATGACTAGCCATTCTGCAATGACCGAGGAGGCCCAGCAAGGTGCATCGCTACCTAAGGATGTGCGCCAAGGACGATCAAGGAGGGCACCAGTGTGGTCCCTGGACTATGAAATGTTTTGAATTCGACTCGAGGACGAGTCTGCCTTACGGGTGGGGGGAGTGTAATGAAGTGACGAGGGATGAATGTATTGTTATGACTGTCGGGGGTGGGGAGGAGGGATTCGTGGGTTGAGTTAAGTGAGTGGTTGCACCTGACCACTGATGAGTGTGAAGGTGCAGGAGCTTTGAAACAGTAACTATCGTGAGTTTTAATGTGAGCGATAGGGATAAAAAAGAGGTGAGCACAGTGAGGGGGTGTCTGAGAAGCGGGGTGTCGTTGCGAATGCTGACTGCACTCAAGGTCGGGGGGTGGGTGCCGTTCGCATGCTAATTAGGGCTGCCGGCGGTGAAGATAGTGTAGCGGGGTAACCTATAGATAAGGCCGGGTATAGGAGTGCGTGGGCAGCGCGGCTTCTCAGCGAGGTGTGCTCCGTTCTCGCTATAGTTCGGAGGCATCCCGAGCGCTGGACTGGCGTCTGTTTTCCCCTTGCCAACCAGCGCCAAAGCCTAGACCCCGGGGGAGGGTCTTGTATCCTGGGAGAGTTAAGTGTTGAATTTTATATGTGTGTGTGTGTGTGTGTGTGTGTGTGTGTGTGTGTGTGTGTGAGTTGTTTTAAAGCTGGTAGTATTGCCATTTCATGACGGGGTGGGAGGGTTATGATGAACTGAATACTTATGTAGTAGTCTGAGGGCGTCTTGGATTTGAAGTTTACGTGCATTGTGAACATGTGCAGTGTCCTACGGGGTTGATGTGCGGGTGCTATAGCGTTGCCTATTTATTACGGCGTTCTCTGTGGAGTATGCTCCATTGTGGTGTTGTTCGCCCCAGCTGATCAGCATTTGTGTTGGGGAAATCAAGAGCCTGAACCACTCTGACGTGTTTGGTAACTGCCTGAATTATATTAAATAAAGATTATTGTTTCTACCTCTGTGGTGCCGCTTGCTTTGTAGAGTGGATTCCTCTAGCTGTAACAATTTGACAATAACTTCTAGGTTTATTACACATGTATAAAATAATGAATGTTTGTCTTGTAGGCTGCTTAGGAGGGATAAAAGGAAGGACAAGGACATGCTGCTGCAAGGCACTGTACTTCCCAAACAGCTGCACCTGGCCAAGGAGCCTCTCCCTGCAATGAACACACTTCCAGCTGCCCCTGTGCAACATGCACATGAAGAGAAGACATTTGAGGAGCCTGAAAACCACGAGGGGGAAGCTTTCCCCCACCAGCGCACTCTAGCAGCAAGTAAGCCTGTGTTCTCTCCGCCATCTCCACCTCCCCAGTTCCCTCCACAATTTGGGCCAGCTCGTCCGTTCCAGCAAGCTCCTCCATTTCTGCATGCTCCTCCATTTCTGTATGCTCCGCCATATCCGCATGCTCCTCCGTTCCAGCAAGCTCCTCCATTTCGGCATGCTCCTCCATTTACCCATGCTCCTCCATATCCGCATGCTTCTCCATTTACCCATGCTTCATTTACCCATGCTCCTCCATTGCAGCAAGCTCCTCCAGAGTGCCTTCCATCCCAGCCAAGGCAACGTGCCTGGAGGCTGAATAAAGCTGCCCAGGAGGATGAGGAGCTTGTGTCAAGGGGGGAACCGCCACGGAAGAGGCTGACAAAAGAAAAGTACCACTACACCTGCAAGGGGTGTGGCCAGGACAAAAATAAAAGAACTGGACACACCCAGCTGAAGGGGCGGTGGTACTGTCCAGCCTCAGGACTGACCCTGGATGACTGGAGGAAGAGTGTATAATCTTGTATAACTTGTCATTTGTCTGTATATCTCTCTGTTGTTTGTCTCTGTCTCTCTGTCTGTCTCTATGTTGTCTGTCTGTTACAATAAAGTTTCATAATTTTATTTGAGCCAAGAACAGACTTCACGTTTTTATTTATTTTCCTCTTGAATACCAGGACCATTGAATGTGATTGTTAAAACTAAAGCCAGAATTACTTGCAGAATCATTTTACATTTATTCACAAAACCCAACCCTCTTTGCTTTAAATGCATGCATGTCCATAACTGCATAATCACAGGGTTATTACTGTGGTGATTTATTTGGAAAAGAGTTCCTGTGTTAAAAATGTCTACGTTACCCCAAATGCATTGCATGTAGTACTTCCGGAATGCGAAGATGCGAGCGATATTGCCACGGCATAGGTTCGAATCCCGCAAGAAAAATGAAATTAAAGTGATGATAAACCTTGCAATAAGTGCAGAACTGTGTGTAAACAATGTTGAGAAGATAAGAGATTAGATAAAAATTTATATATGTGTACGTTTTGCTCCTTTTTTCTCCATTTCTTTTTCTCTCTTTCCCCCCTCTTTCCTCTCTCTTTTCTTCTCGTATAGCGGTTAGTACTCTGCGTTGTGGCCGCAGCAACCCCGGTTCGAATCCGGGTCACGGCAAGTTTTTCTGGGTGCCTTTGAAATTGAGCTCCACGTTACCACCTCTCCTCACCCCGTCCTTCAGAACACTTTTTTTTGTTTGATGCACGGTGCATCCCTGACGTGCTCTGGACGTTTGAGTGAATTGCCACTGGGACCTTCTTTGAAAGCACGAGCTCTCAGGTTTGAACCCTTAGAGAAAAGACTGAAAACGAAACGCCCCCATTTAGTTTGGAAGAATCTTGCTTCAGAAAGAATATGGTGCTGGTTTATTTTCTAGTCGCTAGGTGTCAGTACACTCGCTGGCTGCTACCTAGAGTGCAGTGGACTTGCTATTTGCTCCAAACAACTGCGCCCTTGAAGCAAGTTTAAAATAACGATAAGAGCGCGGCGAGTCCACAGCATTAAAGCATGTAAAGATGCTTTTCAGTCACGAAGCAGTGAGTTTTTGTTCTTTTTCCTAGCATTATTGTCGTTTGATTTTTATTATCAGGCTGCATTCCCACTAATTCGCAAATATATTTTGACATAGCAGACGCTTGGACGGCCGTTCTTAATCGTCGAAGAAGGGAATGCTATGCATGGGAGAATCTTTTTTTAATTCTCCAGCCAATACGATTCATTTTGCTGTGCGTTCCCATGCAACACGCACGCGCTCTCGAGCAAGAGCCCGGATGGCGGAGTCGGTGCCGGGAGAACGAGAGACTGTCAATTGCCATCCAATCATGTATTACTATTGGCATCTTTCCATCTATGTTCACAGGCAACCAATAAAGCCTAATCCCATCATCTCCGTTTCCCAGCTTCCAATCACTATGATCCATTTCCAACTTTTTTTTTTATACGTATGCATCAATCACGTATCAGTATCTGTATCTTTACCTCACAGCTTACAGCCAATAAATAAAGTCCATTTCCGAAATCTCCGTCTCCTTGCCTTTATTGACAACCAATCACTATCCTTCATTCCCAAAAACGTTCCATCTACCTGACGGGGCATCGCCAGAGGTTAAGTGGTTTCCAGCGATTTTGAAAAAAAAGTTGAAACTTTACAGGTGTCAAAGTACTGATTTTACTTTGGATTTCACGTTATTACATCGAGGTAAGAAACCGACAATGTTGTTATATTTAGTTAAGTGACTAGCACTAGCGTTAGTTAGCTAACGTATTACGTGTAACTTACTAACGTTACAGAGAAGAACGTCTTATTTATGTAGAGGTCAAGGGTAGTGGCCAATTTCATTATTTTTAATGAATGTTTACAGTTTTACATGTTTATACCAATATAATTACTATCGTGCATAATGTATACAGTATGTCATCATGTTGTTATGCTTACAATAAGTTGGCTAAAAATAGCTAGCCTATCATATAGATTACGCCGTACCGCTATATGACTGAATTATGCATAACGTTAACGTTAATTAGCCTACAGAACTGCCTTTTATTAACATTAACATGACGTGTATATTCACAATAATTTTATTTACTGATCTATAAGTATTATTATAATTACTATTATTATTATTAAAAAATAAAGTGCTACCACTACTCCCACTCCTACTTTAATTTTCATGAATGCTGTTTGTTGCCTAGTACTGCCGCCACTATCGCTACTATTTTTACCTTTGTTATAATTATTATTATTAGTACGAATACTGCCTCTACTTCTACTACAATTCTATTACAATTACTATGAATTTCTTAAAATTACCAATGTACCTGCATACATCACTAGATCGATATATTTATATTTAGCTGTTTTTTTTTGTTTGTTTGTTTTTTTTTTTTTTTTTTTGTTTTTTTTTTGTTGTTGTTGTTGTTCTCTTGCTTGTTTTTGTTTTATTTACTTTGTGTGTGCTCCATGTACGTCTTTCTTTCTTTTGTATGTGTATATAATTCAATGATCTTTTATCTTGTATAAACTACAATGTTTTGTTAACTTGCAATAAAAAAATAAAAATAAAAAATAAAAAAAACATGACGTTTTATGACGTAATATGGGCTACAGAAGTGCCTTTATTAACAACGTTTTATGACATAATATGGGCCTTGTGTTGTTTAAGTGGGCTATAATCGATAATAATCATAATGTGGGCTAATTGTAAGCCTATGTAATCGAAATGGTATGTAATAATCTGATTTTTATGGAGTTATGTCATATTATTATTATTATTACCCACACACCACAATATCCCTTCCTCCCAAAATATCAAACTATAACCTTGTCCAAAAACACTGAGATGAAATATGTGCTATGTGAAATAAATGTATGAAATTGATTAACTACTTAGTTCTACTGAATAGTCATAAACTTTTTATTTTGCCACACGCTATCTAAGATGGCTTCCAAGCACAAGAAGCACAGGGCTATGAGTGAGGGTGAATGGATGGCCCGCCTGCACAGATTTGCCACACAGGGGGTCTGGCCTTCTGAGGAGGGAAACAGACCGGCACCACGCCAGAAGAAATGGCATGACCTGTATCAGAAGGTAAACTTGGGCATGTATATAAACACAGGAAAGCTATGTCATATATAGAGGGAGCAGATAGTTATGATTCACTGTCATATGTTACAGATTGAGAAGTGTCCACTGCAACACAGGGGGCAAATGTCTCTGTTTGGGGGGACACAGACATGTGACTGTGGTTTCCATACGGAAAAGGTATAAGAAGTCTTTCATAAAACTGTGATGTGTTGATGGTGTATTGTGTATTTTTTTATTTAATTTCCTTTTCTGTGAAACTGTAGCCTTTGAGTTTGGCCCCTGTGGCCCCTGTGTCATCCACACCATCCACGTCACCACCTGTAACACCAGGGCAGTCAGGAACAACATCTGGAAAGGCACCTTTAAAGCCTACTTTAACTTTGGCATCGGTAAATGCATGTCTTTGCAGATATTTATGTTATCATATGTTATAGCATTTTAAAATGCTTCACATAATGTTACTAATTTCTTTTTGTCAGTTTACAAAGCCACAGTTTGGTGGGGCCCATGGTGCAGCTTTAAAGCCAAACCGAGGTGTGCCAAGGACGCATGCAACCAAGGTATTTTATTTCATTTCATAAAAATTTTTTTTTTTTATGCAACCAAGGTATATAGTAAAAAAAATGAACTTTCATTCCATAAAGATATGCTGAGTTTATCTAGTCATTGTTACTGCAATACCTGATAATGATAGATTATTTCATTCAATATTGTAAACTGTATTCTCTTAATCTTGCAGCATATTAGCACTTCTCCATTGTCCAGCCCCTCGCAGTCCCAGGCTGTATATTCAGACTGTCTCCCCCCTGTCTCTTCCTCCTTCTTCTGTATCTGAAGCCACCTCTGCTTCCTGTGCTCCAGGAGCTGCTTCTAGAGTTGTGAGAAACTCTTTAATTTAATCGTTTTCTTCACACTAATATTGTTGGATCACATAAATATGCTACATTTTGAACAAACATTCCTCATAAGTGGCTCGTAATCATATCTACTGTATGTGTTTGCCTTTTTTAATACATTAGGAAGTGTCAGCCGCTGCCTCCTCTGGGACGTCCTCTGCTCCTCTCACCCCTGTGATCAGCTCCACCTGTGTTCCCTCTGCTGCTCCATCTGTGGCTGGATCCTCTGTTCAACCTGCCGAGGATAGGGTGACCGCTCCAGGTTCAGAGTCTGGATGGCTTCCCACAAAGTTGATGAAAACCATACCACCACAGGATCAGAAATGGATTTCAGCAGCTTTGTGGAAGCAACATCGGCTTCATACTGACCTGAAGCTGTGGTATGATCCACCAGAGCCAGCTCTGATCTATCACCAAGGCCCCGCTCCAGAGCACTTCTTTACACACAGGCTTCTACTGTGGATGCCATACCACCTCTGGAAGGGCAGGCTGTCCTGTCCTGTGTGTGGGAGACAGCTCACAGGCTATGGGGCACACAAGAGAGCCCGTCAGGTTCTGGATGTGGACCAGTACTACCTTATGATCACAGACACTCTCTGGTGCGGTGGGTGCAAAACGGCCATAATTTCCACCAGCTAGGCCATCTTGGACCAGCTGGACTTAGCCCACAGACCGGAATTTAGGCTGATCCTAACTCGAAAGTGAGTATACTGAGATTACTTAGCTTGTGTAACAAATGTTTGTCATTTAAAACACAATTGAGATGAGCTGGTTTTAATGTTTGTGTCTTTCTGTCTCTCTTTCCCTTTGTTTTATTCAGGTATGCCTGTGACATGCGGGTCATAAGGTTCCTGAGGGAGAGGGCCCTGGGCAACAGCCCCTCTCGCTTAAGCTGCGTTCACACTACATGCGACCAAGCGACACGATACCATTCATTTTCAATGGTGAGCGGGCGACTTCCGGCGACACGCGCGGTCGCGACCGTTGGTGACTGGATGGGGCGTGTCTGGCGACGCGATAAAGTTGAGAAATGTTTAACTTTATGCAAATGAAGAGCGATTTTCACGAGCGACAACCAATAGGAGTGAAGTCAGTGGAGCACACGTGAACCGTCACTCTTCAGTGCTGAGTCTGACCAAGGCAAGTTGAACGAGAAGCTCATTTTAGCAGTCAGAAAGTGTCCTATAATTTATGATATATCTCCGTGTACATACAGTGGTATTCGCCGTGATGGTTTCATGAGCCCAGATAGACCGGTGTAGTAAAGTTTTTCCTTGTAGAAAAATTAGAAGCTCAAGACCAGGAGACGGCGGAAGTTTTCCAAGCAGAAGTTGTTTTATTGCTTGTCGCTGCAGTCATACCAAACTCGTCTGACTAAGATAATTTTACATTCTTAGTTTATACTATTTAAAGGGGGGCGGGATTATCTAAAGGAGGAGTCATTCTGAACAATGCATGTAAATGATTCATGAGTCAGCTGTTTACCTGAGTTCATCAGGATGACAGTGTCAGGCCTGATGATGGTGATCCAATCAGCCTGATCAGATCACTCAAACATTACCACTATCATAGAGACAAAGGGCCCAGCTGTACTCAGAGAAGTGACCAAAGGTTTTAGTCATAGTGTGCACTTTCTCAGTTAAAAATACTGTTAAACCTTTATGTAACATTTAATGAATTTGTATTCCTTCAGTCCCCTCTTTGGGAGTTCTAAACAACTCCCACACTATATACAAATTTAAACACTTAAAAATTCATTCTTGCAACTTGTAATCGTTACAGGCACATAGCTTGCTCTGTGTTGATGTTTCTTCAATTGCATGCTGACACAGAAACAAACCATGCAATTAGGTCCGTGAAATTCTTACGGAAGAATTAACTTCAGTCATCTGGGGTCTTGCTGAAAGATCAAGACTGTCTTTGTGCACAGGTGAGTCATGGAATGCAGCCATCTTCGGGTGTGGCCTGTAACGTTCTTTCCAGCAAACAAGGATTCTGGAGTCTACATTTTGTGCGATGGTTATAGTAGTACGACAATCTTGATCATGTTGATGGATAGTCAACTGTAGGTGTAACACTTGCTTTTAATGCTACACAATTAAGGGACCAGAGACTTTCTCATTTCAATGAGCCAAGTGTATTTACAACACAAAACAACCTACAGTCTATAACTTGTTATGTACATATAGTCACACATTTGCAAGGAAAATATCGGACCGTTCAGTCTTTTGTGGCAGTGCCTTTGGTAACTCAAAGTTCAGCTTTAAGGGAAGAGGTATGACGAAACAGTACTTAAGCGCCCTGTTGACGAGGTCACCTCTGAGATCCCAAGTAGCTGTCAATCATGTGAACCGTAGTTTGTGAATGAATCGTAGACGGCAAAAAGATGTTGTGGACAAAACGAAGACAGTTAATCCCTTTTTGGCCAATGTCTTATTGGTAGTTGAGCTTCCAGCTCAGCCCTGCCCGTTGAAGCCTAGTTGAGCTTAAGAACCTCAGGTTCCTCAAATAAGGGATACAAAGCAAGACAGCATCAGTGAGAAAGCTTCTCCATGTGGTTAACACATACTTCCTACTCCATACTTCTTCTCCCCTCTTTTTATGCCACTAGGCATCTCACTGGCTAGAGCGCCCCTAGTGTCAGGATTAATTAATACACCTACTGCAAGCTAATGGGACCGAAATGTAACTGTAAAACTGTTACACACCCCACCCCTAAAAAAAAAAAAAGTTTCATTTAGTCCCAAAAAATCTCTTTAGCTTTTCAACATGGTAAGTATCACTCTGGTTCGGGTTATCAAGCATTTCAACCTTGTAATTGACATTATTAACCCTTTTCAAAATTTTTGCAGGACCTCTCCATTTTGGAGCTAACTTGGCCATTACATAGTCAGCAGCACGAGACAGAGGGTGAGTAAGGATCCAAACTAAATCTCCTTCCTCGAAGAATTCAGCCTTTCTACGTTTATTGTAGTATTTGCCTTGCCTTTCCTGGGCTTGGGCGGTCTTCTCTCTCACTTGGTCCATAAGCGCTTTCTGTCTCTCAACAGTGCTGTAGGCTATATGATCAGGATTAGGCGGCTTACGGATTAACCGTTCAAGTGGGCCTTTTAACTTGCGTCCTAGTGCAATCTCTGCCGGAGTGAGAGCCGTGCTCTCTTGCCATGCTGAATTGATAGCGTACCTGAATTCTGGTATCCACTTATCCCAGTCACGATGATTGTCATGGACGTAAGATGCTATCATCGTTTTCAATGTCCTGTTGACCCTCTCAGTTAAGTTGGTCTGTGGATGATAAGCTGTAGTGAGTTTTTGAACTACACCCCATCGTTTGCAGGTATCATTGAGTAGCTGGGCAGTGAACTGTGGCCCACGATCAGAAACTAAGTATGCCGGAGCTCCCCATCGGGTGAACATTTCCTTGATCAGAATGTTGGTTATCAGGTGAGTTTTTGAAGACCGTAGAGCAAAGAGTTCTACCCACTTGCTGCAATAATCTACAAAGACTAATAAGAATTCATTGGAAAGTCGGCTTCTTGGGAAAGGACCCATCAAATCTACTCCAAGCATATAGCCCGGCTCCACTACTGGGGTTGACTGCAACAATCCAGATAGCTTAGAGATTCTTGGCTTGTAGGTTTGGCATGTCTTACATTGGGTACAGAAACTCCACACATCCTTACGAATCTCCGGCCAATAAACATTGTCCAGTAGCCTCCGTAAGGTTTTCATTCTTCCCAAGTGTCCGCTTAATGGATTTGAATGAGCAAATTGCAAAAACGCTTCCCTCAGTGGCACAGGTATGATTAACTGGCTGGTGCTTCCTTGTTGCTTGTCGGGTACCCTGCGAAACAAGTAGTCATTTTGTACTATATAAGCAATGTGGTTTGGATCAGTGTTGGGTTGCTTGGCTGACTCCCACAAAGACTGTAAAGAAGAATCAAGTTTTTGGACCTTCCCAATCTCATCCCAACTGACTGGTAAACCAGGGTCTGATTTTGTGGGTTGACATAGGGCAATGTGACCTATCACCTCTTGCCCAGGTATTCCTCGGGATAGGGCATCAGGTACAACGTTACATGATCCCTTACGGTACTTAACAGTAAAGTTAAAACCTTGCAGCCTTAAAGCCCACCTGGTCAACCGGGAGGATGGTTTTGGCTGATTGAATACCCAAGTCAGGGCTGAATGGTCTGTGAGTACTTCGAAGTTCCTTCCCTCCAAATACTGCCTCCACTTTTCTACAGCCCACACCACAGCCAGACACTCTTTTTCTGCTGTAGAGTACGACTTTTCTGCTCCCTGTACGAGTCTTGAAGCATAAGCAACGACATGCTCTAAACCATCTACGTCTTGGGTTAGAACAGCTCCTAATCCTATGTCACTAGCATCAGTTTGTACTTTGAAATCCTTAGTGAAGTCAGGGGGCATTAAAACTGGTGCTTGTTGGAGGGCGTTTTTAAGATCATTAAAAGCATTCTGGCATTCAATGGTCCAATCCCAAGCAGTGTCTTTAGCCTTTAGTGCATGTAAAGGTGCTGCTCGCTCCGAAAAGTGAGAAATGAAGCGATGGTACCAACTTGCAAGACCCACAAACCTTTGTACCTCCTTGACATTCTTGGGTACAGGAAAATCACGAACTGCTTTGACTTTAGCGGCTTCGGTACGGACCCCTTCCTCTGAAACGACATGTCCAAGATATGTGATGGTCTTTTGCAGCATGGAACACTTCTTGAGGTTAAGTGTTAATCCTGAAGCTTCCAGTTTTGCAAAGAGTTGTTTGAGATGTTGGAAGTGATCTTGAATGTTTTTGGAATATATTACAATGTCATCAAGATACACAAAACAGAACTTCCCTAAATAATCTCTCAGAACATTGTTCATTAGCCTTTGAAAGGTTGCAGCAGCGTTTTTGAGGCCAAAGGGAAGACGAATAAATTCAAACTGATTGTTTTTGGTGACAAACGCCGTTTTTTGTATACTGTCTTCATCCATTCCTACTTGCCAGTAACCAGACTTAAGGTCTAATGTGCTGAACACGGTTGCCCCATACAGGGATTCTAGGATATCTTGAATCTGTGGCATTGGGAATCCATCAAGAGGAGTCTTGGAATTTAAGGCTCGGTAGTCAACACAGAAGCGGGTACTACCATCCTTCTTTGGCACTAAGACTACTGGTGCCGCCCAAGGTGATACAGAAGGCCTTATAATGCCTTTGTTAAGCATATTTACCACTTCTTCGTCTATGAACTTTTGCTTGGAGACGGAAACAGGGTGAGCTTTCCTGTGGTTTCCATACGGAAAAGGTATAAGAAGTCTTTCATAAAACTGTGATGTGTTGATGGTGTATTGTGTATTTTTTTATTTAATTTCCTTTTCTTTTGGCCCCTGTGGCCCCTGTGTCATCCACACCATCCACGTCACCACCTGTAACACCAGGGCAGTCAGGAACAACATCTGGAAAGGCACCTTTAAAGCCTACTTTAACTTGTCAGGATTAATTAATACTCCTACTGCAAGCTAATGGGACCGAAATGTAACTGTAAAACTGTTACATAGGTTCCGTATGTGGGTCTCACTCTCTGCGCTGTGTATTTTTTTCTTTTCTTTTCTTTATCCTTTTGTGATAGTTGGCAGTGGGTCTCGTTGATTTCTAGAGGTTGTGGCTTCATACACCGGTTAGGAGGTCGGTGCTGCTTATGGATCTCGGGTCAGCCAACACCCATCAAGTGGTATCTGCACAGAGGAAGACAGAAAACAAAAGACAGGAGAGCAGTATTGGTTCAAACACTAGGGTTGTAAACTTTTTCCGAGTCTGCTATTGTTGTTCTACTATTGTTCCTTCTTTCCCTATTTCTTAATTATTTTGACACCTAAAGAAACAGTGAAGTGAGGATTGACTAGATGAATGGGGAAGGCCTATGAGGGAGTCTTCGCCGAAGGGGTGGCCACTGACGCGTATTGCATTCAGATCTTCCCTTCGGTTCTTCACTGTTTCGTGTCCTACCCTATCCCTGTTGGTGGGGGAACAACCTTACAGTGTGACACATGAGTCCAGGTTTTCTTTCCCTGACACAATACTGCAGCAGCTGTAATCAACATCACTTGATGTGGTCCGTACCACTTAGGTTCTAATGGTTTGTTTCTGAATGACTTTATCATGACCCATTGACCTGGGATGATTGCGTGTCCACCTTCTGGTGGAGTCTGCCAACACGACTCAACTCTCTCTTTGGCACTCTGTACTGCCTTTGTAAGGTTTTCACAGTAAGCAATCAGGGCATCTGAGGCAATGTGTACATCAGCATTTCTAAGATCAATCACACCTGGCATCTGCATTGGGCGTCCAGTAATAATCTCATGAGGGCTCAGTCCTACTGATCTGTTAGGTGACGCTCTCATACTACACAGTACTGCTGGCAGCGCTTCGACCCATGGTACTCCTGCCTGATGCATTTTGCTTAGCCTGGTTTTGATTGTTTTGTTTGCACGTTCAACCTGTCCTGATGCTTGCGGCCTATAGGGGCAGTGAAGGTTCCACTTAATCATCAACATTTTAGCCACTTCCTTGACTACCTCTCCTGTGAAATGTGTACCTTGATCTGAGTCAATGCAATTTGGTAATCCCCATCTGGGAATGAAATCAGTGACAAGACATTTAGCAGTATGTGCAGCTGTAGCACGCCCTGTTGGATAAGCTTCTACCCATCTTGAGAACTTGTCTATTACTACCAAAACATCAGTTTTTCCCTTACAACGAGGCAATGATATGTAATCAACTTGCAGGTGACGAAATGGCCCTGGTGGAGCTGGAGTATGTGCTGCTGGCGTAATGGCTGCTGGTACATCATTATTTTTCTGACATGTAACACACCTCTTGGCTGTTTCTGTGGCTACATTTCTGAATTTTGGATTCCACCATTGATTTGAGAACCTGTGATTCATCGTTGCCGGACCACTGTGACCCAAACTGTGTATTTGTTGAGCCAAATATGGCAGCAGTGATTCGGGAGTGACATACTTTCCCCCTTTGGTCCAGCAACCAGATGAATCCACTATGGCTCCTTTGTCTAACCATGTCCATGCTTCATACAGCGGAACGTCTTTGTACAGATCAATTATTGATTCAGGAGGCAGAATTGTCTTCTGTGCTGTACTACCGGAGCATACTTGTACGGTTGCATAGAAACAAGCCTGTTTAGCTGCTACATCAGCGAGAGAATTACCTTTAGCTTCTGTAGTAATAGTTGTGAGATGTGCTTTCACTTTGATCACTGCTAATTTCTTTGGGAGTTTCATTGCAAACATTAGATCTTTCACTAATCCAGCATGCTTAATGGGGGATCCAGCAGAAGTTAGAAACTGTCTGGTTTGCCAAATGACACCAAAATCATGAATTACCCCAAAAGCATACCTGGAATCTGTGTACATATTTGCCACTGATCCTGAAGCTAGCGTGCATGCTCTAGTTAAGGCTACTATTTCTGCAGCTTGAGCTGAAAAATGATCTGGAAGACGACCTGACGCAACCACTTCAGTGGAGGACGTTACTGCATAACCTGCTCGTCTGTTACCGTCAATTACTTGAGCTGAACCGTTGACAAACAACTCAAATTCTGAATTCTCTAAGGGAGTTTATTTTACTTCACTCGTAGGTGTATATGTAAGCGTAACACAATCGTGTGTCATTTCTCGTTCATCCTCTAACAAACTTTCAGTCATTGCGGACATCATACATGAGGATGGGTTCGTGACTGGTGCACGCTGTAAAACAGTGTTCGGGGCTGTGAGAGTTGCCAACCAATTTCCCCAACGGGAGGAGGTTACAGAGGTGACTTTTGCTTGATTCATTAGTGCGGACACGGAATGAGGGCATTTTACATTTACAGTCTGACCTAACACCATTACTGATGAAGCCTGAAGAGCCAAATGAACTGCCTGTACTGCTCTAAGACATGGGCCCATACCTTGAGCGACTATGTCAAGTTTACCAGAATAGTAATGAATTGGGCGTAAACTGCCCCCATGATCTTGCATTAGACATGCAGTCATAAAACCTAAGTGTTCATGAACAAAGCACAAAGGGTCTATCAGATTGGGCAATTCCTAATGCTGGTGCTTGACATAGTGCTCTCTTCAAATCACTGAACGCTTTGAGGTGACATTCTTCCATACAAACAGTATCTGAATCTTTACCATGGCCTTTCAACAAGTCATAGAGAGGCTGAGCAATCGAGGCATATTCTTTGATCCACGGTCTACAGTAACCTGCTGTTCCTAAAAATGAGCGGAGTGTTTTAATGGTGGTAGGCGGAGGTATGGTTTTGACTGACGTAGCTCGGTCCTGTGTAATGGATCTATTTCCTATTTCCTGTAAAGACTCAGGGGTAGATCTGATTACGGGGAATTTGCACATCATAATTTATAATTTATAATTATTCATACAGGTTTGTATCAGATCAGTCTTACATGTTAATACATCTCCCGATAAGGGATGATATGTCCTGTTACCTGCATGCATGTGAATCCTTGCGATTAACCACAAGTTGATTGCAATTATTTACATGGACCACATTTCACAAACAGGTAAAATTAATTAGCTCAATTAATTTATAGAGTTTAGGAAAATTAATTCTGTGGCCTCAAGATTTAGCCTTCCCGCCCTATAAACAAATACTCTTTAAAGTATCTTTAATTTGTAAAGCTCATAGCTTTTGGATCTAGGCATTTAAGGGACCCGAAGTATGAGCAGACAGTCAATCCATCAAATGAGTATCATGAAATGTAATAAGAAATAACTAGCCTATGCATTTACTAAAATTACATGTGATATATGTATTTACAAACATAATAAACAACGAAACACACAAACGTTACAAACATAATAAACAACAAAACACAATGAGGCATCGATGAACGAGAAATGCATAGAGACAGAGAGAGAATTTTTAGCAAGTTGCAGTTATGCACGAGGGAGTTTTATAAAGACCCGAAGATCTTACTAAATAGCAAATTCGCATAGACACGGGACTTTGAGAGACAACAAGACTTCAACATCTTAAAAGCGTGATCAAACACGGATACTTGCACAGGTAGGTAAACTCTTTGCATGGCTGGTGAAGAAGCCTGTGTGTGTGTCTCTTGGTCCTGCGCGTCATGCGGTCACATGCGCGCGTTTCTCCTTCAAAGCGAGCGCGCGCTCGTTTAAAGGTCCCTTATAGATGGATTTGCTGAAAAGACATGTCACGCGCTGTTCTTTTCGATCGTCGATTGGAATAACACAGAGACTTATCTAAGACTGAAAAACATAACCTAAACTAGAAACAAAACAAAAGAAAGAGATCCCCAAAGGGAACTCACGAAGGAATCACATTCTGGCGAGAGTGAGATAGTAAGACAAGAGAGAGAGAGAGAGAGAGAGAGAGAGAGAGAGAGAGAGAGAGAGAGAGAGAGAGAGAGAGAGAGAGAGAGAGAGAGAGAGAGAGAGAGAGAGAGAGCGCGCATTGGAAATCTTCACCCAGACAATAACCTCTCTGAAACAACACGAAAAACATCATCTTAATGCTTCCTAGAAGCTGAAAGATACTTGCAAAGTTTCTTGGTCTCTCTGTGTCTTGTTGCGTGTTCCTAAAACGGCCTGTCCCGGCCGCGTGCAGGAGCGGATGTTCTTTGTTCCGTGTGCGCGCGTCACGTGGCGTTCGGCGTGCGCGCTTTGAATAGAGGATTAAAGTCTTTATGGTAACATTACCAAATTCGGCTGGATTCATCTCCTCTCCTGTGAGATGAATTAGGTTGGTAGCTTAAAGAAAACAAAACTTTTAAACAAACAAAAGAAAGAAAGAATTTCCCGAGGGGAAATCGTATCGGAGACTACATGACTAAGGCAGATGTCACAGGTCGGGGGGGAACGCCAGCAGGCCGCCCACCCCCTCGAACCGGACCACCGCCCGAGGAGCGTGCCGTGAAACACACGAAGCAGACAGCATTTAAAATAAATATAAATTCTTTATTAATATAATAAAAACAATATTAAAAGTCTCTTTCGTTCATAGAACAGCACAGCCGTCAGCAGACTCACTTCCGGAGAATGATTCACAGGGTCTCTTTCGTTCATAGAACAGCACAGCAGTCAGCAGACTCACTTCAGGAGAATGATACACAGGGTCTCTTTCGTTCATAGAACAGCACAGCAGTCAGCAGACTCACTTCAGGAGAATGATTCCCAGGGTCTTTTTCGTTCATAGAACAGCACAGCAGTCAGCAGACTCACGTCAGGAGAATGATTCACAGGGTCTCTTTCGTTCATAGAACAGCACAGCAGTCAGCAGACTCACTTCAGGAGAATGGTTCACAGGGTCTCTTTCGTTCATAGAACAGCACAGCAGTCAGCAGACTCACTTCAGGAGAATGATTCACAGGGTCTCTTTCGTTCATAGAACAGCACAGCAGTCAGCAGACTCACTTCAGGAGAATGATTCCCAGGGTCTCTTTCGTTCATAGAACAGCACAGCAGTCAGCAGACTCACTTCAGGAGAATGATTCACAGGGTCTCTTTCGTTCATAGAACAGCACAGCAGTCAGCAGACTCACTTCAGGAGAATGATTCCCAGGGTCTCTTTCGTTCATAGAACAGCACAGCAGTCAGCAGACTCACTTCAGGAGAATGATTCCCAGGGTCTCTTTCGTTCATAGAACAGCACAGCAGTCAGCAGACTCACTTCAGGAGAATGATTCACAGGGTCTCTTTCGTTCATAGAACAGCACAGCAGTCAGCAGACTCACTTCAGGAGAATGATTCACAGGGTCTCTTTCGTTCATAGAACAGCACAGCAGTCAGCAGACTCACTTCAGGAGAATGATTCACAGGGTCTCTTTCGTTCATAGAACAGCACAGCAGACTCACTTCAGGAGAATGATTCACAGGGTCTCTTTCGTTCATAGAACAGCACAGCAGTCAGCAGACTCACTTCAGGAGAATGATTCACAGGGTCTCTTTCGTTCATAGAACAGCACAGCAGTCAGCAGACTCACTTCAGGAGAATGATTCCCAGGGTCTCTTTCGTTCATAGAACAGCACAGCAGTCAGCAGACTCACTTCAGGAGAATGGTTCCCAGGGTCTCTTTCTCAAGGCTTGAGCAGAGGGAGAGTTAAAAACCGCTTCCGCATTCTCTTCTCCAGCTTCTCCTCTTTAAGGCTCGGGCAGAGAGAGAGCTGAAAACATGCTGGGACTGCGAGTGGACAGCAACAACACCATTCCCGCACTCATGCTCACAATAGAACTGCAATTCAACAGACTCACTGTGCAATCAGGGCTTACACCCGCAATCCAGCCGAAATCTCGTTCTCTCTCACAGCCTCCCTCCGCTGCTTCGGCCTCAGCCTCGGCCCCTCGGCCTCTCCCCTGCTGCGTGCACGCTCCGTCTCCGTTCCTGTCCCCCTCCCTCTTCAAAATCGCTTTTTTTTATACTCCACCTGGGAGCATGTGCCCCAATCACCAGGCAAACTCCTCCCACCCAACACCTGCTGCTCCTCTTCATAATCACCCGGTGACACAGACGTAGGCAAGCAAGTTCAGAGCGCGAAAAAAAGAGACCGTTGGAGCTCAGAAGCGCCATTTATCACCTTGGCGAAATCCAGCCTCTTCCTCTGGGCTTGGCCAATGAGAGGGTTGGAATTCACAGGCAGAATTTTGGTTTTTATTGCTCTTTGTCTGCAAAGAGGGAGCTCCTTGCATGCATGCTGGGGGGGGGGGGGGGGGATTGGGTTTGTCAATCGCTGAAAAACCATGAAAGATTCTTGTAATACTAATATGTTGTATCATATTTCATATCTACCAACGTATCATATACACAGTCTTTTAAATATTCAAAGTACCAATTTAGCAAAACCAAACACGCTATAGGTGAGATTTGGTTAACCCTACTTGGCAGAGTTTGAAACATTAAGTATTAGCGCTTACATGAAACAAACCACATGAAAGGAAAAATCATGTGATGGAACATTAGATGCATGTTAATACATTTATCACATGGTTATATATATATATATATATATACACATATATATATATATATATATATATATATATATATATACACACACACATGGAACATATAGGATTGAACAGGTTTCATTTCTCCTTCTCAGCAAAGAATCAAGTCTATGCACATTCTTTTGGGTCGTAAACTCGTAACAGGACACTTTCAGCCAGTGTTAGCTGGATTTGGGGGGAAGTTCACAGACTTTGTTAGGAGTGAAAATGCTGGATTATTCATTAAAATGCATAATACAAGCATTTATCGTTCGTTTAGAACTACCATGCAGTCAGGTATCTTCTGGGCACTCAGACCCACATAACAACATATAACATATATCTCATTAAGATGTCCTTAATGGGGAAATTCGTACCAGTTTGTGTATATGCGTGTGTGTTGAAGTCCCAGGGTTTATGGGAAGAAATACATTTAGTTATTTGGATGATCCTTCATTCCGCTCAGTCCTTACACCTGACAGCCTGATGGTATATGGTTGGGGAGTTTTGAAATCCCTGTGGCAAACGTGTCCACTGGTATTGCTCATAGTCAACTGTGAAAGCTAACCATGGCTGGCTGTCAGAGTGCAACGGTACAGAAAAAAATCCATTAGACATATCAATTACTGAAAAAATATTACACTCCAATGGCAAACCATTACAGATTGTGGAAGGATCTGCCACTAGGGGGGTGATTTTATCAATATGTTTATTGGCTACTCTGTAGTCTATTGTTAGTCTCCATGTCCCATTGGATTTCTTGATGGGCCATATGGGTGAATTACATGGACTGTTGGTTTTAACTAGCACTCCCTGCGTCAGCAATTGTTCTACAATAGGTTTGATCCCCTGTATAGCTTCCTTATTGATAGGATATTGTTTGGTGACCGGAGGTGTAGTTCCTGTCAATTTTACTGGTTCTACACCTGTCAACAACCCACAATCATCCTTGTCTTTAGCCCAAATTGGATGATTCTGTAAGAAAGCATACTCTGGAGGGATTTCATTATTGGTAGAAACTTGTGCTGAGGAAATTTGAATGCTAGCAGATTCTGAGGACATGTCTAAAGTTAGATGTACTTGTCTCAGGAGATCCATGCCTAAAATTGCACCTGTATTTAAAGCTGCAGTCCGCAGCTTTTCCTCTTTGTCACCATCTCTGTTCGAAATCTGCAATTGCAGTTATTCGCGGAATTATCATCTTTACGTGGGTTGTAAATCGGCATGAAACAGCGCGGATGAACACAATGTTTTGAGGCGAGTGCTGCTGTCAATCACCGCGCTGTGTGGATACTGTCATTCAGATTCACAGATTCACTTTTTGAAAGTTTGACCAACATAAGAATTTTCACCGGAAAATATCTTCTGAACTATCTTCTGAACAAGTAAGTAACATCCATTTTTGTTCTGATCAACTAAGGGGGGAAAAGCATTCGACATGACAAGCGATCGTTAGATTTAATCAACAGATTACAGCAACCGTGCAAATTATAGCCTACTTTGTTCTCAAATTGTTCATGTTAACAACATCAGCATTGCGTAACTAACGTTGCATTTAACGTGTTTTATGATTACCTGTGTAGTTCAGAATTCATATTCTCCATAATAGCTAAACGAGAAAGGCACAACAAAGGAAACTCCATAACTGTGTGAATTAAGAAAACAGTGGTACTGTTACACGATTGAACTATTGAAATGTCTTACTTGTTCAGCAGAAAAAAAGCCGTCTCTTCTTCCGTTTTGAACCCCTTCAAAACACTGAGTTCAAGCACCTTTCAAAAGCGCCGCCGATGTTTATCCTTGTGTTCGCATGAGACGGTTTCTTTCTCTTTCTCTTGCCACCTTAAATCCAAAGTACGAAGTCTTTTGGGTTTTATAACTGCTGAATCTCCAGTTGACACTGATGATAGTTGTTTGGATCTTTCTGGATCCGCCATAAGTTTAATTATGTAAAGTGCTGCGAGAAAAGCCTACATCTACATCTCCTCACGCGCCGGCTAGCCGAAACTCCTTCTTTATGTGTACGGATGTGACGTAATGACGCAAAGACATGCTCGAATTTCCCGCGGAAACCCACCAGTACCACTGGAATTAAAATCATTATTACAAGCTAACCGTTTTGAATCTAGCTATGGCAAGCAGATAGTTTTGAACACTGGCTGAAGATGTTTTTTTTAAAATAATTATTTTGGATTATTTTTAACTTAAAAAAGTTACGGACAGCAGCTTTAATGGAGCACATAACAATTTTGTAGTCAGAGTTTTCGGGCCAAATTGTACCTCAATGGGCGGGGTTTCATACAAAACAGAATCTTCACCTATTACACCAGTTAAAGAAAGTTTGGTTTTCTTGTACGGGATGTCTAAACCTTGAGCTAATTTTGTAGGAATTACTGTAATTTCTGCACCTGTATCAAGCAAAAAATCAATCTCTTTCTCACATATGCTACCTATTCACAAAAATTCTTTTGTAATTATGATGTATTACAGGTGAAATGTAGCTATTCACAGCCCCAACAATTAGTTTTTTTCCTGGTCTTTTTGTGCTCTTAGAAGAGCCTGAACGAGCTGTCCTAAATTTTCAGTGGACACTTGCGGAACTACGTCACGGTTGTAAGCAGGCTGAGAAGGAGCAGAATTATGCATAGCATTTCTTTTTGTATCTTGCAACTTTTTCCTACACTCTTTTTCCCAATGTCCTAATTTTTCACAGTAGTGGCATTTGCTATCTTTTCTAGACCACCTGTTTTCTTGTTTTGCTGTGCTAAACGTAGCCGCGGCTGCTACTCTCACTTTAACATCAGCATCTCTTTCCCATGCAGCCAAACTGTCTAAGTTACTTCTGAGAGTGCTGTTAGACCAAGTTAGATTTAGGAACGGTAAAGCTCTTCTGTATTCGGCTACAAGGCCATCTGCCCAGATACGAATGAGTGGTCCTTTGTCATCAAGCATACTTTCAGAATCATCTACTATTCCACTGTAAGTTACTGCGGACTGACAAAATCTTTCAGTATATTCATTTACATTCTCTTCTTTCTTTTGTACACAGCTAGTAATTCTAGACCAATCTATTTTGGGTCCTAGGATATTCTTTAGCCTTTTCAGAACACCTTCTCTCATATCACTTCTACTGGCATTTCGTAGTTCAGAAGTCACTGCAGAGTAGTTATTACCGGGCAGCTTATGTCAAAATGATTGATGGTGACCTTTGACCTTGCCCCTCCCTCTCCCCCCCTCCTGCCCTTCCTGTTTCCGGGGTCATGTATTAACCTTTGACCTCCCCCTCCCCGTTTCCGGGGTTGATGGATTAACCTTTGACCTAGCCCTTCCCGTTTCCGGGATTGATGGATTAACCTTTGGCCTAATGAGCGATCGATCATTTGGTTGCCAGAAAGTTTTGACAGGTAGATTTGATGGATGATTTGCCCCATTGACCGAGGGGTATAAATATGTCATTGTTTTGGCTTTGATGGTGGCAGATGTTTTTTGAAATCCGGGGTTCCCTCCCACCGACTCTCACAATGCTAAAAAAGATCACAGATCGTGTGACACGATCCCTCCCACAAATATCTCTTAAAAGTGTATAAATAAATAATAAAATATCATTTAACTAAAAAGATCACACAGTGTGTCACATGAGCCCTCCCACTCCTGAGCATTACCTATAAATGGGTCAGTGTGTCGGGTCCAGACCAGAAAGACGAAATATGAGCTACATGAGCATGAGCAGTTTATCCTCCCCAAATTCCCCCGAGGAGGGGTTGAGCAACAGGATGATGGAAAGTCTGACTATGGCTCCGAGAAAACCTTTCGGCCATATCCGTTTGACCAATTTTCTCCATGAAATTTCGGAATGGACTAAAGGTGAATTCATGCTGTCTGGCAACTGTGTATTCGGGTACAAATTTCATAAGCCATCTCGGGTTGTTATGCTCTACACTACTGATGGTCCCGGGGAGTTTCAGCCGGGGGAAGACGCGTGCGTTGTTTTTCCCGAAAAAGACTGGTCTCTATTTTACAAATTTGTCTGGAAGGATCTGAACGACGCCGGAGAAGAGCCTTTGTACACGGCTGAGTGGGATGGTGTAACTCCGAATGTCCGGTACCGTGTGGTAGGTGACCATACTAATAAGAAGCCGAATGATGCTGTTTACATATTCTGCTGTAAAGACAAGACAAAGCTCAACAGCGCCCGGTCAGCGGTCATCCTGCCTAACGAGCATCACGATCTGTATGAAATGCAATTTTTGTTCAAGTGGGGGGATCTGGATCTGATGAGGAGTGTTTTTTCAACCATCAACAAATTGTTCAAATGGTGCGACATGCATGACGGATACAACAAAATCAAAGTGCAGCTGTTCCACCCTGAGAGATGTGTGCGCAGCAGCAGAGCATTTGCTGCGCAGTCCGCCCCTATTCACTACAGCCATCCAAAAGCTCGTCTGGCAGACCCTCCCAAGCGTTGTTTTTAAGCGACGCCCCCTCTACTACACCTCCATAAATTCTGGCGAACCGACCCTTACAAGCAGCATATATAAACCATGGCTGAAGACGGCGGTACAGAACCAGCTCACGTGTGCAGCTGCGGAATCTCTTTCGACAGCATTCTCGACCCTGTCGACGTCAACCCACCCCTTCATATACAGACCAACGGCCCATCGGACATTCATGCAGACTGGGCTCCGGCTAAAACTATCAATCGCCGCATAGACTTGGAACCGTGCTTTGAAAACGATTGGGCTCCCGGTAACATTATCAATCGGGGATTAGACTGGGATCCGCTCATCGAATGTGACTGCGGTCGCCCAAAACATTCAGCATCACCACCGTCATCTCCCGAAAACCCCTCATCTCCCGAAAACCCTGGATCTCCCGAAAACCCTGGATCTCCACCCGTGACTTATACCCCTCTAGATCAACCCCGTTACGACGCTACAGACGGATGTTTCAACGACGTTGGATTCAAAATCATAAAAGCAGCGACCGTGGTTTTGCTGGAGCACATCATCGGCAAGAAACTGAAGGACGACTGCGAGGGATGTGCCATTGATCACCCAAGCCAGCTGCAACATTCCTGCCTGTTTGACCCTCCTAACTACTTCTTCGCCACACACTTTGATGAACTTTCAGTCACGCTGTTTAGACCCTATTTTCATACCATCATCTCTATCCTCCTGAGCCGTTTCGGGCTAAAATCTGAACCCAAGCGTATTGAAGGAACAGTCGGTACTATTCTGCACGAATTAAAAGACGAACCATTCATCGGCGCTAAGCTAAAAGACATCAGGACAGTACTCTTGGACGAGTCCTACGAGGAAACAGTCTACGGCATTGTTGATCTCTGGGAAGGGCTCGCATTCTTAGTCGAGCTGTGACAACGCTAACTACATGGCTTATGACGACGCTAACTACATGGGTGTCGAGTGCAGTATGATGTACTTTACGAAATTCATGTTTAAAGATCATTACAAAGACCAGATGACCTGTCTGATGAAAAAGATTATTGAGGACGCATCACAATCTCCGTCCGAAATTCCGCGTGATGACGACACTACACGCGTAGCAAATCTCAAGAAAATGATGAAACATGTAAGAGGACTGAGTAATAATTCATGGTGCTCTTTGACCAGCATATGTCTTGATCCCGATGAACCAGCGTGGGTCCTGCTAAAAGAGGTTCTCAACATGATATACGAATCACCGCGTGAAATCCGTAACACCGATATGTTGTGCATGGTCACTTATGTAGTCGATGTATGTACCGAATTGATCAAGAAGTCAAACAGATGTGACAGTGACGATGAGGAGGAGTTGGCCGAACGTCGTCAATTGGTTAACAACGCTGACAAAATTGTCGGAATGTTTGCAGATTATATCCTAGACAGAAGCATGATGTCATGGCAGGCATGCCGCGATTTTCTCTTTTGGATGGATTCAGCAAATGTTATGTAACCCAAATATATATAATTTTTATTTACCCTCTGCATGCAACATCGTTTTACTTTGATGTATTACTAACCATTATATCAAATTTATCTCATTTTTATTACTAATCAATTTTGCTTTCGTTCTATTAATACCATTATATCTATTCTTCACTATGTATATATTTGTAAAGTTTTTTAATAAAAGATTGCTTCAAATCACTCGTTTGCGTTATTCTTTCACAGCGGTTGAAACAGCAACAACATGGCTGAGCTCATGAAAGAGGCTTATTATACACCTTCCAATCCCGGTTCTTTAGGGGGTAAAAAACGATTAAAAGACGCCGTCTTAAAAGATACCGGAGTCCGTCTAAGCGATAATCAAGTTTCACAATGGTTGGCCGGCGAGGACGCTTACACGCTACACAAAACAGCCCCTGTAAATTATAAGCGAAACAGGGTGGTTGTTTACGGAGTTGACACCCAGTTTCAGGCTGATCTAGTGGATATGAGCGCCTATGCCAAACAGAATAATGGTAATAAATTTCTTTTGACTTGTATAGATGTATTTTCCAAGTACGCATGGAGTCGCATATTGAAGAATAAGAGCGGACCCGAGGTTACTAGGGCGTTCGAGTCTATACTCGATGAGGGTCGTGTGCCACAGAAATTGCAGACGGATCAGGGCAAGGAATTTTTCAATAAACATTTTCAGGATGTCATGAAAAAGCACGACATTAATCATTTCGCTACCGCTACCGATTTGAAAGCCAGCGTCGTGGAACGATTTAATAGAACGTTAAAAAGTCGTATGTGGCGATTTTTAACGGCCACAAATTCCCAACGATACATTGATGTCTTACCGGACATAATGGAGGGGTACAACACCAGTTATCACCGAAGTATCAAAATGAGACCCGTGGACGTCAGCAGAGACAATGAGGGTCAAGTGTTTCAAAACCTGTACGGCGATATAAAGAAGATGGAGAAACCCATATTTAATTTCAAAGTCGGCGATATCGTGAGGATTTCTAAAGTGAGAGGTACGTTCGCCAAAGGTTATGAACAGAACTACACTGAAGAATTTTTCACCGTGTCCTCGTGTATTCCGCGACACCCCCCAGTCTACAGACTCACGGATTATGACGGAGAAGTCATCGAGGGGGTATTTTATGAAAAAGAGCTGCAAAAAATAATTGTTAGTAAAAACAAATCTTTTAAAGTGGAAAAGATTTTAGGCCAGAAAAAACAAGGGAAATCTACGCTTGTTTTAGTGAAATGGTTAGGATGGCCTTCAAAATTCAATAGTTATATAGATAAAAAAACTCTGGTGGACTTAAAACACTCCGACGTTAACGGATGAGATCACACGAGGCAGGGATCGTCATGGAGGAGCACGGGTTCTACGTCACGTTACCGTGTAATGCATCGTCGGCGGTTTATCCGGGAAACATCATATCCAGCTATACAACGCGGCTAGCAAAAGCTATAGACTTAAAAGGACATTGGGAAGTCGGACTAGCCGAGATCGAATATCCTAGAAGCTGGTATAGCTTTAACGACAAAGAGAGCTACTTCACCGTGAACATTGAGCCGGACGGTGATGCGTTTAAAATAAACAAATCGATCCAATTAAACATAACCTGCGGGTACTACCCGAATATACGAGCCATCATCCGAGTTATAAATCAACTCATCCCAAATTATGGGGTATTGACTCACGATGAAATAAAAAACAAAGTGTTTCTGACTGCAAAACCCAACATTTCACTCTACTTCCGAGGGAGGCTCGGCATTATTTTAGGAGTAACGAAGGGGATCTATCTCGGACGATCGATCGACCATAAAGTAGCAGATTTTACCCAGAACATCATAACATACGCTCCTCATCAAGCCGATATCAACGGAGGGTTCTACACATTATACGTTTACACGGACATTATCCAATATCAAGTGGTCGGCCATTCTCACGTACCTCTTTTGAGATGCGTACATATATCGGGTAAAACCAACGACACGGTCATTGCTAGATACGACAAGCCGCATTACGCATCGATCAGCAAGGACCACATCACAGACATCACCATAGAAGTTAAGGACGATCAAAACCATAAAGTACCTTTCACTTACGGGAAAGTCGTCGTAAAACTGCACTTTAAACCAAAAAATAATTATATTCTTTAAATATGAGTTATTATAGACCCAGAGAGACCTCGGACTATGTCAGCTACTACCAAAATCAGGCCGGAGGGGGGTTACCGGGCTATGCCGGGGGAGGGGTTATGTATGGGGCGGGGCTAGGGGGTCTTTTCAGAGGTCTGTTCAGGATGGCCATTCCTCTGCTAAAAAGAGGCTTTAGCATTGCAAAACCCCATCTAAAATCAGCCGCTAAAAATATAGTATCCGACGTCGTCTCCAACGTATTGACCCGTTCGCACAATGATAAAGCTCAAGACGGCTCCGGTCTGATGGTCATGGCTCGTAAGATGATGTCTAAACCGCCGGGGGCGAGGAGGCGTGGTCATCGAGTAGCTAAGACGAAGAAGAAAACAACACACAGTGGAAAGAAGCACTCAGTCGTACGTAGAAAGCGTAAGAAGTCTGTTAGTCGAAGAGTGTCGGTCAAGAGATCCGCAAAAACCATATTCTAACATGGCGTTACTGCATCGTATGTCGGGAGAATGCATCAAGTCCGAGTTGGACTTATTTACCGTACCGATGACGCAGACAGTGATTGAGAAAAGCAGCTATTTAGAAGTTACCCCATTATCGGCTCTTTCACAATCTGCGCCGATTGAGTTTTTTATCGCGGGCAACGGCGATGATTATGTGGATCTCAATAACACGATGCTCTATCTACGGGTGAAAATCACGAAACCTGACGGCGGAAACATAGATGCGGATGCTAAGGTGGGGTTGATTAATTACCCGGGAGCTACAATATTTTCGCAAGTGGACGTGACACTCGGTGATCGGCTGATATCTCTTTGTCAATCCAGTATTACCCCCTGCGGGGTCAGCCGCATCCATAAAGCCTGCTTTGTCTTTGTGAAACAGACCCGCGTTGAAAATAGTTTCCAACGTATCTTTACTGTAGTTGAGCAGACTCTCCATGATGCAACGGTAAGGGTAAGTGCTTGAACTTTGAGATATCAGCCGATCACCGAGTGTCACGTCCACTTGCGAAAATATTGTAGCTCCCGGGTAATTAATCAACCCCACCTTAGCATCCGCATCTATGTTTCCGCCGTCAGGTTTCGTGATTTTCACCCGTAGATAGAGCATCGTGTTATTGAGATCCACATAATCATCGCCGTTGCCCGCGATAAAAAACTCAATCGGCGCAGATTGTGAAAGAGCCGATAATGGGGTAACTTCTAAATAGCTGCTTTTCTCAATCACTGTCTGCGTCATCGGTACGGTAAATAAGTCCAACTCGGACTTGATGCATTCTCCCGACATACGATGCAGTAACGCCATGTTAGAATATGGTTTTTGCGGATCTCTTGACCGACACTCTTCGACTAACAGACTTCTTACGCTTTCTACGTACGACTGAGTGCTTCTTTCCACTGTGTGTTGTTTTCTTCTTCGTCTTAGCTACTCGATGACCACGCCTCCTCGCCCCCGGCGGTTTAGACATCATCTTACGAGCCATGACCATCAGACCGGAGCCGTCTTGAGCTTTATCATTGTGCGAACGGGTCAATACGTTGGAGACGACGTCGGATACTATATTTTTAGCGGCTGATTTTAGATGGGGTTTTGCAATGCTAAAGCCTCTTTTTAGCAGAGGAATGGCCATCCTGAACAGACCTCTGAAAAGACCCCCTAGCCCCGCCCCATACATAACCCCTCCCCCGGCATAGCCCGGTAACCCCCCTCCGGCCTGATTTTGGTAGTAGCTGACATAGTCCGAGGTCTCTCTGGGTCTATAATAACTCATATTTAAAGAATATAATTATTTTTTGGTTTAAAGTGCAGTTTTACGACGACTTTCCCGTAAGTGAAAGGTACTTTATGGTTTTGATCGTCCTTAACTTCTATGGTGATGTCTGTGATGTGGTCCTTGCTGATCGATGCGTAATGCGGCTTGTCGTATCTAGCAATGACCGTGTCGTTGGTTTTACCCGATATATGTACGCATCTCAAAAGAGGTACGTGAGAATGGCCGACCACTTGATATTGGATAATGTCCGTGTAAACGTATAATGTGTAGAACCCTCCGTTGATATCGGCTTGATGAGGAGCGTATGTTATGATGTTCTGGGTAAAATCTGCTACTTTATGGTCGATCGATCGTCCGAGATAGATCCCCTTCGTTACTCCTAAAATAATGCCGAGCCTCCCTCGGAAGTAGAGTGAAATGTTGGGTTTTGCAGTCAGAAACACTTTGTTTTTTATTTCATCGTGAGTCAATACCCCATAATTTGGGATGAGTTGATTTATAACTCGGATGATGGCTCGTATATTCGGGTAGTACCCGCAGGTTATGTTTAATTGGATCGATTTGTTTATTTTAAACGCATCACCGTCCGGCTCAATGTTCACGGTGAAGTAGCTCTCTTTGTCGTTAAAGCTATACCAGCTTCTAGGATATTCGATCTCGGCTAGTCCGACTTCCCAATGTCCTTTTAAGTCTATAGCTTTTGCTAGCCGCGTTGTATAGCTGGATATGATGTTTCCCGGATAAACCGCCGACGATGCATTACACGGTAACGTGACGTAGAACCCGTGCTCCTCCATGACGATCCCTGCCTCGTGTGATCTCATCCGTTAACGTCGGAGTGTTTTAAGTCCACCAGAGTTTTTTTATCTATATAACTATTGAATTTTGAAGGCCATCCTAACCATTTCACTAAAACAAGCGTAGATTTCCCTTGTTTTTTCTGGCCTAAAATCTTTTCCACTTTAAAAGATTTGTTTTTACTAACAATTATTTTTTGCAGCTCTTTTTCATAAAATACCCCCTCGATGACTTCTCCGTCATAATCCGTGAGTCTGTAGACTGGGGGGTGTCGCGGAATACACGAGGACACGGTGAAAAATTCTTCAGTGTAGTTCTGTTCATAACCTTTGGCGAACGTACCTCTCACTTTAGAAATCCTCACGATATCGCCGACTTTGAAATTAAATATGGGTTTCTCCATCTTCTTTATATCGCCGTACAGGTTTTGAAACACTTGACCCTCATTGTCTCTGCTGACGTCCACGGGTCTCATTTTGATACTTCGGTGATAACTGGTGTTGTACCCCTCCATTATGTCCGGTAAGACATCAATGTATCGTTGGGAATTTGTGGCCGTTAAAAATCGCCACATACGACTTTTTAACGTTCTATTAAATCGTTCCACGACGCTGGCTTTCAAATCGGTAGCGGTAGCGAAATGATTAATGTCGTGCTTTTTCATGACATCCTGAAAATGTTTATTGAAAAATTCCTTGCCCTGATCCGTCTGCAATTTCTGTGGCACACGACCCTCATCGAGTATAGACTCGAACGCCCTAGTAACCTCGGGTCCGCTCTTATTCTTCAATATGCGACTCCATGCGTACTTGGAAAATACATCTATACAAGTCAAAAGAAATTTATTACCATTATTCTGTTTGGCATAGGCGCTCATATCCACTAGATCAGCCTGAAACTGGGTGTCAACTCCGTAAACAACCACCCTGTTTCGCTTATAATTTACAGGGGCTGTTTTGTGTAGCGTGTAAGCGTCCTCGCCGGCCAACCATTGTGAAACTTGATTATCGCTTAGACGGACTCCGGTATCTTTTAAGACGGCGTCTTTTAATCGTTTTTTACCCCCTAAAGAACCGGGATTGGAAGGTGTATAATAAGCCTCTTTCATGAGCTCAGCCATGTTGTTGCTGTTTCAACCGCTGTGAAAGAATAACGCAAACGAGTGATTTGAAGCAATCTTTTATTAAAAAACTTTACAAATATATACATAGTGAAGAATAGATATAATGGTATTAATAGAACGAAAGCAAAATTGATTAGTAATAAAAATGAGATAAATTTGATATAATGGTTAGTAATACATCAAAGTAAAACGATGTTGCATGCAGAGGGTAAATAAAAATTATATATATTTGGGTTACATAACATTTGCTGAATCCATCCAAAAGAGAAAATCGCGGCATGCCTGCCATGACATCATGCTTCTGTCTAGGATATAATCTGCAAACATTCCGACAATTTTGTCAGCGTTGTTAACCAATTGACGACGTTCGGCCAACTCCTCCTCATCGTCACTGTCACATCTGTTTGACTTCTTGATCAATTCGGTACATACATCGACTACATAAGTGACCATGCACAACATATCGGTGTTACGGATTTCACGCGGTGATTCGTATATCATGTTGAGAACCTCTTTTAGCAGGACCCACGCTGGTTCATCGGGATCAAGACATATGCTGGTCAAAGAGCACCATGAATTATTACTCAGTCCTCTTACATGTTTCATCATTTTCTTGAGATTTGCTACGCGTGTAGTGTCGTCATCACGCGGAATTTCGGACGGAGATTGTGATGCGTCCTCAATAATCTTTTTCATCAGACAGGTCATCTGGTCTTTGTAATGATCTTTAAACATGAATTTCGTAAAGTACATCATACTGCACTCGACACCCATGTAGTTAGCGTCGTCATAAGCCATGTAGTTAGCGTTGTCACAGCTCGACTAAGAATGCGAGCCCTTCCCAGAGATCAACAATGCCGTAGACTGTTTCCTCGTAGGACTCGTCCAAGAGTACTGTCCTGATGTCTTTTAGCTTAGCGCCGATGAATGGTTCGTCTTTTAATTTGTGCAGAATAGTACCGACTGTTCCTTCAATACGCTTGGGTTCAGATTTTAGCCCGAAACGGCTCAGGAGGATAGAGATGATGGTATGAAAATAGGGTCTAAACAGCGTGACTGAAAGTTCATCAAAGTGTGTGGCGAAGAAGTAGTTAGGAGGGTCAAACAGGCAGGAATGTTGCAGCTGGCTTGGGTGATCAATGGCACATCCCTCGCAGTCGTCCTTCAGTTTCTTGCCGATGATGTGCTCCAGCAAAACCACGGTCGCTGCTTTTATGATTTTGAATCCAACGTCGTTGAAACATCCGTCTGTAGCGTCGTAACGGGGTTGATCTAGAGGGGTATAAGTCACGGGTGGAGATCCAGGGTTTTCGGGAGATCCAGGGTTTTCGGGAGATGAGGGGTTTTCGGGAGATGACGGTGGTGATGCTGAATGTTTTGGGCGACCGCAGTCACATTCGATGAGCGGATCCCAGTCTAATCCCCGATTGATAATGTTACCGGGAGCCCAATCGTTTTCAAAGCACGGTTCCAAGTCTATGCGGCGATTGATAGTTTTAGCCGGAGCCCAGTCTGCATGAATGTCCGATGGGCCGTTGGTCTGTATATGAAGGGGTGGGTTGACGTCGACAGGGTCGAGAATGCTGTCGAAAGAGATTCCGCAGCTGCACACGTGAGCTGGTTCTGTACCGCCGTCTTCAGCCATGGTTTATATATGCTGCTTGTAAGGGTCGGTTCGCCAGAATTTATGGAGGTGTAGTAGAGGGGGCGTCGCTTAAAAACGACGCTTGGGAGGGTCTGCCAGACGAGCTTTTGGATGGCTGTAGTGAATAGGGGCGGACTGCGCAGCAAATGCTCTGCTGCTGCGCACACATCTCTCAGGGTGGAACAGCTGCACTTTGATTTTGTTGTATCCGTCATGCATGTCGCACCATTTGAACAATTTGTTGATGGTTGAAAAAACACTCCTCATCAGATCCAGATCCCCCCACTTGAACAAAAATTGCATTTCATACAGATCGTGATGCTCGTTAGGCAGGATGACCGCTGACCGGGCGCTGTTGAGCTTTGTCTTGTCTTTACAGCAGAATATGTAAACAGCATCATTCGGCTTCTTATTAGTATGGTCACCTACCACACGGTACCGGACATTCGGAGTTACACCATCCCACTCAGCCGTGTACAAAGGCTCTTCTCCGGCGTCGTTCAGATCCTTCCAGACAAATTTGTAAAATAGAGACCAGTCTTTTTCGGGAAAAACAACGCACGCGTCTTCCCCCGGCTGAAACTCCCCGGGACCATCAGTAGTGTAGAGCATAACAACCCGAGATGGCTTATGAAATTTGTACCCGAATACACAGTTGCCAGACAGCATGAATTCACCTTTAGTCCATTCCGAAATTTCATGGAGAAAATTGGTCAAACGGATATGGCCGAAAGGTTTTCTCGGAGCCATAGTCAGACTTTCCATCATCCTGTTGCTCAACCCCTCCTCGGGGGAATTTGGGGAGGATAAACTGCTCATGCTCATGTAGCTCATATTTCGTCTTTCTGGTCTGGACCCGACACACTGACCCATTTATAGGTAATGCTCAGGAGTGGGAGGGCTCATGTGACACACTGTGTGATCTTTTTAGTTAAATGATATTTTATTATTTATTTATACACTTTTAAGAGATATTTGTGGGAGGGATCGTGTCACACGATCTGTGATCTTTTTTAGCATTGTGAGAGTCGGTGGGAGGGAACCCCGGATTTCAAAAAACATCTGCCACCATCAAAGCCAAAACAATGACATATTTATACCCCTCGGTCAATGGGGCAAATCATCCATCAAATCTACCTGTCAAAACTTTCTGGCAACCAAATGATCGATCGCTCATTAGGCCAAAGGTTAATCCATCAATCCCGGAAACGGGAAGGGCTAGGTCAAAGGTTAATCCATCAACCCCGGAAACGGGGAGGGGGAGGTCAAAGGTTAATACATGACCCCGGAAACAGGAAGGGCAGGAGGGGGGGAGAGGGAGGGGCAAGGTCAAAGGTCACCATCAATCATTTTGACATAAGCTGCCCGGTAATAACTACTCTGCAGATTCAAAACTGTTGAATTCAGATTCAGTTAAAATTTGTGACATTAACTGTGTGACTTCTGTTAACGACATGTCATACAAACGCATTTTGCTGATCAATGCTCTTCTAAATTCAGAGAACTGTGTGCGCGCTGAGGGTAAGTTCTGGGACAGTCGCTCAATGTCTTTAGGTCCTAAGGCCTTAGCAACAGTTTGTATTTGAACAACCGAGGAGTTGGGAGGAACACTTTCAGTTCCCTCAATTCCCTGAGATCTTCTCCTAGCCCCACAAACATTTACTGAGTCTACAGGCTCATCAGTTACTGATTAGAGAGCTACATCTGTTTCAAAAAACGCTTGTAAGTCAGGGTAAATGTTATCTGGCTGACTAACTTCTACATCAGTTTTATTTTCATATTTGTTGTGGTTTAATTTCTTTGTCAAAGAACATACTCTAGCACGGAGCTCTTTAATCTGTTTCTCTAGCTCTGAGTTAAGCCTGTTTTATACTTCTGCGTCGAATCGACGGCGTACCCCCGCAGACCCCTCTGCGTCGACGCGAACCCCTCTCCGTCCCCTCCGCCGTAGCCTGACGTGCACCTCCAAAAAATTGTAACTACGCGTCGAGGCGACACAGACAGCAAGGGCTGTGATTGGTCAGATTATACATCATTTCCGGAGTGTAGCTTTTCCGGTTTTCCCCTCCCGCTATAGCGCCATTTTTAAAGTGACCTGTTCAATGATGGATCAAGTTGAAGAACGTTTGATCGAGGAAGTACGAAAGTACGACCATCTGTACAATTCCTCTTCAGCGCACTACAAAGACTGCCAAATGTTTGGAGGTTTCACCATGAAAACAACTTCTCCTTGGTCTTTAAAAATGTCTGACATTAATTTAGTGATCAAATGTAGCATTCTTATGGAAATATGATAATATATTGTAATTATATTTAAATTGGACTACTTTTTCAAATTGTATTTCATAAAACAACATCTCAGGAAAATGTTAAGGGGTTTCAAATAAAAAAAATTACTTTCTGTTACAGAACAGGGCATTGATTTCAAACGTGTCCACTGTAGAGGACATCAGGACTAAAATCATGTTTATCAGGCATTCTGGGAGACACAACAAGTGAATATGGAAATAAATTATACATCAATATTCCTATGAAATATTAGATATTATTATTAAAATGTTGCCAATTATTACTCCAATTATTACACTTCTTTTTTCATTAAATGTTGCTCCAAGAACACATTAGTGTGCAAATTAGATAGTGTATAGATACATTGCATTGAATGGGAATATTAATTTATGGCCATTTTACCCACATATTGCAAAAAGTAAAATGGTGTAGTATCAATTCATTCCATTATTCGCTCGCCATTGTCGGAAATGAAAAAGCGGAACCGGCGCACGGAACCAAAACAAACTAGCAAAGAGATTCGCGAACCACACACCCACCTAGCGTTCTGGCGGTGAAATGCACCGCGATGCAACGCAACCTGACGCAGAACCATAAAACGGCCACGACGCCGTAGGAGTGACGGCGTAGCTACGCCGTCGATTCGACACAGAAGTATAATGAGGCCTTTACTCTCAGACTGTTGTGTAGCTAGTGCTAAACTAAATTCTCTATGGCAACAGATTATGCCTTTCACATTGTTCTTGCGAATACATGCTCCTAGTACTTTTTTACACTCATCTACCGACCAAGTCTTGTCTGGATGAATCTCATATTTCTGTGTTAGTTCTTTCCTAACTTTCTCAGTCACTATCGAGTCCATTTGCTCTCCTAACAATGACTTGAATTCGCTATCTGACCACAAAGGTGTCGCAAGACCACCTTTTTCATTTGTGGGGATCAGTCTGGCATTTTTCTTAACCATTTTGTGATGTTCTTTAATCACACAATCAAACACTAAAATTTCTCTGATCAAACAGAGGCTACACTCGAACACAGATCAACTGTTGTTAAATCTTCCCTGTTACCAACACATCACAAACTATTAGCATGTTACGCTAATCTTCTCTGACAAGAAATGCAAAGGATCTTTCTCCTTCCTAATTTTTTTAGAGGATAAACAAAACAAAATAACTAGCACGTAATGCTAAAATCTTCTCTGTGAACAGATACAACAAAATAACTAGCACGTAATGCTAAAATCTTCTCTGTGAACAGAGGATACAAAATGTTTAACTAGCATGTAATGCTAAAATCTTCTCTGTGAACAGAGGATACAAAATGTTTAACTTCCCTATAACTTTAGAGGATAAACCTTCTCTAGCAACGTAGAGGATATCTAAAAACTTCCCTGCCTAAAAAACAGAGGATCATTTTCATCTCTAAAAGAAAACTTTTAAAGGGTAATTTCGTTAACCAAACACTACAGCTGTCTGATAACTGTTCTTCTGATGGCGCAGAGATTTGTACTGGTCTTCAACGGTTCTTTGAATAGAGTGAAACTCACCAAATCGTTGTTTGTATGAAAAGATTCCGTCTGGAACTCAGTCAGAAAAGTTTGTTCTTTGTTGAGCTTTGAAATTTCAGGATTCAGGAACTCAGTCCTTGTTGAGTGGAGATTTCAGATTTCCTGCCTGAAGTTCAGGAAGTAGTGCAGCTGTGCATAGAGCCCATTGACCACATTAAAGCCAGCATAACGTCCACATATGGCTGCATCCTGAAGATGGACTCCACCAAAAAGGTAACTATTTTTACATTTCAATCAAAAGAATTGAAAATACACCATTAGTAGTAGTACAGTAGTATGTAAGTAATGTTCCATATATAAATAATTTAGCATCACTCACTGTCTTTTCTGTGTGATTACAGATCACAAAGAAGCTGTCGGGGTTTGCAAAGGGGACAGCTATGCGGCTAACATCTGTCGGCAATGAGGTGGGCCAGATCCTCATTAGTGTTCTGACAGCTCAGGAGGGTCCAGCCCTGGACCGAATGGCAGCTGACCTCATCCGGAGGTACACTGATGCGGGTGTGGCTCCGCCTCAGCTCCTCTATGTGGACTGCGACTGCTGTCGGGAGGGCACTGGGCAGACCAAGCTCAAGCAGCGATTTGGTGGGTGGCCAGACTTGGTGGTGAAGCTGGACATCTACCACTTCATGCGGCGACTGGCAGCTGGGTGCACTAAAGATGCACATCCTCTTTACCCCATTTTCATGGCATGCATGTCTTGCTGCATTTTTGAATGGGACAGTGGGGATGTGTCTCTGCTGAGGCATGCCAAGAGGGAGCAGCTGAAAAATGAAGGTGTCCCTGGTATCACCGACACTATGGTGGACCAACGGATCACAAAGGAGGAATTGCCCCTGCACTGCCGAAAGCGGACAAGAGGAGAGCAGCAGACCATTCTGATGATCGAGCACCTCCTCAGCGAGCTGATGGGGGTAAAGGGTCGAGACCTTCTTGGTGTCCCTCTCTTGGACCAGGAGAGGATGCAGCACATCTGGCAAGTCCAGAAGAGGCACATAAAGTGCATTCAGGATGAACCAGGTGTGCTGCTCTACACACAGACTGGCACCACCACCAAAGATGGTATCGTGCTGCCAAAATACAGATGCGCAAGGGGCTCCACATCACTGGAGTCCTTTCATCTCCACCTGAACAGGTTCATTCCAGGTCAGTTTAAATCATTATTCATCAGAAATCTTAAGGGTGACACAATGAATGTCTTTCAAATAGCATAGCACAAAAAAAGTAATGTAACGTTATTGATCTTATTTAAAGGAACAAGCGCCAACAGCTTAAATTTCCAGCTGTACCTCCTGGAAGGCCTGAACAGGTGGAATCAGGACCGTAAAATAGCATCTCTGGCAGGCACACCTCCTTCCCTGTTAACCCTCTGGAGTCTAAGGGGTTTTTGAGGTCCGTGAGATGTTTTGACATGCACTGACATTTGTGCTTTTTTCAGTTACTTATAAACATATTAATGGCAAAGGTGTAATTACACTCTATTTAGCACAAATAGGGGTACCATAATATGCTAGCAACATCTATGTACATATTTGTATTTTTGAGGGAATAATGTTTATGCATGGTTATTCAAAAAACTAAAAATTTAAGTTTCTGAAATAAGGCCACAAAACACATACTTAACATGTGTCCACAAGACTTTTGACTAATGGATGTAGTTGCCTAGTGTTTTTGCTTCAAAATGATCTGAAAATCACCCTGCCTAATCATTCACATGATTCGATTCACACCTGAGAAGACAAAGACCCTGCATACTAATGAGCCTGCATACTAATGATCCTTTCATTCAGGTGTGTCACACAAGAAAGAATGCGAGGACAAAAATAAATAAATAAATTATATATATATATATATATAAAATACAAATATAAATGAAAGTCAAAAGCACATTTTTAGTACATAGTCATACCTGGAAACAAATCCTGTTCAAATAGGCTATATGGACCATTCTACAGAATTAGTTAGAGTTAGAAAGTTAGAGTTCTCAGAGAGGAAAAAAAAGGTAGTTTTTCAAAAAAAAATTATACATTCAAATTGTATAATTTCTAAGGTAAACATTTCTAGTATGCAGTTAATTCTCATACTGTATTTTCAGAAAGTTTTGGAATATATCCTCTCCTCAAATGTGTCACTAATAAAAAACAATAATATAAAGATTTTTTTTACATCTATCTTGTCTTTTTTTTTAAAAGTAGGCCTATAGCCTGGATTTTATCATTCATATTTCAAAGTTAAGGATTCATTAGTTTGATATAGTCTACATTGGACCAAACACTATAATAACATCTTAGATTATGAGCTTATTTTTGACAAAACATTCTAACGTTATATATTTAACATATGAGCAGAAACTGGTTAACTAAAGCTTATTTGATGTCTATTTTAGAGTAAAAAGCTTTATAATCTATCCCAAACTAGTCAACTAAATGTTGTCTTTCATGTTTCGTCTGTAACAACAACAGTGCGAATTCGTGCCGTTCATTCATCACACAGAGAGAGACACGCGATTCATATTAAAACAGTATTCGCGATTAGAACAAAACACTTAAGAATAAAAAACTTACTATGATCCTCGCTGGATCCATGGCTCCTCGAAGTGAAATTAATCCAGCACTTCTGAGGTAAATTATCCAGAATTATTCCTCACAGCCTCGCAAAACGACACAGACTACCGGTACATTAATCTGAACTTGGTGTTTTATCGAGCTCGTGTGGGCGTTGGCAAGTTTCAGATCATTTGCGTTTCTATAGCGCGCGCTCTCTGTGGGCGTGGTCACATTAAAAGATAATTAGCTGAAATGAGAACGCCTGGCATCTCTCTCTTTTTATATAGATTACATAAACACAGAATATTTGTTTTAGTTTTGAATTAGATAATTTAAAAGTACACACTTAAATGATTATAAAGATATATTGATCATGCCTGTGTGACTACTATTCGCTGAGTTTTGTTTACGTTTAGAGACGTGCTCCAGAAAAAAAGTTCACGGAGATGGAGAGGCAGAAAGCACACCCTGTTTATTTTCTTTATTTTACAAAAGCACATTGTTTTATTTCGATTGTAAGTGGACCCATAAAAAAGTAGACATTTAACAGTTTATTTTTTCATATTTCTTAAGTGTGGATGACCAAAAGTGACTGAGTATTTTAAGTCTATTTTGCTGCTATGTGAAAAAATAAAAAAATAAATAAAAAATAAATAAAAAAAAAATCGCGCCGGCGCGTTTCTCGACTCCAGAGGGTTAAGCTACTCCGGGGACCTGGTGCACTGTGTCAACACCCACAGTGTTAAGGTACTTGGAAGACAGCTTGTACCATCTTTTCAGCCACCATCTGTCTATACTGGTGAGTTTTAGCTTCAAATTGCTTTTTATATTGCAAAAAAAATAGAATATTTATATAATTTTTCTGAAAACTGATTTCCCTCTACTGTGGTCTCCTGTCTGTCCCAGGTGAACTCATAGGTATAGATTACCTGTACCGTCAAAAAGGGCAGGCCATGCAGGACGTGGATCCTGACTCTGAGGTGACAGAACAGATGTTGGAGGATGTGGGCACAGAGGAGGAGTTGGAGGATGAGGGATTCGGAGATGTCAGTTTGGACCTTAACCTGGATCCCACTATTGAGGTGCTGGACCTGTCCCCTGGCTCATCACCCACCACGACCAGCGTAGCCAGCACTCCTGCCTCTGTCCAGACTGGGTCTGCTAACACCACCACAGCAGCACCTAATCAACAACTGGTAACTATTCTTAATAATAACAGTACAAGTAGTATTGTTTGTATAGCACTATTAACTTTATTTGTATAGCACAATGAAAAGTAAAATAGAAACAAACTAAATACCATTAATACAATCTAAAGAGTAAATAGATTAATAAAAAAGCAAAGTAAAAAAAATATATTAAATTCCATAAACATGTTTTTTTCCCCCGTTTTTTCAGTCTTTCAACTGGATGACCAGGGTGCCCTCTGGTCCATCTGCCATGACCACCCACGCAGCCTCTGGTCCATCCTCTGCCACAACCATCCACGCCGCCTTTGGTCCATCTGCCATGACTGGTCCATCCTTCACGACCACCCACGCCGCCTCTGGTCCATCTGCCATGACTGGTCCATCCTCCATGACCACCCACACCGCCTCTGGTCCATCCTCCATGACCACCCACAGCGCCTCTGGGTCATCCGCCACGACCACCCACGCCGCCTCTGGTCCATCTGCCATGACTGGTCCATCCTCCATGACCACCCACACCGCCTCTGGTCCATCCTCCATGACCACCCACAGCGCCTCTGGGTCATCCGCCACGACCACCCACGCCGCCTCTGGTCCATCCTCTGCCACAACCACCCACGCCGCCTTTGGTCCATCCACCATGACCACCCATGCCGCCTCTGGTCCATCCTCCACGCCGCTTCTGGTCCATCCTCCACGACCCCCCACAGCGCCTCTGGTCTATCCTCTGCCACAACCACCCACGCCGCCTCGTTGCGTCCTTGGGTCAACAGGATCCCCTGCCCAGTGGCCAGACTGTTGCCGCCTGGTAGAGTCGATCTTTGTTAAACTGTGTGATATTCACAGGAGGCCCAAAAAATTGGGAAATCATGCCGTAACAAGATGGACTCTAATTCTGAGGGACTACAGTAAGATTCGGCAGCTGGTCCTGGGCAATGGGACTGTGATGGAGAATACCACCCTGCAATTGTTTGAGGTGAATCAAACAACCTTAATTCAGTGGCACAACAAGCGGCTGAAGAGGCAAGAATGTGCCATCCTGCTTCAAGGTGTGAACTTGCCAGCCCCCATTCCTATTGCTGCTAGGCCTAGGCCCCCCTGGACAGATTCGCCCCACTGCAGCACCCCTGAGTACAGTTTTATTAACATATAACGTGAAAGAGAAGCAGTAAGTTTGTTGTTTGAACACTTTTATTGAGTTCCGAGGCCATGTTTGGATATAGTGATAAGTGAATGGGAATAGGAGCAGGCTTCACTCAATTAAACTTTAAGAGTGCTGGCCTGGATGATTAGACCATATAAAACAGGAGAGAGGCCTTTCCGAGTGACTCAGGGCGGCATCACAAAACGTGGAGGGGGAGGAAGAAACACAAGATGACAGAGATAAAGGACAGTGTCATCAACATCTCAACTAAACAGCTAAGTCAAGACCAACTTTCTGTTTTATCCAAAGGTCTTTCATTTGTACCCGTGAAGGGGAATTACCCTTTTGTGACTAAAATAGAAATGTTTCAGTTTTTTAGATCTATACGTCTCAAGGCTTTCTATTCAAAAGGCATTGTAAGACAATACAGTCAACATACGAATACTCCTTCTGAGGAATCCCCCCCCATCTTTGAAAAGACTCTGTTTAAACCTAAGAGCACTTTTCTTCCTCCCATGAACAATTCGTCAGTGGAAACGTTCTGCCGGTTGGTAGAACAAAACGTTTTTTCCTGTTTAAAGCCTGGTGACTATTCTTTTAGACACAATCTTCTAACCTCTGAGAAAGAAGCATTGCATACATTAATGGCTAATGATGACATAGTTATTAAATCTGCAGATAAGGGAGGTTCCATTGTTGTTCAGGACAAGGCTGCTTATGTACAAGAAATAGAAAGGAAGCTTGGTGACGTTAACTTATGCCCGTTTACAAGGTGATCCCACCATGAAGTTTAGTGAAGAGATAAAAACTATACAATATAAAAAGAGCTGTATCTGACGCAATTATTAATGAAAAAGAATACAAGTACTTGCTACAGACTAACTCATTAAGACCAGTGATTTATACTTTGCCTAAAATTCACAAAAGGTTGGATAATCCGCCTGGCCGTCCAATTGTATCTGGGAATCAATCCGTAACTGAGCCGTTGTCTAAATTTGTTGATCATCATATAAAGGAATTAGTGTATAATCTGCCATCCTTTATAAAAGATACCACCGACTTTCTGGTGAAACTGTCATGTATTAGAGAGGTTAATGCAACGGATGTCTTGTGCTCTATGGATGTGACCAGCTTGTATACCAATATCCCGCATAATGCAGGATTAGCGGCCTTAGGGTATTACTTACAGATAAATCAAGTGCCACATACTGAGTTCCTATTGTCATTAGCTAATGAAGTTCTAACAAAAAATTATTTCATGTTTCAAAATAAATTCTTCTTACAAACCCAAGGTACTGCCATGGGTTCTCCCATGGCACCTAATTATGCCAACCTTTTTATGGGTAAATTTGAACAGGATTTTATCTATAACTCTAATCCTTTTAAACTGCATCTGAAAGTGTGGTACAGATATATAGATGACATTTTTTGTGTGGTTGGGCTCAAAAGAACTGATTGCGTTTTATAGTTATGTAAATACTAGATCGCCCTCTATTAAATTCACATTGACTCATGATTACAAGGCCCTGCCTTTTTTGAATGTTTTAGTGAAGAAGGTAGATAACACGTTACACACCGAAATTTATCGTAAATAAACGGATCGTAACTCCTTTTTGCACTACCAGAGTTTCCATCCACCCTCTCTCAAACGTAGTCTGCCTTACAGTCAACTGTTGAGAGTGCGTCGTATCTGTAGTGATGATGAGGGTTTTGAGCGACAAGCGGGGGAACTATGTCAAAGATTTATCGACAGGGGTTACACATGTAAATTAGTGCGTGATTGTCTAGAGCGTGCGTGCAGTCTTCAACGCGCTGATTTGATGACCAAACGTACCGATCTGAAAAGCTCTAACAACACTGCAGTTACTTTTGTATCGACTTATGGTCAGATTTCAAATAGCTTAAAGAACATTGTGCAACGCCATTAGCACATTCAAAGTAGTGACCTGTACATAGGACACACTTTCCAAGATCTGCCGCGCAGTTGTTATAAACGAGCACCCAATCTTAGAGATTGATTAGTACGTTCGCACCTCCCTGTTCTACCCAGTCGCCTTTCTAAGTGTTTGAACTGCGCAGCATGCAATTTTATGCTCACAGATAATGTATTTACACATCCAAAAACAGGCAGAATATACAAAGTAAAGGGCAGAATGACATGTTTATCTACTTTTATTGTGTACTTACTGATGTGCCCTTGTGGGTTGCTGTATGTGGGCAAAACTAAGCGACAACTAAAAACCCGGATTTTTGAGCATAAATGCACTATCAGAAAGAATGATGACAAATCAGTCGCAAGGCATTATAATTCTGCGGGACATAATGTCAATATGCTCAAATTCATGGGCCTAGAGCTTGTCAATCGGTCTCCAAGAGGGGGAGACCGTGAGAACTGCCTCCTTCAGAGAGAGCCTTGGTACATTTTTAGCTTAAACATGTATCCCGAATGGGATGAATGAAGATCTGTCACGAAGTTGTTTCTTGTAAATGTAACACTAGTATGTGTATTGTATGTTCATTTTGTATATGTATAACAGTCGTTGTCTTTCAGTAATGGACTGATTGAAACATTGGTGACATTGGACTGTGTATTATTTTAAAATTATTGGTTGATGTTAATATGGGTGTGTCAATGGGTGTGGGCATATAAGATTGGTTACGTTGTGATCTTGTTGCACACTGAAGGCGGCACGTGCCGAAACGCGTCTGTGCAAATATAAAACTATTTATGCATAATGCGGCCTCTCTCCTGTTTTATATGGATATAGTTAAATAAATCGAGGTGGCCATTCATATTGCAAAAGCGTAGCCAGACTGCCTTAAGTTAACAGCATAGAATATAAATGATGATATAATTCCTATTATGATTAATGTTAAAATACAGAGTGGTTTTGTGTTAACCATAGACTGTATAAATAAAACGGTAATAAAAAGCCTAATAACTTTAACTAATAAGGTTACTTTTTTTACACTGTTGATTTTTACTGTTTTCAATTTATTAATTTGAATTTAGTGTAACTTTAATCAATCTATGGCAAATAGAATGAATGATAAATACTCATAGATTGAGTCAACATGATTAAATTAACAAATATATACGTAATTTGACAACCATCCATGTATTAATCAAAAAATCAAACCAAAATCAAGTGTCAAATTCCTCTTCTACATAAAACTTGTCTTTAAAAAAAAATTCTTTAAATTTCACTTCAATTGTATCTCTCATAAGTTGTTCTCTTAAGTTAAGTAGTCTGGTATTTACCCTGTTGTTTCATATTTATAGACATGACTCATACTGGCATGACATCATGTGCACGTATGCCCAAGGGAAGTACCACTTCTCAACAGGCAAGAAGCCAGGGGCGAAGAAGTGGAAACATGCCTTGGACAGAATTAATAACTGTCCATTACACAAAAAGACCTGTGCATATGATATATTTGGGAAAATAAATCACATGCAAATGTGGTTATCATAAGGTATGTAATGATAAATGTGATTATTTTACCTACGCTGGTGATCATTACTAATTTTATAACAGAAAATTTTCATTATTTGAGATGTAAAGCCTGACATGAAATAATAGTCAGAAAAAGGCATATATATACAGTAGCTGTGCAATTTAGTGCAGATGCTGTCAGTATGCTAGATTAATTTCTTAGCTTTTAAATGTAAATCAATGAGGTCTTTATAATGGTATAACAGACTACTTGCATAAAATGCATATAAATGTCAAATTAACTCACAGTAAACAGATACCTGCGCAAAGACCTGAAGGTGGGTGTTTTAACAATTATACTAAAACGCGTATTACTTTTCTTAAAGAAAAAAAAAAACGTATGAATCAGACGACAGATGGCATGTAGTAATTGTGTACAACAGGTTTTTCAGCAAAGTTTTGATTTTGATAATTTGCAGATTTTGAGACCTAGGGAAAACACTAATGCTTGTTTTACAGTCAGCAGAGCAGACCGTGTTAGGCAGACAGGACCACTGAGCAGTGCAGGCGCAAAACCAGCCTCACAGAGCAGTGCAGGTTTAAGATCAGTCCCAAAGAGCAGTTCTTCAATTAAGTGTGGTCTTTGTAGTGAGGAAGTTGATGTGGAGTGTTTCACTGAACATTTGTCAGATTACCATGTTCAAGAATGTTGTGACCAGTGTGGTGCAAAAGCCTGGGGTGCGGTTGGACTTCTTCACCACATTGAAAGGAATCATCATTGTACCAGTCTTGCAGGCAGAGAATCTGTGGATCCACCAACATCTTCTCCAACAACATCATTTACTGAACCACCCGCATACATTGAAGAGCAGCAAAACACTCCACAAACTGCACCTCAATCACCATCCCTGGACATTAACCTGAGGCCTCCAGAAGTGAATTGGGTGAGTTTTCTCCCCAAACAGTTCTGTCGTGTTATTAAGCCAGCAGACCAAAAGTGGATAGCCCAGTGTCTATATGACGGCACAGGACGATTAAAGCAGCAGTTTTTTAAAAACTGTTTTCATCTACCTAGTCCCAGCAAGCCTACTACTTCACCTCCTGATCCTAACACTTACTTTCGACAGCGGATGTTTCTGTGGGTCCCAATGAGAATGTGGGGTATTCCTCTGAAGTGCACACAGTGCAACAGAAAGAAGCACCATTCAGGAATCTACACCAAAGTGAGGGAAGTCATTGATATTGATTGTAGATATTATTTAATTGGAGTAGACTACCCTCGCTACAGCAAAGGTATGATTCCTGTCTGCCCTTGTAGTCCGGAGATCCTCAATCAACTTGATCCCTCCCACAGAAACAAATTCCCCGCTGTTCTCACCACTCACTTTGCACTTGACTGGAAGTGTGTGACTTTGTTGAAGCCTAGAACTGCAGGGAACAGCTCCAGTTTCTTGCAGCAGGCGCTTGAAGTTCACAGCGAGGAGAGAGCAAGACGGACCATAAACTATCTGACGGACTGTGAGTTTCATAAAAAGAGATCCGCCCCTGACACAAGCTGAAGTTGTTTATCAGCAGCCACCACCTTTTTGGCCCCTACCTCTGGCACAGTGGTTTGAAACGGTTCATGCCAATGAGATCCTGAGTCACATTGATGAGCTGAAGGGTGTCATAACATCGACGTATTGTAGCATCCTGAAGCTTGATTCTACCAAGAAGGTAAATGTATATAAAAAGAGGCAAATGCATGTTAACTTCAACTGTATGTTAAGTGATTTTACCTGATTATAATGTTTGTGTTTTAAAATAGATAACTAAAAAGCTTGCTGGTGGCATTGCGGACACCGCTACATGGATTACCAATGTTGGCAATGAGTTTGGCCAAGTCCTGAACTGTGTCTTAACCACTGGTGAAGGAGCTGGCATAGATGACTTGTGTCAGGGCATCGTAAAGCGATACAAGGATGCTGGGGAGCCAGAGCCAGCTGTGATTTACGTTGACAGGGACTGCTGCAGCGAGACAGGTTTGTAAACATTAAGTCTTTACCTAATATGAATGTGTTTGCATCTATGCATTTCTAATTCATATTAGCAACCATTTCAGGCATGTTTCTGAATGAGAATAAATCACGAATCTGCATGACTAATTTTGGACAGGGACTTTACATGGTACAACACTCAAAGAGAATTTTAAAACTATTTACAATAGAAATCTATATATATATATATATATATACACATTAGCTCTATTTACAATGGTTCTAAAATTCTTAATTTTTATTTACAGTAGCAACTTACTATGAGAACCCTGGTTCAGTGTTTGCAATCAAGTAAACAAAAGCTTATGTTAAACAGCATTATTATGTTTAATGATGCAAATGTAAATCTGAAAAAAAATCATAAATACACTCCTTGTTTCTTATTGGTATAGGCGTGATTACCTGGTTTCCAGTTCTTACCTGGTTTCGACCATGGAAGATCACAGTGCGACTTGATGTTTTCCACTTCATGAGGCGGTTCACTGCTGGCCTTACAACAGAGAACCATCCACTGTATGGCACCTTCTGCTCCAAGTTGTCCAGCTGTATATTTGAATGGGACAAGGATGACATATCTCGTCATAAAGAGGCAAAAAAGACCATGGTTTTAAAAAAACATGGGGGTCATATTTCAACAGAGGCCCAAATCCTGTCAAGCATCCAGAGGTGAGCTGGCCAAACACTGCAGGCGGAGGACACGCGGAGTTGAAGAAACTCGTGACTTGATACAAGGACTGCTGGTGTGGGAACTGACTGACACCACTGGTTTGCGCCTCATCAGTCCAGAGAGCATGACACGTGTGTGGGAGGTACAGCAGAAACATTTACCTTGCATCCAAGATCCACCCGGTGTTCAGCTGTACACAAAACTGGGCTCCGGTTTACAGAAGGGTGACAAGGTTCTGGATGTACTGAGGTGTGGCAGAGGGTCCTCCTCTCTGGAAAGCTTCCATCACCACCAGTGCACTTTTATTCCAGGTGAGTTGAAATTTTAAGACAATATCACGTGTACATTTAAATAGTGTTGTGTCAATACTGACATTTCTAACTTTGAAAATGAAAGGCATCAAATTGGATAAAAAACTTTTTTCTTAGGCCTTGTAGTTCTGAGTGGGTGGTTATATGATAGTATTTTAATCATGTGAAACATTGTCTTTCAGGGTGGAGATGTAATGCACTACATACTCACATCAACCAAGCTCATCAAGCTGTGGACATGAGTGGTACATCACTGACTAAAATGTATGATGTACGTTTAATGTCCCACATGAATGTCCTCAGCAACAGAGTCCTTGGATGTGCACTCCTGCCAGAATTCAAACCTCCTGGAAGACCCACTGGTAAGAATCACCATTGTACACTCTATTACGATAGTGATTCCAGGCATCACTGTGTTTTCAAAACTTTGCATGCTGCCTGAACGATAACCAATCAGACCATCGTTTGCATGACTGATCATTGCTATAAAAGGTGCCCATTCCTAGTTATAAGATATGTCAGTTTGTTGAAATGTATTTAAGTTTTCTTTGTAATTTTTGCTTTTAATTTAATTACATTTTTCATGTATTAATCACAAAATTGATTGTTTGTTAGCAACACTACATTCACTGTACTCCTTTAGCCTGATAGCTCTTTTTACAATGTGTTTATTGAATCTTTATGGCAGATGAGCGTATAGCTGTGGAGTATTTGCTGGCACAGTCTGACAGAGGAGACCTGCTTTCTCCACTGGAGCAACGTGAAATCGCCTTGACAGAGATGCAGGTTGAAGTTCAGGAGGATGAGTGTCTGGATGTCACAATATGTGATGCAGCAGACATCTGTCACGCTCCACACTCAAGGAAACAGAGGATCCAATAATGCAGTATAATTTATTAGGGAAATCCGTTACTCACACAACAGTCCAGGCAGGGGTCAAAATCCATATAAGCAAGCCGAAACACAATGAACAGCCAAAGCACGAGCATGAACAGACCTCAGAACGTGGTATGATGAAAGACAAGGACTCCGTAACAGACACTAAACAAGCAGGGTACTTATACACACAGACAAACGATCATAATGGGTGACAGCTGGGTGCAATGAACAGTGATGAGAACAGACAAGGACTGTGGGAAATGCAGTTCTGAACGTGACTGACACCTGGTGAACAGAGGACCTCTAGTGGACAACAGGGAACACAAACCAGACACTGTGACAACATCAATTTAGGCACACACAACCTTGGAAGTTCCAGCAGTCATGGTGATTCATTGATCTGACCTCTGGTAAAGTCAATTTTCTTGATCGTTTTTAATTAAAATTGCATAGATGCATGTTAGTTTTTAGGAGCAATGAATGAGTTGCTTCATGATTTAAACTTTCATTTCATTAAAAGATTGATAATAGTAAACGTTTGTTTAGCATACATTTTGAACAGTCAATTTTGTAACTAAAGTTTATTCTTCTCTTAAAAATAGTCTAGGAAACCAGTGTGCCAAGTGGTGGCTCTTACAGTCCTGACATTAAAGACACTTCCTGTGCTGGGCCCAGCACACCAGCTCCAGTAAAGTTTCTAATACTTGATGCTTGTAATTTGTGAAGAATGGTTTATCAAAGAACTGTTAATAAATTATTTCGTAATTCACGATTCTGTTTTTGTTTCCATTTTCAGGACAGTAGAAGTGATTCAAGGGGTGTTCCTGGATGGGAGGCAGTGGATAACCTGGCAGGGTACCTCGTCAGTCTCAACCGCACGATCACTGGTTTATCAACCAACGAAGTAGCAGAGATCTAGCGGTTGTATTTGAATTTGCATGCCATTGATCAGTCCTCCTCCAAGTATTCCCTTAAGTGCAAGAAAAATATCTTGGCAGGTCCTTGGAGAGCTTCTCGAAAGCGTAGTGGCTCAGACCCTGGTCAGCAAGCAGCTGAGAGGTGAGTTAAATTGTAGTGCTCCGGTGTTAAATTTGAGTCTTGTTGAATGCTCCCTGTGTAATTTAATTCCTTTCAAATTCTAAAAATAATTTAGAAAAATGTCATAATGATCATAAAGTCTATCCCTCATTGCCATAAAATGGAATGAGTTTACAAGCTATGAACCATAGAATACTGATCATACATAATACAATCATGCATATTTTCTTTTTATTCACAGACTGTTCATGACCCATGGTCAGGCTGCCCAGAGACCTGATGCCAACAGGGTTTCAGAATGTGTCGCACTTAAGCTTCTGAAGGAATTCAGGGAAGCCAGAAATAGGCCTAAAGACAACAAGGGCAAAACATTTCCCATTCCTCAGGCAATTGTGATGATGAATAGCCACATCAAGCAGCTGCTTTAAGACTGCCGAGAGCTACTGGACAAGACCAACTTGGTGCTAGTTACTATAAACAACACCACAGTGTCTTCATGGTGAGTTGGATTTCAGCTTCCTAAATTCACTTCAGTAATATGAAATCAATTCCTATGATGAACGACTGCACTTCTGAAATAATAAAATCTGTTGAACTACTCTCAAATCCACATGTATTTGTATATAACATACATTAAATAGTTTAGTGTACATAGTTTATAAAAACAAATCAGTAGAGATCTTTTTTGAGCTAAAAATGTCTGTTATTCTTTTCCAGGCTTCTCGACAGCAAGCTTGAGCACAATTCAGAATTGAATTGATAATGACTCCTTAATTCCAATTCAACTCTTGAATTTGAATTGATGTCAAAAAAAGGAAGCAGAATTGCAATTCAATAAAAATTCAAAGAAATTCATGTACATATTTTTAAGTGAAGTGTTTAACAATGAAGCTTTACAGTATATGTCAGATGTAATTGCATTATAAATTATATTAGTCTGAAATACTTGAACAGATTATATTAACAGGAAATGTTTTCCCCCAGCAATGAATGTAAAAAGCTCTAGTCACAGAACAAATAATTAAGTTTGATTTATCAGGCATGAAAACGGGTCAGGGGTAAAAAAGGTGAGAAGGATACGGCAGCAAAAAATCCAATCCAATCAACTTTATATATATTTTAAAAAAATAATAGTAAAAAAAAAATATATATATATATACACCGCCACTCCCACCAAAAATTTAACGAGTGAGTAGGAACGAGCGAGAGTTAACAGATCCAAAAAAATCCAATCCAATCAACTTTATATATATAAAAAAAAGTATATATATATATATATATATATATATATATATATATATATATATATACATACAGTCATGGTCAAAATTGATGGCACCCCTTGTAAATATGATCAAAACTAGTTGTAAAAAATAAATCTGCATTGTTTATCCTTTTGATCTTCCATTCAAAAAAATGGCAAAATTCTAACCTTTCAATTTAATTCAATTCAATTCAAATGTATTTGTATAGCGCTTTTCACAATACACATTGTTTCAAAGCAGCTTTACAGAAAGTGCATTAGAAATGTACATAGAAAATACAGTTAGTTCATCATGTATTAATTTAGGGCATAACATATCGCCGGCGTTGAGTCGTCTCTTCACAGGCGTCGAGTCGTCTCTCCACAGGCGTTTAGTCGTCTCATCACAGGTGTTGGATCATCCGAAGTCTCCGTGAACTGGATACAAACTGGAGCTGACGAACGAACTAGCGTCCCGAGATAACAGCAGAAAGGCAGATGAGAAATAATTAGCGTAGCTGATGTTCATAATATTAATGCATTCGATCTGATTCGGCAGTAGTATAGAAGGTAAGCATTATGTGAATGCGTGGTTAAAGAGATGCGTCTTTAATCTGGTTTTAAACTGGGACAGCGAGTCTGAGGCTCGAACAATATCAGGAAGGCTATTCCAGAGTTTAGGAGCTAAATGTGAGAACGCCCTCCCTCCTTTAGTGGACTTAGATATCCTTGGAATGACCAGAAGCCTCGAATTTAGTGATCTTAAAGAGCGTGACGGATTGTAGGGCGATAGAAGATCCGTTAAATAGACTGGAGCTAAACCATTTAGAGCTTTATAAGTCAGAAGCAATACCTTGTAATTGATATGGAACTTAATAGGTAACCAGTGTAGAGATGATAAAATTGGTGTTATATGATCATATTTTCTTGACCTAGTAAGAACTCTAGCGGCTGCATTTTGGACTAACTGTAGCTTGTTTATTGAGGATACAGGACAACCAGCTAATAAAGCATTACAGTAATCTAGTCTCGAGGTCATGAATGCATGAACTAACTTTTCTGCATCAGAAATGGATAGCATATTACGTAGCTTAGCAATGTTTCTAAGGTGGAAAAAGGCTGTTCTTGTAACATATGAAATATGATTTTCGAAAGACAGGTTGCGGTCAAGTATGACACCCAGGTCTTTTACTGTAGTGGATAAAGTAACAGGACATCCTTCTAAATTAAAGTTGTATTGTAAGGGATTTTGAGGGTAGTTTTTTGGACCAATAAGTAATACCTCTGTTTTATCTGAATTTAATAGCAGGAAATTACACGTCATCCAGTATTTTATATCTTTAAGACATTCTGTCAAGTTAGATAAGTTAGTGGTTTCATCTGGCCGTGATGAAATATATAATTGAGTGTCATCAGCATAACAGTGAAAATTAATTCCATGTTTTCTTATAATATTACCAAGTGGCAGCATATATACTGAGAATAGTAGAGGGCCTAACACAGATCCTTGCGGTACTCCATAGTCTACTGACGTTATCTTTTATTTTTCCCCATTTAAACAGACAAAGTGGTAACGGTCTGATAAGTACGATCTAAACCAGCTTAATGCCTGTCCCTGAACACCAGTGTAGTTTTGTAGTCGATCCAGGAGTATTTTATGATCTATAGTATCAAATGCAGCGCTTAGATCGAGTAGAACTAGTATTGAGATGCAGCCTTGGTCAGAAGCTAAAAGTAAATCATTTGTAATTTTAACTAGCGCAGTTTCTGTGCTATGATACGGTCTGAATCCTGACTGAAATTTTTCATAGATATCATTTTCTTGCAAGAAAGAGCACAATTGAGCGGACACAACTTTTTCTAGTATTTTAGACATAAATGGAAGATTTGAAATGGGTCTGTAATTTGCTAGGTTATTTGGATCTAATTGTGGTTTCTTAATAAGAGGTTTTATTACTGCCAGCTTGAATATTCTTGGAACGTGACCTAAAAATAAAGATGAATTAATAATATTGAGAAGAGGCTCTTCCACTACAGGTAACACTTCTTTAAGTAGTTTAGTGGGTATTGGATCTAATAAACATGTCGTTGGTTTAGATGCAATAATAAGTTTATTTAGCTCTTCCTGTCCTATAGTTGTAAAGCGGTGTAGTTGTTCTTGAGGGGCGATAATTGAGGCTGAATCATAAGACACCATAAAAGATTGTACATTTACAATTGTGTTTCTGATGTTTTCTATTTTCTCAGTGAAGAAATTCATAAAATCATTACTACTACATTGTAACGGAATATTTTGCTCAGGTGATGCCTGTTTATTTGTTAGTCTGGCCACAGTGTTAAATAAGAACCTTGGATTATTTTGGTTATTTTCTATTAGTCTGCGGAGATGCTCCGCCCTGGCTGATTTAAGAGCCTTTTTGTAACGTGACATACTGTCTTTCCACGCGATTCTAAAGACCTCTAAATTTGTTTGTTTCCATTTACGCTCTAAGTTACGAGTTTCTCTCTTGATAGCATGCGTAGCATTGTTGTACCATGGTGCTCTAGTTTTCTCTCTAACCTTTTTTAATCTAATTGGTGCAACAATTTCTAATGTACTAGTAAGTACATAGTAAAAGTACATCTTTTACTACAACTTTCATTGAAGTAAAATAATTGAAAGTGGGGGTAAATCACATTATGAAATAAATGTTTTTCTCCAAAACACGCTGGCCATAATTGTTGGCACCCCTAGAATTTTTTATGAGAAAAATATCTCTGAAGTACATTTCCATTAATATTAAAATTTTTAAGCACACCAGGGTGACTAGGAACATGAAATTGTCCAGCTATGACTTCTTGTTTCACAGGAGTTTAAATATGAGGATACACAAAGGCCAAATCCCCTTAATCATTCATCACAATGAGTAAAACCAGAGAATATAATTCTGATGTGCAGCAAAAGATTGTTGACCATCAAAAAATACAAAGTGGCTGTAAGAAAAGATCTAAAGCAGTGGTTCTCAAAGTGTGGTACGTGTACCACTAGTGGTACGCAGGCTCCCTCTAGTGGTACGCAGAGGAATCACTGAATTTCGCACGTAAGATCAAACCGGTGTGATCAGTCTTGTACCCTGGAGCGTACGATACGATTACATTACACCGGTGTGAGTAGAACAGCCAGTGCATCACGTGATTAACTGCTAAATTCAAATGTGGTTTTGCGCAGTTGGCTGGCGCTGAGCCAGAGACGGACGCGCGCCACTCAGAAGCTGTCAAATATCACAATTATTCAGTGTTATTATAACCACATAATGTTTATTTTAGGTTTCAGACATTTAAATTCACATAAGTAATAAAAAAAATTTTTTTTTAGAATTTGTATAATACACACTGATGTCTATGGAAGCGTAAATAATATTAATTTCATTATAATTAGATGACACGTTTTATTCATATCAGATACACATTGTGTCAGTAACTTTAAAGTTATCTCTATTTTTCTCCCAGTTCACCGGCCGCTTACTTTCATGTATTTCGGGAGAAAGGATGAATTCACGTCCTTTAAATCCAACAGATCCGATTCTCTGAACCGTGACACAAACTAACATGGCGGCGCATATAGCTCAACTAACGCAATCACTTCCACTTGCATATATTTGATGATATTTCATGCCATAGCTAACAAACTTGTGAATATTTTGAATAAAAAAAAATAAAAAAAGCAGATCATCAGTTATTCAGCGCTATTGTGGCTGCGGTGTGTCACGTGACAAGCAATGACGCGTCCGTCACCATGGAATCAATAAAGTGGTACGTTCTAAAAATAATGTTCGCCTTGAAAAACTCACGGGTATCAGCCAGAATATTTAAAGTTTAAAAGGGTTAAATAGGAATACACAGCTTGTTTTTTTTTATTAAGTTGGCTTGGAAAAGCCAACTTACTGAAATCCTATTTAAACTTATTAAGTTGGCTTGGAAAAGCCAACTTACTGAAATCCTATTTAAACTTATTATTAAGTTGGCTTGGAAAAGCCAACTTACTGAAATCCTATTTAAACTTATTAAGTTGGCTTGGAAAAGCCAACTTACTGAAATCCTATTTAAACTTATTATTATTCTTCTTCTTCTTCTTCTTATTTTTCTTACCCAAAAAATTCTGACTCTAACTCGTCCTAGAGCTTTAACTCTACAAACTCCAAACTCGGGTCAGACCTTCAGACTGTTCTGACTCGGCGTGCTATATCTTTTCAAACTGATTTGACTTTCAGATTTCTTAAAAATTAATATTAAAAATCATAAAAATCCCATTGACTTTCATTGCAACAGTTCAAATTGAGCCAAGACTACGGTGGCCCAGTAGTGAACAACACAAAAACTCAAATCTAAACTCCCTGAAGCCCTAGATTCAATTAAACTACCATTCTATATGTACTTAATGAACTATATGTACTAATGAACTATCTATCTATCTATCTATCTATCTATCTATCTATCTATCTTTCTAACTTATCTTTCTTTCTTTCTAACTAATCTTTCTTTCTTTCTACCTAATCTTTCTTTCTTTCTTTCTTTCTTACTAATCTATCTTTCTTTCAAACTAATCTTTCTTTCTTTCAAACTAATCTTTCTTTCTTTCTAACTAATATTTCTTTCTTGCTAACTGATCTATCTTTCTTTCTTTCTAACTAATCTTTCTTTCTTTCTAACTAATCTATCTTTCTTCTTTCTAACTAATCTATCTTTCTTTCTAACTAATCTACCTTACTTTCTTTCTAACTAATCTATCTTTCTTTCTAACTAATCTATCTATCTTTCTTTCTTTCTAACTACTCTATCTTTCTTTCATTCTAACTTTTCTTTCTTTCTAACTAATCTCTTTCTTTCTAACCAATCTTTCATTCTTTCTTTCTTACTTTCTTTTATTCTTTCTTTCTAACTAATCTATCTTTTTTCTTTCTAACTAATCTTTCTTTCTTTCTAACTAATCTATCTATCTTTCTTTCTTTCTAACTAATCTATCTATCTTTCTTTCATTCTAACTAATCTTTTCTTTCTTTCTAACTAATCTCTATCTTTCAAACTAATCTATCTTTCTTTCTAACCAATTTTTCTTTCTTTCTTTCTTTCTTTCTTTCTTTCTTTTTTTCTTTCTAACTAATCTATCTATCTTTCTTTCTAACTAATCTTTCTTTCTTTCTAACTAATCTTTCTTTCTTTCTAACTAATCTATCTTTCTTTCTTTCTAAATAATCTATCTTTCTTTCTAACTAATCTATCTATCTATCTTTCTTTCTAACTAATCTATCTATCTTTCTTTCTAACTACTTTATCTTTATTTCTAACTAATCTATCGTTCTTTATTCCTTTCTTTCTTTCTTACTAATCTATCTTTCTTTCTTTCTAACCAATCTATCATTCTTTCTTTCTTTCTAACTAATCTTTCTTTCTTTCTAACTAATCTATCTATCTTTCTTTCTAACTAATCTATCTTTCTTTCTTTCTAACTAATCTATCTTTTTTTTCTAACTAATCTATCTATCTTTCTTTCTAACTAATATATCTTTCTTTCTTTCTAACTAATCTATCTTTCTTTCTTTCTAACTAATCTATCTATCTATCTATCTTTCTTTCTAACTAATCTATCTCTTTCTTTCTAACTAACTAGTCTTTCTAACTAATATCTTTCTTTCTTTCTTTCTAACTAATCTATGTTTCTTTCTTTCTAACTAATCCATCTTTCTTTATATCTTTCTTACTAACTAATCTATCTTTCTTTCTAACCAATCTTTCTTTCTTTCTTTCTTTTTTCATTCTTTCTAACTAATCTATCTTTCTTTCTTTCTAACTAATCTATCTTTCTTTCTAACTAATCTATCTATCTTTCTTTCTAACTAATCTATCTTTCTTTCTTTCTAACTAATCTATCTATCTATCTATCTTTCTAACTAATCTATCTTTCTTTCTAACTAATCTATCTTTCTTTCTAACTAATCTATCTATCTTTCTTTCTAACTAATCTATCTTTCTTTCTTTCTAACTAATCTATCTATCTATCTATCTTTCTAACTAATCTATCTTTCTTTCTAACTAATCTATCTTTCTTTCTTTCTAACTAACTAATCTTTCTTTCTTTCTAACTAATCTATCTTTCTTTCTTTCTTTCTAACTAATCTATGTTTCTTTCTTTCTAACTAATCTATCTTTCTTTCTATCTTTCTAACTAATCTATCTTTCTTTCTAACCAATCTTTCTTTCTTTCTTTCTTACTTTCTTTCTTTCTAACTAATCTATCTTTTTTCTTTCTAACTAATCTATCTATCTTTCTTTCTAACTAATCTTTCTTTCTTTCTAACCAATCTATCTTTCTTTCTTTCTAACTAATTTTTCTTTCTTTCTTTCTAACTTATCTATCTATCTTTCTAACTAATCTATCTTTCTTTCTTTCTAACTAATCTATCTTTCTTTCTAATTAATCTATCTTACTTTCTAACTAATTTATCTTTCTTTCTTTCTAACTAATCTATCTTTCTTTTTTTCTAACTAATCTATCTTTCTAGCTAATCTATCTTTCTTTCTATCAAATCCATCTTTCTTTGTTTTTTAAATAATCTATCTTTATTTCTAACTAAGTTATCTTTCTTTCTAACTAATCTATCTTTCTTTCTAACTAATCTATCTTTCTAACTAATCTATCTTTCTTTCTAACAAATCTCTTTCTTTGTTTTTTAACTAATCTATCTTTCTTTCTAACTAATTTATCTTTCTTTCTAACTAATTTATCTTTCTTTCTAACTAATCTATCTTTCTTTCTTTCTAATCTATCTTTCTTTCTTTCTAACTAATCTATCTTACTTTCTTTCTTTCTTTTTAATTAACTTTCTTTCTTTCTTTCTTTCTAACTAATCTATCTTTCTTTCTTTCTAACTGATCTATCTTTCTTTTTCTTTCTAACTAATCTATCTTTCTTTCTTTCTAACTAATCTTTCTTTCTTTCTTACTAATCTATCTTTCTTTCTTTCTTTCTAACTAATCTATCTTTCTTTCTTACTAATATTTTTTTCTTTCTTTCTTTCTAACTAATCTATCTTTCTAACTAATCTTTCTTTCTTTCTTTCTTTTTAATGAACTTTCTTTCTTTCTTTCTTTCTAACCAATCTATCTTTCTTTCTTTCTAACTAATCTATCTTTCTTTTTCTTTGTAACTAATCTATCTTTCTTTCTTTCTAACTAATCTTTCTTTCTTTCTTACTAATCTTTTTTTCTTTCTTTCTTTCTAACTAATCTATCTATCTTTCTTTCTTTCTTTCTTTTTAATTAACTTTATTTATTTCTTTCTTTCTAACTAATCTATCTTTCTTTCTAACTAATCTATCTTTCTTTTTCTTTCTAACTAATCTATCTTTCTTTCTTTCTTTCTAACTAATCTATCTTTCTCACTAATCTATCTTTCTTTCTTTCTTTCTTACTAATATATCTTTCTTTAATTTTTTCTTTCTAACTAATCTATCTTTCTTTCTTTCTTACTAATCTTTTTTTCTTTCTTTTTTTCTAACTAATCTATCTATCTTTCATTCTTTCTTTCTAACTAATCTTTTTTTTCTTTCTTTCTAACTAATCTATCTTTCTTTCTTTCTAACTTATCTATATTTCTTTCTTTCTTTCTTTCTTTCTTTCTAACTAACTAATCTATCTTTCTTTCTTACTAATCTTTTTTTCTTTCTTTCTTTCTTTCTAACTAATCTATCCTTCTAACTAATCTTTCTTTCTTTCTTTTTAATTAACTTTCTTTCTTTCTTTCTTTCTAACTAATCTATCTATCTTTCTTTCTACCTAATCTATATTTCTTTTTTTCTTTTTAATTAACTTTCTTTCTTTCTTTCTTTCTAACTAATCTTTCTTTCTTTCTAACTAATCTATCTTTCTTTTTCTTTCTAACTAATCTCTTTCTTTCTAACTAATCTATCTTTCTTTCTCACTAATCTTTTTTCTTTCTTTCTTTCTAACTAATCTATCTATCTCACTAATCTATCTTTCTTCCTTTCTTTCTTACTAATCTATCTTTCTTTCCTTTTTTCTTTCTAACTAATCTATCTTTCTTTCTTTCTTACTAATCTTTTTTCTTTCTTTCTAACTAATCCATCTTTCTTTCTCTCTAACTAATCTATCTTTCTTACTAATCTATCTTTCTTTCCTTTTTTCTTTCTAACTAATCTATCTTTCTTTCTTTCTTTCTAACTAATCTTTTTTCTTTCTTTCTAACTAATCCATCTTTCTTTCTTTCTAACTAATTTATCTTTCTTTCTTTCTAACTAATCTATCTTTCTTTCTTTCTAACTTATCTATATTTCTTTCTTTCTTTCTCTTTCTTTCTTTCTTTCTTTTTTTCTAACTAATCTATCTTTCTTTCTTACTAATCTTTTTCTTTCTTTCTTTCTAACTAATCTATCTTTCTAACTAATCTTTCTTTCTTTCTTTTTAATTAACTTTCTTTCTTTCTTTCTAACTAATCTATCTATCTTTCTATCTTTCTTTCTACCTAATCTATCTTTCTTTCTTTCTTTTTAATCAACTTTCTTTCTTTCTTTCTTTCTTTCTAACTAATTTATCTTTCTTTCTTTCTAACTAATCTATCTTTCTTTCTCACTAATCTTTTTTTCTTTCTTTCTTTCTTACTAATCTATCTTTCTTTCCTTTTTTCTTTCTAACTAATCTATCTTTCTTTCTTACTAATCTTTTTTTCTTTCTTTTTTCTAACTAATCTGTTTCTTTCTTTCTAACTAATCTTTTTTTCTTTCTTTCTAACTAATCTATCTTTCTTTCTTTCTTTCTTTCTTACTAATCTTTTTTTCTTTCTTTCTTTCTAACTAATCCATCTTTCTAACTAATCTTTCTTTCTTTCTTTTTAATTAACTTTCTTTCTTTCTTTCTTACTTTCTAACTAATCTATCTTTCTTTCTTTCTAACTAATCTATCTTTCTTTTTCTTTCTAACTAATCTCTTTCTTTCTTTCTTTCTTTCTAACTAATCTATCTTTCTTTCTCTTTCTTTCTAACTAATCTTTTTTCTTTCTTTCTAACTAATCCATCTTTCTTTCTTTCTAACTAATCTATCTTTCTTTCTTTCTAACTTATCTATATTTCTTTCTTTCTCTTTCTTTCTTTCTTTCTTTCTTTCTAACTAATCTATCTTTCTTTCTTACTAATCTTTTTTTCTTTCTTTCTTTCTAACTAATCTATCTTTCTAACTAATCTTTCTTTCTTTCTCTTTAATTAACTTTCTTTCTTTCTTTCTAACTAATCTATCTATCTTTCTATCTTTCTTTCTACCTAATCTATCTTTCTTTCTTTCTTTTTAATTAACTTTCTTTCTTTCTTTCTTTCTTTCTTTCTTTCTTTCTTTCTTTCTAATCTATCTATCTTTATTTCTAACTAATCTATCGTTCTTTATTTCTTTCTAACTAATCTATCTTTCTTTCTCACTAATCTCTTTTTCTTTCTTTCTTTCTAACTAATCTATCTATCTTTCTATCTTTCTTACTAATCAATCTTTCTTTCTTTCTTACTAATTTATCTTTCTTTCTTTCTTTCTTACTAATCTATCTTTCTTTCCTTTTTTCTTTCTAACTAATCTTTCTTTCTTTCTTTCTTTCTAACTAATCTATCTTTCTTTCTTTCTTTCTTTCTCACTAATCTTTTTTTCTTTCTTTCTAACTAATCTATCTATCTTTCTATCTTTCTTACTAATCAATCTTTCTTTCTTTCTTACTAATTTATCTTTCTTTCTTTCTTTCTTACTAATCTTTTTTTCTTTCTTTCTTTCTAACTAATCTATCTTTCTTTCTTTCTAACTTATCTATATTTCTTTCTTTCTTTCTTTCTTACTAATCTTTCTTTCTTTCTTACTAATTTATCTTTCTTTCTTTCTTTCTTACTAATCTTTTTTTCTTTCTTTCTTTCTAACTAATCTATCTTTCTTTCTTTCTAACTTATCTATATTTCTTTCTTTCTTTCTTTCTTACTAATCTATCTTTCTTTCTAACTAATCTCTTTCTTTCTTTCTTTCTAACTAATCTATCTTTCTTTCTTTCTTACTAATCTTTTTTTCTTTCTTTTTTCTAACTAATCTATCTTTCTTTCTTTCTTTCTAACTAATCTTTTTTTCTTTCTTTCTTTCTAACTTATCTATATTTCTTTCTTTCTTTCTTTTTTACTAATCTATCTTTCTTTCTAACTAATCTATCTTTCTTTCTTTCTTTCTTTCTAACTAATCTATCTTTCTTTCTTTCTTACTAATCTTTTTTTCTTTCTTTCTAACTAATCTATCTTTCTTTCTTTCTTACTAAACTATAAACTAATTAAACTTTAAACTTCTTTAAACTTCTTCAAACTTATTGGTCCAAACTTTCACAAGCCAACTTAAAGTTTGTCTCGACGAACTTTTTCTAGTTATTATTCTTCTTCTTCTTCTTCTTCTTATTTTTCTTACCCAAAAAATTCTGACTCTAACTCGTCCTAGAGCTTTAACTCTACAAACTCCAAACTCGGGTCAGACCTTCAGACTGTTCTGACTCGGTGTGCTATATCTTTTCAAACTGATTTGACTTTCAGATTTCTTAAAAATTAATATTAAAAATCATAAAAATCCCATTGACTTTCATTGCAACAGTTCAAATTGAGCCAAGACTACGGTGGCCCAGTAGTGAACAACACAAAAACTCAAATCTAAACTCCCTGAAGCCCTAGATTCAATTAAACTACCATTCTATATGTACTAATGAACTTTATCTATCTATCTATCTATCTATCTATCTATCTATCTATCTATCTATCTATCTATCTATCTATCTATCTATCTTTCTAACTTATCTTTCTTTCTTTCTAACTAATCTTTCTTTCTTTCTACCTAATCTTTCTTTATTTCTTTCTTTCTTACTAATCTATCTTTCTTTCAAACTAATCTTTCTTTCTTTCAAACTAATCTTTCTTTCTTTCTTACTAATATTTCTTTCTTGCTAACTGATCTATCTTTCTTTCTTTCTAACTAATCTTTCTTTCTTTCTAACTAATCTATCTTTCTTCTTTCTAACTAATCTATCTTTCTTTCTAACTAATCTACCTTACTTTCTTTCTAACTAATCTATCTTTCTTTCTAACTAATCTATCTATCTTTCTTTCTTTCTAACTACTCTATCTTTCTTTCATTCTAACTTTTCTTTCTTTCTAACTAATCTATCTATCTTTCTAACTAATCTCTTTCTTTCTAACCAATCTTTCATTCTTTCTTTCTTACTTTCTTTTATTCTTTCTTTCTAACTAATCTATCTTTTTTCTTTCTAACTAATCTTTCTTTCTTTCTAACTAATCTATCTATCTTTCTTTCTTTCTAACTAATCTATCTATCTTTCTTTCATTCTAACTAATCTTTTCTTTCTTTCTAACTAATCTCTATCTTTCAAACTAATCTATCTTTCTTTCTAACCAATTTTTCTTTCTTTCTTTCTTTCTTTCTTTTTTCTTTCTAACTAATCTATCTATCTTTCTTTCTAACTAATCTTTCTTTCTTTCTAACTAATCTTTCTTTCTTTCTTTCTAACTAATCTATCTTTCTTTCTTTCTAAATAATCTATCTTTCTTTCTAACTAATCTATCTATCTATCTTTCTTTCTAACTAATCTATCTATCTTTCTTTCTAACTACTTTATCTTTATTTCTAACTAATCTATCGTTCTTTATTCCTTTCTTTCTTTCTTACTAATCTATCTTTCTTTCTTTCTAACCAATCTATCATTCTTTCTTTCTAACTAATCTTTCTTTCTTTCTAACTAATCTATCTATCTTTCTTTCTAACTAATCTATCTTTCTTTCTTTCTAACTAATCTATCTTTTTTTCTAACTAATCTATCTATCTTTCTTTCTAACTAATATATCTTTCTTTCTTTCTAACTAATCTATCTTTCTTTCTTTCTAACTAATCTATCTATCTATCTATCTTTCTTTCTAACTAATCTATCTCTTTCTTTCTAACTAACTAGTCTTTCTAACTAATCTATCTTTCTTTCTTTCTTTCTTTCTAACTAATCTATGTTTCTTTCTTTCTAACTAATCCATCTTTCTTTATATCTTTCTTACTAACTAATCTATCTTTCTTTCTAACCAATCTTTCTTTCTTTCTTTCTTTTTTCATTCTTTCTAACTAATCTATCTTTCTTTCTTTCTAACTAATCTATCTTTCTTTCTAACTAATCTATCTATCTTTCTTTCTAACTAATCTATCTTTCTTTCTTTCTAACTAATCTATCTATCTATCTTTCTAACTAATCTATCTTTCTTTCTAACTAATCTATCTTTCTTTCTAACTAATCTATCTATCTTTCTTTCTAACTAATCTATCTTTCTTTCTTTCTAACTAATCTATCTATCTATCTATCTATCTATCTATCTTTCTAACTAATCTATCTTTCTTTCTAACTAATCTATCTTTCTTTCTTTCTAACTAACTAATCTTTCTTTCTTTCTAACTAATCTATCTTTCTTTCTTTCTTTCTAACTAATCTATGTTTCTTTCTTTCTAACTAATCTATCTTTCTTTCTATCTTTCTAACTAACCAATCTTTCTTTCTTTCTTTCTTACTTTCTTTCTTTCTAACTAATCTATCTTTTTTCTTTCTAACTAATCTATCTTTCTTTCTAACTAATCTTTCTTTCTTTCTAACCGATCTATCTTTCTTTCTTTCTAACTAATCTTTCTTTCTTTCTAACTTATCTATCTATCTTTCTAACTAATCTATCTTTCTTTCTTTCTAGCTAATCTATCTTTCTTTCTATCAAATCCATCTTTCTTTGTTTTTTAAATAATCTATCTTTCTTTATTTCTAACTAAGTTATCTTTCTTTCTAACTAATCTATCTTTCTTTCTAACTAATCTATCTTTCTAACTAATCTATCTTTCTTTCTAACAAATCTCTTTCTTTGTTTTTTAACTAATCTATCTTTCTTTCTAACTAATTTATCTTTCTTTCTAACTAATCTATCTTTCTTTCTAACTAATCTATCTTTCTTTCTTTCTAATCTATCTTTCTTTCTTTCTAACTAATCTATCTTACTTTCTTTCTTTTTAATTAACTTTCTTTCTTTCTTTCTTTCTAACTAATCTATCTTTCTTTCTTTCTAACTGATCTATCTTTCTTTTTCTTTCTAACTAATCTATCTTTCTTTCTTTCTAACTAATCTTTCTTTCTTTCTTACTAATCTATCTTTCTTTCTTTCTTTCTAACTAATCTATCTTTCTTTCTTACTAATATTTTTTTCTTTCTTTCTTTCTAACTAATCTATCTTTCTAACTAATCTTTCTTTCTTTCTTTCTTTTTAATTAACTTTCTTTCTTTCTTTCTAACCAATCTATCTTTCTTTCTTTCTAACTAATCTATCTTTCTTTTTCTTTGTAACTAATCTATCTTTCTTTCTTTCTAACTAATCTTTCTTTCTTTCTTACTAATCTTTTTTTCTTTCTTTCTTTCTAACTAATCTATCTATCTTTCTTTCTTTCTTTCTTTTTAATTAACTTTATTTATTTCTTTCTTTCTAACTAATCTATCTTTCTTTCTAACTAATCTATCTTTCTTTTTCTTTCTAACTAATCTATCTTTCTTTCTTTCTTTCTAACTAATCTATCTTTCTCACTAATCTATCTTTCTTTCTTTCTTTCTTACTAATATATCTTTCTTTCCTTTTTTCTTTCTAACTAATCTATCTTTCTTTCTTTCTTACTAATCTTTTTTTCTTTCTTTTTTTCTAACTAATCTATCTATCTTTCATTCTTTCTTTCTAACTAATCTTTTTTTCTTTCTTTCTAACTAATCTATCTTTCTTTCTTTCTAACTTATCTATATTTCTTTCTTTCTTTCTTTCTTTCTAACTAACTAATCTATCTTTCTTTCTTACTAATCTTTTTTTCTTTCTTTCTTTCTTTCTAACTAATCTATCCTTCTAACTAATCTTTCTTTCTTTCTTTTTAATTAACTTTCTTTCTTTCTTTCTTTCTTTCTAACTAATCTATCTATCTTTCTTTCTACCTAATCTATATTTCTTTTTTTCTTTTTAATTAACTTTCTTTCTTTCTTTCTTTCTTTCTAACTAATCTATCTTTCTTTCTTTCTAACTAATCTATCTTTCTTTTTCTTTCTAACTAATCTCTTTCTTTCTAACTAATCTATCTTTCTTTCTCACTAATCTTTTTTCTTTCTTTCTTTCTAACTAATCTATCTATCTCACTAATCTATCTTTCTTCCTTTCTTTCTTACTAATCTATCTTTCTTTCCTTTTTTCTTTCTAACTAATCTATCTTTCTTTCTTTCTTACTAATCTTTTTTTCTTTCTTTCTAACTAATCCATCTTTCTTTCTCTCTAACTAATCTATCTTTCTTTCTCACTAATCTTTTTTCTTTCTTTCTTTCTAACTAATCTATCTATCTCACTAATCTATCTTTCTTCCTTTCTTTCTTACTAATCTATCTTTCTTTCCTTTTTTCTTTCTAACTAATCTATCTTTCTTTCTTTCTTTCTAACTAATCTTTTTTCTTTCTTTCTAACTAATCCATCTTTCTTTCTTTCTAACTAATCAATCTTTCTTTCTTTCTAACTTATCTATATTTCTTTCTTTCTTTCTTTCTCTTTCTTTCTTTCTTTCTTTCTTTCTTTCTAACTAATCTATCTTTCTTTCTTACTAATCTTTTTTTCTTTCTTTCTTTCTAACTAATCTATCTTTCTAACTAATCTTTCTTTCTTTCTTTTTAATTAACTTTCTTTCTTTCTTTCTAACTAATCTATCTATCTTTCTATCTTTCTTTCTACCTAATCTATCTTTCTTTCTTTCTTTTTAATTAACTTTCTTTCTTTCTTTCTTTCTTTCTAACTAATTTATCTTTCTTTCTTTCTAACTAATCAATCTTTCTTTTTCTTACTAACTAATCTTTCTTTCTTTCTTTCTAACTAATCTATCTTTCTTTCTCACTAATCTTTTTTTCTTTCTTTCTTTCTTACTAATCTATCTTTCTTTCCTTTTTTCTTTCTAACTAATCTATCTTTTTCTTACTAATCTTTTTTTCTTTCTTTTTTCTAACTAATCTATGTTTCTTTCTTTCTAACTAATCTTTTTTTCTTTCTTTCTAACTAATCTATCTTTCTTTCTTTCTTTCTTTCTTACTAATCTTTTTTTCTTTCTTTCTTTCTAACTAATCAATCTTTCTAACTAATCTTTCTTTCTTTCTTTTTAATTAACTTTCTTTCTTTCTTTCTTTCTTTCTAACTAATCTATCTTTCTTTTTCTTTCTAACTAATCTCTTTCTTTCTTTCTTTCTAACTAATCTATCTTTCTTTCTCACTAATCTTTTTTTCGTTTCTTTCTTTCGAACTAATCTATCTATCTCACTAATCTATCTTTCTTTCTTTCTTTCTTACTAATCTATCTTTCTTTCCTTTTTTCTTTCTAACTAATCTATCTTTCTTTCTTTCTTTCTAACTAATCTTTTTTTCTTTCTTTCTAACTAATCTATCTTTCTTTCTTTCTAACTTATCTATATTTCTTTCTTTCTTTCTTTCTTTCTTTCTAACTAATCTATCTTTCTAACTAATCTTTCTTTCTTTCTTTTTAATTAACTTTCTTTCTTTCTTTCTTTCTAACTAATCTATCTATCTTTCTATCTTTCTTTCTACCTAATCTATCTTTCTTTCTTTCTTTTTAATTAACTTTCTTTCTTTCTAACTAATCTATCTTTCTTTCTTTCTAACTAATCTATCTTTCTTTTTCTTTCTAACTAATCTCTTTCTTTCTTTCTTTCTTTCTAACTAATCTATCTTTCTTTCTCACTAATCTTTTTTTCTTTCTTTCTTTCTAACTAATCTATCTTTCTCACTAATCTATCTTTCTTTCTTTCTTACTAATCTATCTTTCTTTCCTTTTTTCTTTCTAACTAATCTATCTTTCTTTCTTTCTTACTAATCTTTTTTTCTTTCTTTTTTCTAACTAATCTATCTTTCTTTCTTTCTAACTAATCTTTTTTTCTTTCTTTCTAACTAATCTATCTTTCTTTCTTTCTAACTAATCTATCTTTCTTTCTTTTTAATTAACTTTCTTTCTTTCTTTCTTTCTTTCTAACTAATCTATCTTTCTTTCTTTCTAACTAATCTCTTTCTTTCTTTCTTTCTTTCTAACTAATCTATCTTTCTTTCTCACTAATCTTTTTTCTTTCTTTCTTTCTAACTAATCTATCTATCTTTCTATCTTTCTTACTAATCAATCTTTCTTTCTTTCTTACTAATTTATCTTTCTTTCTTTCTTTCTTACTAATCTGTCTTTCTTTCCCTTTTTCTTTCTAACTAATCTATCTTTCTTTCTTTCAAATTTTTTTTCTTTCTTTTTTTCTAACTAATCTATCTTTCTTTTTTCTAACTAATCTTTTTTCTTTCTTTCTTTCTAACTAATCTATCTTTCTTTCTTTCTTACAAATTTTTTTTTCTTTCTTTTTTTCTAACTAATCTATCTTTCTTTTTTTCTAACTAATCTTTTTTCTTTCTTTCTTTCTAACTAATCTATCTTTCTTTCTTTCTAACTAATCTATCTTTCTATCTTTCTTACTAATCAATCTTTCTTTCTTTCTTACTAATTTATCTTTCTTTCTTTCTTTCTTACTAATCTATCTTTCTTTGCTTTTTTCTTTCTAACTAATCTATCTTTCTTTCTTTCTTACTAATCTTTTTTCTTTCTTTTTTTCTAACTAATCTATCTTTCTTTCTTTCTTTCTTTCTTTCTAACTAATCTTTTTTTCTTTCTTTCTTTCTAACTAATCTATCTTTCTTTCTTTCTAACTTATCTATATTTCTTTCTTTCTTTCTTTCTTACTAATCTATCTTTCTTTCTAACTAATCTATCTTTCTTTCTTTCTTACTAATCTTTTTTTCTTTCTTTCTTTCTAACTAATCTATCTTTCTTTCTTTCTTACTAAACTATAAACTAATTAAACTGTAAACTTCTTTAAACTTCTTCAAACTTATTGGTCCAAACTTTCACAAGCCAACTTAAAGTTTGTCTCGACGAACTTTTTCTAGTTATTCTTCTTCTTCTTCTTATTTTTCTTACCCAAAAAATTCTGACTCTAACTCGTCCTAGAGCTTTAACTCTACAAACTCCAAACTCGGGTCAGACCTTCAGACTGTTCTGACTCGGTGTGCTATATCTTTTCAAACTGATTTGACTTTCAGATTTCTTAAAAATTAATATTAAAAATCATAAAAATCCCATTGACTTTCATTGCAACAGTTCAAATTGAGCCAAGACTACGGTGGCCCAGTAGTGAACAACACAAAAACTCAAATCTAAACTCCCTGAAGCCCTAGATTCAATTAAACTACCATTCTATATGTACTAATGAACTTTATCTATCTATCTATCTATCTATCTATCTATCTATCTATCTATCTTTCTAACTTATCTTTCTTTCTTTCTAACTAATCTTTCTTTCTTTCTACCTAATCTTTCTTTATTTCTTTCTTTCTTACTAATCTATCTTTCTTTCAAACTAATCTTTCTTTCTTTCAAACTAATCTTTCTTTCTTTCTAACTAATATTTATTTCTTGCTAACTGATCTATCTTTCTTTCTTTCTAACTAATCTTTCTTTCTTTCTAACTAATCTATCTTTCTTCTTTCTAACTAATCTATCTTTCTTTCTAACTAATCTACCTTACTTTCTTTCTAACTAATCTATCTTTCTTTCTAACTAATCTATCTATCTTTCTTTCTTTCTAACTACTCTATCTTTCTTTCATTCTAACTTTTCTTTCTTTCTAACTAATCTATCTATCTTTCTAACTAATCTCTTTCTTTCTAACCAATCTTTCATTCTTTCTTTCTTACTTTCTTTTATTCTTTCTTTCTAACTAATCTATCTTTTTTCTTTCTAACTAATCTTTCTTTCTTTCTAACTAATCTATCTATCTTTCTTTCTTTCTAACTAATCTATCTATCTTTCTTTCATTCTAACTAATCTTTTCTTTCTTTCTAACTAATCTCTATCTTTCAAACTAATCTATCTTTCTTTCTAACCAATTTTTCTTTCTTTCTTTCTTTCTTTTTTTCTTTCTAACTAATCTATCTATCTTTCTTTCTAACTAATCTTTCTTTCTTTCTAACTAATCTTTCTTTCTTTCTAACTAATCTATCTTTCTTTCTTTCTAAATAATCTATCTTTCTAACTAATCTATCTATCTATCTTTCTTTCTAACTAATCTATCTATCTTTCTTTCTAACTACTTTATCTTTATTTCTAACTAATCTATCGTTCTTTATTCCTTTCTTTCTTTCTTACTAATCTATCTTTCTTTCTTTCTAACCAATCTATCATTCTTTCTTTCTTTCTAACTAATCTTTCTTTCTTTCTAACTAATCTATCTATCTTTCTTTCTAACTAATCTATCTTTCTTTCTTTCTAACTAATCTATCTTTTTTTTCTAACTAATCTATCTATCTTTCTTTCTAACTAATATATCTTTCTTTCTTTCTAACTAATCTATCTTTCTTTCTTTCTAACTAATCTATCTATCTATCTATCTATCTTTCTTTCTAACTAATCTATCTCTTTCTTTCTAACTAACTAGTCTTTCTAACTAATCTATCTTTCTTTCTTTCTTTCTTTCTAACTAATCTATGTTTCTTTCTTTCTAACTAATCCATCTTTCTTTATATCTTTCTTACTAACTAATCTATCTTTCTTTCTAACCAATCTTTCTTTCTTTCTTTCTTTTTTCATTCTTTCTAACTAATCTATCTTTCTTTCTTTCTAACTAATCTATCTTTCTTTCTAACTAATCTATCTATCTTTCTTTCTAACTAATCTATCTTTCTTTCTTTCTAACTAATCTATCTATCTATCTATCTATCTATCTTTCTAACTAATCTATCTTTCTTTCTAACTAATCTATCTTTCTTTCTAACTAATCTATCTATCTTTCTTTCTAACTAATCTATCTTTCTTTCTTTCTAACTAATCTATCTATCTATCTATCTTTCTAACTAATCTATCTTTCTTTCTAACTAATCTATCTTTCTTTCTAACTAATCTTTCTTTCTTTCTAACTAATCTATCTTTCTTTCTTTCTTTCTAACTAATCTATGTTTCTTTCTTTCTAACTAATCTATCTTTCTTTCTATCTTTCTAACTAATCTATCTTTCTTTCTAACCAATCTTTCTTTCTTTCTTTCTTTCTTTCTTTCTTTCTAACTAATCTATCTTTTTTCTTTCTAACTAATCTATCTATCTTTCTTTCTAACTAATCTTTCTTTCTTTCTAACCAATCTATCTTTCTTTCTAACTAATCTTTCTTTCTTTCTTTCTAACTTATCTATCTATCTTTCTAACTAATCTATCTTTCTTTCTAACTAATCTATCTTACTTTCTAACTAATTTATCTTTCTTTCTTTCTAACTAATCTATCTTTCTTTTTTTCTAACTAATCTATCTTTCTTTCTATCAAATCCATCTTTCTTTGTTTTTTAAATAATCTATCTTTCTTTATTTCTAACTAAGTTATCTTTCTTTCTAACTAATCTATCTTTCTTTCTAACTAATCTATCTTTCTAACTAATCTATCTTTCTTTCTAACAAATCTCTTTCTTTGTTTTTTAACTAATCTATCTTTCTTTCTAACTAATTTATCTTTCTTTCTAACTAATCTATCTTTCTTTCTAACTAATCTATCTTTCTTTCTTTCTAATCTATCTTTCTTTCTTTCTAACTAATCTATCTTACTTTCTTTCTTTCTTTTTAATTAACTTTCTTTCTTTCTTTCTAACTAATCTATCTTTCTTTCTTTCTAACTGATCTATCTTTCTTTTTCTTTCTAACTAATCTATCTTTCTTTCTTTCTAACTAATCTTTCTTTCTTTCTTACTAATCTATCTTTCTTTCTTTCTTTCTAACTAATCTATCTTTCTTTCTTACTAATATTTTTTTCTTTCTTTCTTTCTAACTAATCTATCTTTCTAACTAATCTTTCTTTCTTTCTTTCTTTTTAATTAACTTTCTTTCTTTCTTTCTTTCTAACCAATCTATCTTTCTTTCTTTCTAACTAATCTATCTTTCTTTTTCTTTGTAACTAATCTATCTTTCTTTCTTTCTAACTAATCTTTCTTTCTTTCTTACTAATCTTTTTTTCTTTCTTTCTTTCTAACTAATCTATCTATCTTTCTTTCTTTTTAATTAACTTTATTTATTTCTTTCTAACTAATCTATCTTTCTTTCTAACTAATCTATCTTTCTTTTTCTTTCTAACTAATCTATCTTTCTTTCTTTCTTTCTAACTAATCTATCTTTCTCACTAATCTCTTTCTTTCTTTCTTTCTTACTAATATATCTTTCTTTCCTTTTTTCTTTCTAACTAATCTATCTTTCTTTCTTTCTTACTAATCTTTTTTTCTTTTTTTCTAACTAATCTATCTATCTTTCATTCTTTCTTTCTAACTAATCTTTTTTTCTTTCTTTCTAACTAATCTATCTTTCTTTCTTTCTAACTTATCTATATTTCTTTCTTTCTTTCTTTCTTTCTAACTAACTAATCTATCTTTCTTTCTTACTAATCTTTTTTTCTTTCTTTCTTTCTTTCTAACTAATCTATCCTTCTAACTAATCTTTCTTTCTTTCTTTTTAATTAACTTTCTTTCTTTCTTTCTAACTAATCTATCTATCTTTCTTTCTACCTAATCTATATTTCTTTTTTTCTTTTTAATTAACTTTCTTTCTTTCTTTCTTTCTTTCTAACTAATCTATCTTTCTTTCTTTCTAACTAATCTATCTTTCTTTTTCTTTCTAACTAATCTCTTTCTTTCTAACTAATCTATCTTTCTTTCTCACTAATCTTTTTTCTTTCTTTCTTTCTAACTAATCTATCTATCTCACTAATCTATCTTTCTTCCTTTCTTTCTTACTAATCTATCTTTCTTTCCTTTTTTCTTTCTAACTAATCTATCTTTCTTTCTTACTAATCTTTTTTTTTTCTTTCTAACTAATCCATCTTTCTTTCTCTCTAACTAATCTATCTTTCTTTCTCACTAATCTTTTTTCTTTCTTTCTTTCTAACTAATCTATCTATCTCACTAATCTATCTTTCTTCCTTTCTTTCTTACTAATCTATCTTTCTTTCCTTTTTTCTTTCTAACTAATCTATCTTTCTTTCTTTCTAACTAATCTTTTTTCTTTCTTTCTAACTAATCCATCTTTCTTTCTTTCTAACTAATCTATCTTTCTTTCTTTCTAACTTATCTATATTTCTTTCTTTCTTTCTCTTTCTTTCTTTCTTTCTTTCTTTCTTTCTTTCTTTCTTTCTTTCTTTCTTTCTAACTAATCTATCTTTCTTTCTTACTAATCTTTTTTTCTTTCTTTCTTTCTAACTAATCTATCTTTCTAACTAATCTTTCTTTCTTTCTTTTTAATTAACTTTCTTTCTTTCTTTCTAACTAATCTATCTATCTTTCTATCTTTCTTTCTACCTAATCTATCTTTCTTTCTTTCTTTTTAATTAACTTTCTTTCTTTCTTTCTTTCTTTCTTTCTTTCTAACTAATTTATCTTTCTTTCTTTCTAACTAATCTATCTTTCTTTTTCTTACTAACTAATCTTTCTTTCTTTCTTTCTAACTAATCTATCTTTCTTTCTCACTAATCTTTTTTTCTTTCTTTCTTTCTTACTAATCTATCTTTCTTTCCTTTTTTCTTTCTAACTAATCTATCTTTCTTTCTTACTAATCTTTTTTTCTTTCTTTTTTCTAACTAATCTATGTTTCTTTCTTTCTAACTAATCTTTTTTTCTTTCTTTCTAACTAATCTATCTTTCTTTCTTTCTTTCTTTCTTTCTTACTAATCTTTTTTTCTTTCTTTCTTTCTAACTAATCTATCTTTCTAACTAATCTTTCTTTCTTTCTTTTTAATTAACTTTCTTTCTTTCTTTCTTTCTTTCTTTCTAACTGATCTATCTTTCTTTCTTTCTAACTAATCTATCTTTCTTTTTCTTTCTAACTAATCTCTTTCTTTCTTTCTTTCTTTCTAACTAATCTATCTTTCTTTCTTTCTTTCTAACTAATCTTTTTTCTTTCTTTCTAACTAATCCATCTTTCTTTCTTTCTAACTAATCTATCTTTCTTTCTTTCTAACTTATCTATATTTCTTTCTTTCTCTTTCTTTCTTTCTTTCTTTCTTTCTAACTAATCTATCTTTCTTTCTTACTAATCTTTTTTTCTTTCTTTCTTTCTAACTAATCTATCTTTCTAACTAATCTTTCTTTCTTTCTCTTTAATTAATTTTCTTTCTTTCTTTCTAACTAATCTATCTATCTTTCTATCTTTCTTTCTACCTAATCTATCTTTCTTTCTTTCTTTTTAATTAACTTTCTTTCTTTCTTTCTTTCTTTCTAAATAAAAACTATCTTTCTTTTTCTTTCTAACTAATCTATCTATCTTTCTATCTTTCTTTCTACCTAATCTATCTTTCTTTCTTTCTTTTTAATTAACTTTCTTTCTTTCTTTCTTTCTTTCTAACTAATCTATCTTTCTTTCTCACTAATCTCTTTTTCTTTCTTTCTTTCTAACTAATCTATCTATCTTTCTATCTTTCTTACTAATCAATCTTTCTTTCTTTCTTACTAATTTATCTTTCTTTCTTTCTTTCTTACTAATCTATCTTTCTTTCCTTTTTTCTTTCTAACTAATCTTTCTTTCTTTCTTTCTAACTAATCTATCTTTCTTTCTTTCTTTCTTTCTTTCTCACTAATCTTTTTTTCTTTCTTTCTAACTAATCTATCTATCTTTCTATCTTTCTTACTAATCAATCTTTCTTTCTTACTAATTTATCTTTCTTTCTTTCTTTCTTACTAATCTTTTTTTCTTTCTTTCTTTCTAACTAATCTATCTTTCTTTCTTTCTAACTTATCTATATTTCTTTCTTTCTTTCTTTCTTACTAATCTATCTTTCTTTCTAACTAATCTCTTTCTTTCTTTCTTTCTAACTAATCTATCTTTCTTTCTTTCTTTCTTACTAATCTTTTTTTCTTTCTTTTTTCTAACTAATCTATCTTTCTTTCTTTCTTTCTAACTAATCTTTTTTTCTTTCTTTCTTTCTAACTTATCTATATTTCTTTCTTTCTTTCTTACTAATCTATCTTTCTTTCTAACTAATCTATCTTTCTTTCTTTCTTTCTTTCTTACTAATCTATCTTTCTTTCTAACTAATCTCTTTCTTTCTTTCTTTCTAACTAATCTATCTTTCTTTCTTTCTTTCTTACTAATCTTTTTTTCTTTCTTTTTTCTAACTAATCTATCTTTCTTTCTTTCTTTCTAACTAATCTTTTTTTCTTTCTTTCTTTCTAACTTATCTATATTTCTTTCTTTCTTTCTTACTAATCTATCTTTCTTTCTAACTAATCTATCTTTCTTTCTTTCTTTCTTTCTAACTAATCTATCTTTCTTTCTTTCTTACTAATCTTTTTTTCTTTCTTTCTAACTAATCTATCTTTCTTTCTTTCTTACTAAACTATAAACTAATTAAACTTTAAACTTCTTTAAACTTCTTCAAACTTATTGGTCCAAACTTTCACAAGCCAACTTAAAGTTTGTCTCGACGAACTTTTTCTAGTTATTAAGTTGGCTTGGAAAAGCCAACTTACTGAAATCCTATTTAAACTTATTATTATTCTTCTTCTTCTTCTTCTTCTTATTTTTCTTACCCAAAAAATTCTGACTCTAACTCGTCCTAGAGCTTTAACTCTACAAACTCCAAACTCGGGTCAGACCTTCAGACTGTTCTGACTCGGTGTGCTATATCTTTTCAAACTGATTTGACTTTCAGATTTCTTAAAAATTAATATTAAAAATCATAAAAATCCCATTGACTTTCATTGCAACAGTTCAAATTGAGCCAAGACTACGGTGGCCCAGTAGTGAACAACACAAAAACTCAAATCTAAACTCCCTGAAGCCCTAGATTCAATTAAACTACCATTCTATATGTACTAATGAACTTTATTCTATCTATCTATCTATCTATCTATCTATCTATCTATCTATCTATCTATATATCTATATATCTTTCTATCTATCTATCTATCTATCTTTCTAACTTATCTTTCTTTCTTTCTAACTAATCTTTCTTTCTTTCTACCTAATCTTTCTTTATTTCTTTCTTTCTTACTAATCTATCTTTCTTTCAAACTAATCTTTCTTTCTTTCAAACTAATCTTTCTTTCTTTCTAACTAATATTTCTTTCTTGCTAACTGATCTATCTTTCTTTCTTTCTAACTAATCTTTCTTTCTTTCTAACTAATCTATCTTTCTTCTTTCTAACTAATCTATCTTTCTTTCTAACTAATCTACCTTACTTTCTTTCTAACTAATCTATCTTTCTTTCTAACTAATCTATCTATCTTTCTTTCTTTCTAACTACTCTAACTTTCTTTCATTCTAACTTTTCTTTCTTTCTAACTAATCTATCTATCTTTCTAACTAATCTCTTTCTTTCTAACCTATCTTTCATTCTTTCTTTCTTACTTTCTTTTATTCTTTCTTTCTAACTAATCTATCTTTCTTTCTAACTAATCTATCTATCTTTCTTTCTTTCTAACTAATCTATCTATCTTTCTTTCATTCTAACTAATCTTTTCTTTCTTTCTAACTAATCTCTATCTTTCAAACTAATCTATCTTTCTTTCTAACCAATTTTTCTTTCTTTCTTTCTTTCTTTCTTTTTTTCTTTCTAACTAATCTATCTATCTTTCTTTCTAACTAATCTTTCTTTCTTTCTTTCTTACTTTCTTTTATTCTTTCTTTCTAACTAATCTATCTTTCTTTCTAACTAATCTATCTATCTTTCTTTCTTTCTAACTAATCTATCTATCTTTCTTTCATTCTAACTAATCTTTTCTTTCTTTCTAACTAATCTCTATCTTTCAAACTAATCTATCTTTCTTTCTAACCAATTTTTCTTTCTTTCTTTCTTTCTTTCTTTTTTTCTTTCTAACTAATCTATCTATCTTTCTTTCTAACTAATCTTTCTTTCTTTCTAACTAATCTTTCTTTCTTTCTAACTAATCTATCTTTCTTTCTTTCTAAATAATCTATCTTTCTTTCTAACTAATCTATCTATCTATCTTTCTTTCTAACTAATCTATCTATCTTTCTTTCTAACTACTTTATCTTTATTTCTAACTAATCTATCGTTCTTTATTCCTTTCTTTCTTTCTTACTAATCTATCTTTCTTTCTTTCTAACCAATCTATCATTCTTTCTTTCTTTCTAACTAATCTTTCTTTCTTTCTAACTAATCTATCTATCTTTCTTTCTAACTAATCTATCTTTCTTTCTTTCTAACTAATCTATCTTTTTTTTCTAACTAATCTATCTATCTTTCTTTCTAACTAATATATCTTTCTTTCTTTCTAACTAATCTATCTTTCTTTCTTTCTAACTAATCTATCTATCTATCTATCTTTCTTTCTAACTAATCTATCTCTTTCTTTCTAACTAACTAGTCTTTCTAACTAATCTATCTTTCTTTCTTTCTAACTAATCTATCTATCTATCTATCTTTCTTTCTAACTAATCTATCTCTTTCTTTCTAACTAACTAGTCTTTCTAACTAATCTATCTTTCTTTCTTTCTTTCTTTCTAACTAATCTATGTTTCTTTCTTTCTAACTAATCCATCTTTCTTTATATCTTTCTTACTAACTAATCTATCTTTCTTTCTAACCAATCTTTCTTTCTTTCTTTCTTTTTTCATTCTTTCTAACTAATCTATCTTTCTTTCTTTCTAACTAATCTATCTTTCTTTCTAACTAATCTATCTATCTTTCTTTCTAACTAATCTATCTTTCTTTCTTTCTAACTAATCTATCTATCTATCTATCTATCTATCTATCTTTCTAACTAATCTATCTTTCTTTCTAACTAATCTATCTTTCTTTCTAACTAATCTATCTATCTTTCTTTCTAACTAATCTATCTATCTTTCTTTCTAACTAATCTATCTTTCTTTCTAACTAATCTATCTATCTATCTATCTATCTTTCTAACTAATCTATCTTTCTTTCTAACTAATCTATCTTTCTTTCTTTCTAACTAACTAATCTTTCTTTCTTTCTAACTAATCTATCTTTCTTTCTTTCTTTCTAACTAATCTATGTTTCTTTCTTTCTAACTAATCTATCTTTCTTTCTATCTTTCTAACTAATCTATCTTTCTTTCTAACCAATCTTTCTTTCTTTCTTTCTTACTTTCTTTCTAACTAATCTATCTTTTTTCTTTCTAACTAATCTATCTATCTTTCTTTCTAACTAATCTTTCTTTCTTTCTAACCAATCTATCTTTCTTTCTTTCTAACTAATCTTTCTTTCTTTCTTTCTAACTTATCTATCTATCTTTCTAACTAATCTATCTTTCTTTCTTTCTAACTAATCTATCTTTCTTTCTAACTAATCTATCTATCTTTCTTTCTAACTAATATATCTTTCTTTCTTTCTAACTAATCTATCTTTCTTTCTTTCTAACTAATCTATCTATCTATCTATATTTCTTTCTAACTAATCTATCTTTCTTTCTTTCTAACTAATCTTTCTAACTAATCTATCTTTCTTTCTTTCTTTCTTTCTTTCTTTCTTTCTTTCTAACTAATCTATCTTTTTTCTTTCTAACTAATCTATCTTTCTTTCTAACTAATCTTTCTTTCTTTCTAACCAATCTATCATTCTTTCTTTCTTTCTAACTAATCTTTCTTTCTTTCTTTCTAACTAATCTTTCTTTCTTTCTAACCAATCTATCATTCTTTCTTTCTTTCTAACTAATCTTTCTTTCTTTCTTTCTAACTTATCTATCTATCTTTCTTTATTTCTAACTAATCTATCATCTTTCTTTATTTCTAACTAATCTATCGTTCTTTCTTTCTTTCTAACTAATCTATCTTTCTTTCTTTCTAACTAATCTATCTTTCTTTCTTTCTAACTAATCTCTTTCTTTCTAACTAATCTATCTATCTTTCTTTCTAACTAATATATCTTTCTTTCTTTCTTTCTAACTAATCTTTCTTTCTTTCGAACTAATCTTTCTTTCTTTCTAGCAAATCTATCTAACTTTCTTTCTAACAAATCTATCTATCTTTCTTTCTAACTAATCTATCTTTATTTCTAACTTATCTATCGTTCTTTCTTCCTTTCTTACTAATCTATCTTTCTTTCTAACTTATCTATCGTTCTTTCTTCCTTTCTTACTAATCTATCTTTCTTTCTTTCTAACCAATCTATCATTCTTTCTCACGATTTAACTAATCTTTTTCTTTCTTTCTTTCTAACTAATCTATCTAACTATCTTTCTTTATTTCTAACTAATCTATCGTTCTTTCTTTCTTTCTAACTAATCTATCTTTCTTTCTTTCTAACTAATCTATCTATCTTTCTTTCTAACTAATCTATCTTTCTTTCTTTCTAACTTATCTATCTATCTTTCTTTCTTTTTTCAAACAAATCTTTCTTTCTTTCTTTCTTTTTTCAAACGAATCTTTCTTTCTTTTTTCTAACTAATCTTTCTTTCTTTCTAACTAATCTTTTTTTCTTAATTTCTTTCTAACTAATCTTTTTTCTTACTTTCTTTCTAACAAATTTTCTTTCTAACTAATCTTTCTTTCTAACTTATCTTTCTTTCTTTTTTCTAACTAATCTTTCTTTCTTACTTTTTTCTAACCAATCTTTCTTTCTAACTAATATTTTTTCTTTCTAACTAATCTTTTTTCTTTCTAACTAATCTTTTTTCTTTCTAACTAATCTTTTTTCTTTCTTTCTTTCTAACTAATATTTTTCTTTCTTTCCTTCTTTCTTTCTTTCTTTCTTTCTTTCTTTCTTTCTTTCTCTCTAACTAATCTTTCTTTCTTTCTTACTAATCTTTCTTTCTTTCCAACTAATCTTTCTTTCTTTCTTTCTACCTAATCTTTCTTTTTTTTCAAACTAATCTTCCTTTCTTTCTTTCTTTTTTTCTAAGTAATTTTTCTTTCTTTCTAACTAATCTTTCTTTCTATCTTTCTTTCTTCTTTTTTTCTAACTAATCTTTCTTTCTTTCTTTCTAACTAATCTTTCTTTCTTTCCTTCTAACTAATCTTTTTTCTTTCTTTCTAACTAATCTTTCTTTCTTTCCTTTTTCTAACTAATCTTTCTTTCTTTCTTTCTAACTAATCTTTCTTTCTTTCTTTTTTCTAATTAATCTTTCTTTCTTTCTAACTAATCTTTCTTTCTTTCTAACTAACATATCTTTCTTTCTAACTAATTTTTCTTTCTAACTAATCTATCTTTCCTTCTTTCTTTCTAACTAATCTATCTTTCTTTCTAACTAATATATCTTTCTTTCTTTCTTTCTCTTTCTTTCTAACAAATCCATCTTTCTTTCTTTCTAACTAATCCATCATTCTTTCTTTCTTACTAATCTATCTTTCTTTCTAACTAAACCATCTTTTTTTCTTTTCTTTCTTTCTTTCTTACTAATCTATCTTTCTTACTAATATATCTTTCTTTCTAACTAATATTTCTTTCTTTCCTTCTAACTAATCTATTTTTCTTTCTTTCTTTCTTACTAATCTATCTTCCTTTCTTTCTAACTAATCCATCATTCTTTCTTTCTAACTAATCTATCTTTCTTTATAACTAATCCATCTTTATTTTTTTCTTTCTATCTAATCCATCTTTCTTTCTTTCTTACTAATGTTTCTTTCCAACTAATCCATATTTCTTCCTTTCTTTCTTACTAATCTTTTTTTCTAACTGATCCATCTTTCTTTCTTTTTTTCTTTTGTTCTTTCTTTCTTTCTTTCTTTCATTCTTTCTTCTTTCTAACTAATCCATATTTCTGTCTTTCTAACTAATCCATCTTTCTTTCTATCTTTCTTACTAATCTTTCTTTCTAACTGATCCATCTTTCATTCTAACTAATCCATCTTTCTTTCTCTCCTCCTTTCTTTCTTTCTTTCTTTCATTCTTTCTTCTTTCTAACTAATCCATATTTCTTTCTTTCTAACTAATCCATCTTTCTTTCTGTCTTTCTTTCTTTCTAACTGATCCATCTTTAATTCTAAATAATCCATCTTTCTTTCCTTCTTTCTTTCTTACTAATCTTTCTGTCTTTCTTACTAATCTTTCTTTCTAACTGATCCATCTTTCATTCTAACTAAGCTATCTTTCTTTCTTTCTAACTAATCTATGTTTCTTTCTAACTAATCTATCTATCTTTCTTTCTAACTAATCTATCTTTCTTTCTAACTAATCTATCTTTCTTTCTAACTAATCTATCTTTCTTTCTAACTAATCTATCTTTCTTTCCTTCTAACTAATGTTTCTTTCTTTCTTTCTAACTAATCTATCTTTCTTTCCTTCTAACAAATCTATCTTGCTTTCCTTCTAACAAATCTATCTTTCTTTATTTCTTTCTTTCTTTCTTTCTTTCTTTCTTTCTTTCTTTCTTTCTTTCTTTCTTTCTAACTAATCTATCTTTCTTTCTTTCTAACCAATCTTTCTTTCTTTCTTTCTTTCTTTATTTCCAACTAATCTATTTTTTTTTTCTTTCTAACTAATCTATCTTTCTTTCTTTCTAACTAATCTATCTTTTTCTTTCTAACTAATCTTTCTTTCTTTCTAACTAATCTATCTTTCTTTCTTTCTAACTAATCTTTCTTTCTTTCTTTCTAACTAATCTATCTTTCTTTCTTTCTAACTAATCTATCTATCTTTCTTTCTAACTACTCTATCTTTCTTTCATTCTAACTAATCTTTCTGTCTTTCTAACTAATCTATCTTTCTTTCTAACCAATCTTACTTACTTTCTTTCTTACTTTCTTTTTTCTTTCTTTCTAACTAATCTATCTTTTTTCTTTCTAACTAATCTATCTCTTTCTTTCTAACTAATCTTTCTTTCTTTCTTTCTAACTAATCTATCTTTCTTTCTTTCTTTCTTTCTAAATAATCTATCTTTCTTTCTAACTAATCTATCTATCTTTCTTTCTTTGTAACTAATCTTTCTAACTAATCTATCTATCTTTCTTTCTAACTAATCTATCTTTCTTTCTTTCTTTCTAACTAATCTATCTATCTTTCTTTCTAACTAATCTATCTTTCTTTCTAACTAATCTATCTTTCTTTCTAACTAATCTATCGTTCTTTCTTTCTTTCTTTCTTTCTTTCTTACTAACCAATCTATCATTCTTTCTTTCTTTCTAACTAATCTATCTTTCTTTCATTCTAACAAATGTATCTTTTTTCTTTCTAACTAATCTATCTATCTTTATTTCTAACTAATCTGTCGTTCTTTATTTCTTTCTAACTAATCTATCTTTCTTTCTTTCTAACTAATCTATCTTTCTTTCTAACTAATTGATCTATCTTTCTAACTAATCTATCTTTCTTTCTTTCTAACTAATCTATCTTTCTTTCTTTCTAACTAATCTATCTTTCTTTCTAACTAATCTATCTATCTTTCTTTCTAACTAATATATCTTTCTTTCTTTCTAACTAATCTATCTTTCTTTCTAACTAACTAATCTTTCTAACTAATCTTTCTTTCTTTCTTTCTTTCTAACTAATCTGTTTCTTTCTTTCTAACTAATCCATCTTTCTTTCTATCTTTCTTTCTAACTAATCTATCTTTCTTTCTAACCAATCTTTCTTTCTTTCTTTCTTTTTTCATTCTTTCTAACTAATCTATCTTTTTTCTTTCTAACTAATCTATCTATCTTTCCAACTAATCTTTCTTTCTAACAAATCTCTTTCTTTGTTTTTTAACTAATCTATCTTTCTTTCTAACTAATTTATCTTTCTTTCTAACTAATATATCTTTCTTTCTAACTAATCTATCTTTCTTTCTTTCTAACTAATCTATCTTTCTTTCTTTCTTACTAATCTTTTTTTCTTTCTTTTTTCTAACTAATCTATCTTTCTTTCTTTCTAACTAATCTTTTTTTCTTTCTTTCTAACTAATCTATCTTTCTTTCTTTCTAACTTATCTATATTTCTTTCTTTCTTTCTTTCTTTCATTCTTTCTTTCTAACTAATCTATCTTTCTTTCTTACTAATCTTTTTTTCTTTCTTTCTTTCTAACTAATCTATCTTTCTAACTAATCTTTCTTTCTTTCTTTTTAATTAACTTTCTTTCTTTCTTTCTAACTAATCTATCTATCTTTCTATCTTTCTTTCTACCTAATCTATCTTTCTTTCTTTCTTTTAATTAACTTTCTTTCTTTCTTTCTTTCTTTCTTTCTTTCTTTCTAACTAATCTATCTTTCTTTCTTTCTAACTAATCTATCTTTCTTTTTCTTTCTAACTAATCTCTTTCTTTCTTTCTTTATAACTAATCTATCTTTCTTTCTCACTAATCTTTTTTTCTTTCTTTCTTTCTAACTAATCTATCTATCTTTCTATCTTTCTTACTAATCAATCTTTCTTTCTTACTTACTAATTTATCTTTCTTTTTTTCTTACTAATCTATCTTTCTTTCCTTTTTTCTTTCTAACTAATCTATCTTTCTTTCTTTCTTACTAATCTTTTTTCTTTCTTTTTTTCTAACTAATCTATCTTTCTTTCTTTCTTTCTAACTAATCTTTTTTTCTTTCTTTCTAACTAATCTATCTATCTTTCTTTCTTTCTTTCTAACTAATCTATCTATCTTTCTATCTTTCTTTCTACCTAATCTATCTTTCTTTCTTTCTTTTTAATTAACTTTCTTTCTTTCTTTCTTTCTTTCTAACTAATCTATCTTTCTTTCTTTCTAACTAATCTATCTTTCTTTTTCTTTCTAACTAATCTCTTTTTTTCTTTCTTTCTAACTAATCTATCTTTCTTTCCTTTTTTCTTTCTAACTAATCTATCTTTCTTTCTTTCTTACTAATCTTTTTTTCTTTCTTTTTTCTAACTAATATATCTTTCTTTCTTTCTAACTTATCTATATTTCTTTCTTTCTTTCTTTCTTACTAATCTATCTTTCTTTCTAACTAATCTATTTTTTCTTTCATTCTAACTAATCTATCTTTTTTCTTTCTAACTAATCTATCTTTCTTTCATTCTAACTAATCTATCTTTCTTTCTAACTAATCTATCTTTCTTTCTTTCTAACTACTCTATCTTTCTTTCATTCTAACTAATCTATCTTTCTTTCTAACTAATCTATCTTTCTTTCTAACTAATCTATCTTTCTTTCTAACTAATCTTTCTTTCTTTCTAACTACTCTATCTTTCTTTCATTCTAACTAATCTATCTTTCTTTCTAACTAATCTATCTTTCTTTCTAACTAATATATCTTTCTTTCTTTCTAACTTATCTATCTTTCTTTCTTTCTTTCTTTCTTTCTAACTAATCTATCTTTCTTTCTTTCTTACTAATCTTTTTTTCTTTCTTTCTTTTTAACTAATCTATCTTTCTTTCTTTCTTACTAAACTATAAACTAATTAGGCTAAACTTTAAACTTCTTTAAACTTCTTCAAACTTATTGGTCCAAACTTTCACAAGCCAACTTAAAGTTTGTCTCGACGAACTTTTTCTAGTTATTCTTCTTCTTCTTCTTCTTCTTATTTTTCTTACCCAAAAAATTCTGACTCTAACTCGTCCTAGAGCTTTAACTCTACAAACTCCAAACTCGGGTCAGACCTTCAGACTGTTCTGACTCGGTGTGCTATATCTTTTCAAACTGATTTGACTTTCAGATTTCTTAAAAATTAATATTAAAAATCATAAAAATCCCATTGACTTTCATTGCAACAGTTCAAATTGAGCCAAGACTACGGTGGCCCAGTAGTGAACAACACAAAAACTCAAATCTAAACTCCCTGAAGCCCTAGATTCAATTAAACTACCATTCTATATGTACTAATGAACTTTATCTATCTATCTATCTATCTATCTATCTATCTATCTATCTATCTATCTATATATCTATCTATCTATCTATCTATCTATCTTTCTAACTTATCTTTCTTTCTTTCTAACTAATCTTTCTTTCTTTCTACCTAATCTTTCTTTATTTCTTTCTTTCTTACTAATCGATCTTTCTTTCAAACTAATCTTTCTTTCTTTCAAACTAATCTTTCTTTCTTTCTAACTAATATTTCTTTCTTGCTAACTGATCTATCTTTCTTTCTTTCTAACTAATCTTTCTTTCTTTCTAACTAATCTATCTTTCTTCTTTCTAACTAATCTATCTTTCTTTCTAACTAATCTACCTTACTTTCTTTCTAACTAATCTATCTTTCTTTCTAACTAATCTATCTATCTTTCTTTCTTTCTAACTACTCTATCTTTCTTTCATTCTAACTTTTCTTTCTTTCTAACTAATCTATCTATCTTTCTAACTAATCTCTTTCTTTCTAACCAATCTTTCATTCTTTCTTTCTTACTTTCTTTTATTCTTTCTTTCTAACTAATCTATCTTTTTTCTTTCTAACTAATCTTTCTTTCTTTCTAACTAATCTATCTTTCTTTCTTTCTAACTAATCTATCTATCTTTCTTTCATTCTAACTAATCTTTTCTTTCTTTCTACCTAATCTCTATCTTTCAAACTAATCTATCTTTCTAACCAATTTTTCTTTCTTTCTTTCTTTCTTTCTTTTTTTCTAACTAATCTATCTATCTTTCTTTCTAACTAATCTTTCTTTCTTTCTAACTAATCTTTCTTTCTTTCTAACTAATCTATCTTTCTTTCTTTCTAAATAATCTATCTTTCTTTCTTTCTAAATAATCTATCTTTCTTTCTAACTAATCTATCTATCTATCTTTCTTTCTAACTAATCTATCTATCTTTCTTTCTAACTACTTTATCTTTATTTCTAACTAATCTATCGTTCTTTATTCCTTTCTTTCTTTCTTACTAATCTATCTTTCTTTCTTTCTAACCAATCTATCATTCTTTGTTTCTTTCTAACTAATCTTTCTTTCTTTCTAACTAATCTATCTATCTTTCTTTCTAACTAATCTATCTTTCTTTCTTTCTAACTAATCTATCTTTTTTTTCTAACTAATCTATCTATCTTTCTTTCTAACTAATATATCTTTCTTTCTTTCTAACTAATCTATCTTTCTTTCTTTCTAACTAATCTATCTATCTATCTATCTTTCTTTCTAACTAATCTATCTCTTTCTTTCTAACTAACTAGTCTTTCTAACTAATCTATCTTTCTTTCTTTCTTTCTAACTAATCTATGTTTCTTTCTTTCTAACTAATCCATCTTTCTTTATATCTTTCTTACTAACTAATCTATCTTTCTTTCTAACCAATCTTTCTTTCTTTCTTTCTTTCTTTTTTCATTCTTTCTAACTAATCTATCTTTCTTTCTTTCTAACTAATCTATCTTTCTTTCTAACTAATCTATCTATCTTTCTTTCTAACTAATCTATCTTTCTTTCTTTCTAACTAATCTATCTATCTATCTATCTTTCTAACTAATCTATCTTTCTTTCTAACTAATCTATCTTTCTTTCTAACTAATCTATCTATCTTTCTTTCTAACTAATCTATCTTTCTTTCTTTCTAACTAATCTATCTATCTATCTATCTTTCTAACTAATCTATCTTTCTTTCTAACTAATCTATCTTTCTTTCTTTCTAACTAACTAATCTTTCTTTCTTTCTAACTAATCTATCTTTCTTTCTTTCTTTCTAACTAATCTATGTTTCTTTCTTTCTAACTAATCTATCTTTCTTTCTAACCAATCTTTCTTTCTTTCTTTCTTACTTTCTTTCTTTCTAACTAATCTATCTTTTTTCTTTCTAACTAATCTATCTATCTTTCTTTCTAACTAATCTTTCTTTCTTTCTAACCAATCTATCTTTCTTTCTTTCTAACTAATCTTTCTTTCTTTCTTTCTAACTTATCTATCTTTCTAACTAATCTATCTTTCTTTCTTTCTAACTAATCTATCTTTCTTTCTAACTAATCTATCTTACTTTCTAACTAATTTATCTTTCTTTCTTTCTAACTAATCTATCTTTCTTTTTTTCTAACTAATCTATCTTTCTAGCTAATCTATCTTTCTTTCTATCAAATCCATCTTTCTTTGTTTTTTAAATAATCTATCTTTCTTTATTTCTAACTAAGTTATCTTTCTTTCTAACTAATCTATCTTTCTTTCTAACTAATCTATCTTTCTAACTAATCTATCTTTCTTTCTAACAAATCTCTTTCTTTGTTTTTTAACTAATCTATCTTTCTTTCTAACTAATTTATCTTTCTTTCTAACTAATCTATCTTTCTTTCTAACTAATCTATCTTTCTTTCTTTCTAATCTATCTTTCTTTCTTTCTAACTAATCTATCTTACTTTCTTTCTTTCTTTTTAATTAACTTTCTTTCTTTCTTTCTTTCTAACTAATCTATCTTTCTTTCTTTCTAACTGATCTATCTTTCTTTTTCTTTCTAACTAATCTATCTTTCTTTCTTTCTAACTAATCTTTCTTTCTTTCTTACTAATCTATCTTTCTTTCTTTCTAACTAATCTATCTTTCTTTCTTACTAATATTTTTTTCTTTCTTTCTTTCTAACTAATCTATCTTTCTAACTAATCTTTCTTTCTTTCTTTCTTTTTAATTAACTTTCTTTCTTTCTTTCTTTCTAACTAATCTATCTTTCTTTTTCTTTGTAACTAATCTATCTTTCTTTCTTTCTAACTAATCTTTCTTTCTTTCTTACTAATCTTTTTTTCTTTCTTTCTTTCTAACTAATCTATCTATCTTTCTTTCTTTCTTTCTTTTTAATTAACTTTCTTTCTTTCTTTCTTTCTAACTAATCTATCTTTCTTTCTAACTAATCTATCTTTCTTTTTCTTTCTAACTAATCTATCTTTCTTTCTTTCTTTCTAACTAATCTATCTTTCTCACTAATCTATCTATCTTTCTTTCTTTCTTACTAATATATCTTTCTGTCCTTTTTTCTTTCTAACTAATCTATCTATCTTTCTTTCTTTCTTACTAATCTTTTTTTCTTTCTTTTTTTCTAACTAATCTATCTATCTTTCATTCTTTCTTTCTAACTAATCTTTTTTTTCTTTCTTTCTAACTAATCTATCTTTCTTTCTTTCTAACTTATCTATATTTCTTTCTTTCTTTCTTTCTTTCTTTCTTTCTAACTAACTAATCTATCTTTCTTTCTTACTAATCTTTTTTTCTTTCTTTCTTTCTAACTAATCTATCCTTCTAACTAATCTTTCTTTCTTTCTTTTTAATTAACTTTCTTTCTTTCTTTCTTTCTAACTAATCTATCTATCTTTCTTTCTACCTAATCTATATTTCTTTTTTTCTTTTTAATTAACTTTCTTTCTTTCTTTCTTTCTAACTAATCTATCTTTCTTTCTTTCTAACTAATCTATCTTTCTTTTTCTTTCTAACTAATCTCTTTCTTTCTAACTAATCTATCTTTCTTTCTCACTAATCTTTTTTCTTTCTTTCTTTCTAACTAATCTATCTCACTAATCTATCTTTCTTCCTTTCTTTCTTACTAATCTATCTTTCTTTCCTTTTTTCTTTCTAACTAATCTATCTTTCTTTCTTTCTTACTAATCTTTTTTTCTTTCTTTCTAACTAATCCATCTTTCTTTCTCTCTAACTAATCTATCTTTCTTTCTCACTAATCTTTTTTCTTTCTTTCTTTCTAACTAATCTATCTATCTCACTAATCTATCTTTCTTCCTTTCTTTCTTACTAATCTATCTTTCTTTCCTTTTTTCTTTCTAACTAAACTATCTTTCTTTCTTTCTTTCTAACTAATCTTTTTTCTTTCTTTCTAACTAATCCATCTTTCTTTCTTTCTAACTAATCTATCTTTCTTTCTTTCTAACTTATCTATATTTCTTTCTTTCTTTCTCTTTCTTTCTTTCTTTCTTTCTTTCTTTCTTTCTTTCTTTCTAACTAATCTATCTTTCTTTCTTACTAATCTTTTTTTCTTTCTTTCTTTCTAACTAATCTATCTTTCTAACTAATCTTTCTTTCTTTATTTTTAATTAACTTTCTTTCTTTCTTTCTAACTAATCTATCTATCTTTCTATCTTTCTTTCTACCTAATCTATCTTTCTTTTTAATTAACTTTCTTTCTTTCTTTCTTTCTTTCTTTCTTTCTTTCTTTCTTTCTTTCTTTCTAACTAATTTATCTTTCTTTCTTTCTAACTAATCTATCTTTCTTTTTCTTACTAACTAATCTTTCTTTCTTTCTTTCTAACTAATCTATCTTTCTTTCTCACTAATCTTTTTTTCTTTCTTTCTTTCTTACTAATCTATCTTTCTTTCCTTTTTTCTTTCTAACTAATCTATCTTTCTTTCTTACTAATCTTTTTTTCTTTCTTTTTTGTAACTAATCTGTTTCTTTCTTTCTAACTAATCTTTTTTTCTTTCTTTCTAACTAATCTATCTTTCTTTCTTTCTTTCTTTCTTACTAATCTTTTTTTCTTTCTTTCTTTCTAACTAATCTATCTTTCTAACTAATCTTTCTTTCTTTCTTTTTAATTAACTTTCTTTCTAACTAATCTATCTATCTTTCTATCTTTCTTTCTACCTAATCTATCTTTCTTTTTAATTAACTTTCTTTCTTTCTTTCTTTCTTTCTAACTAATTTATCTTTCTTTCTTTCTAACTAATCTATCTTTCTTTTTCTTACTAACTAATCTTTCTTTCTTTCTTTCTTTCTAACTAATCTATCTTTCTTTCTCACTAATCTTTTTTTCTTTCTTTCTTTCTTACTAATCTATCTTTCTTTCCTTTTTTCAGTCTAACTAATCTATCTTTCTTTCTTACTAATCTTTTTTTCTTTCTTTTTTCTAACTAATCTATGTTTCTTTCTTTCTAACTAATCTTTTTTTCTTTCTTTCTAACTAATCTATCTTTCTTTCTTTCTTTCTTTCTTACTAATCTTTTTTTCTTTCTTTCTTTCTAACTAATCTATCTTTCTAACTGATCTTTCTTTCTTTCTTTCTTACTAATCTTTTTTTCTTTCTTTCTTTCTAACTAATCTATCTTTCTAACTGATCTTTCTTTCTTTCTTTTTAATTAACTTTCTTTCTTTCTAACTAATCTATCTTTCTTTCTTTCTAACTAATCTATCTTTCTTTTTCTTTCTAACTAATCTCTTTCTTTCTTTCTTTCTAACTAATCTATCTTTCTTTCTTTCTTTCTAACTAATCTTTTTTCTTTCTTTCTAACTAATCCATCTTTCTTTCTTTCTAACTAATCTATCTTTCTTTCTTTCTAACTTATCTATATTTCTTTCTTTCTTTCTCTTTCTTTCTTTCTTTCTTTCTTTCTAACTAATCTATCTTTCTTTCTTACTAATCTTTTTTTCTTTCTTTCTTTCTAACTAATCTATCTTTCTAACTAATCTTTCTTTCTTTCTCTTTAATTAACTTTCTTTCTTTCTTTCTAACTAATCTATCTATCTTTCTATCTTTCTTTCTACCTAATCTATCTTTCTTTCTTTCTTTTTAATTAACTTTCTTTCTTTCTTTCTTTCTTTCTTTCTAACTAATCTATCTTTCTTTCTTTCTTTCTAAATAAAAACTATCTTTCTTTTTCTTTCTAACTAATCTATCTATCTTTCTCTTTCTTTCTACCTAATCTATCTTTCTTTCTTTCTTTTTAATTAACTTTCTTTCTTTCTTTCTTTCTTTCTTTCTAACTAATCTATCTTTCTTTCTCACTAATCTCTTTTTCTTTCTTTCTTTCTAACTAATCTATCTATCTTTCTATCTTTCTTACTAATCAATCTTTCTTTCTTTCTTACTAATTTATCTTTCTTTCTTTCTTTCTTACTAATCTATCTTTTTTTCCTTTTTTCTTTCTAACTAATCTTTCTTTCTTTCTTTCTTTCTTTCTAACTAATCTATCTTTCTTTCTTTCTTTCTTTCTCACTAATCTTTTTTTCTTTCTTTCTAACTAATCTATCTATCTTTCTATCTTTCTTACTAATCAATCTTTCTTTCTTTCTTACTAATTTATCTTTCTTTCTTTCTTTCTTACTAATCTTTTTTTCTTTCTTTCTTTCTAACTAATCTATCTTTCTTTCTTTCTAACTTATCTATATTTCTTTCTTTCTTACTAATCTATCTTTCTTTCTAACTAATCTCTTTCTTTCTTTCTTTCTAACTAATCTTTTTTTCTTTCTTTCTTTCTAACTAATCTTTTTTTCTTTCTTTCTTTCTAACTTATCTATATTTCTTTCTTTCTTTCTTTCTTACTAATCTATCTTTCTTTCTAACTAATCTATCTTTCTTTCTTTCTTTCTTTCTAACTAATCTATCTTTCTTTCTTTCTAACTAATCTATCTTTCTTTCTTTCTTACTAATCTTTTTTTCTTTCTTTCTAACTAATCCATCTTTCTTTCTCTCTAACTAATCTATCTTTCTTTCTCACTAATCTTTTTTCTTTCTTTCTTTCTAACTAATCTATCTATCTCACTAATCTATCTTTCTTCCTTTCTTTCTTACTAATCTATCTTTCTTTCCTTTTTTCTTTCTAACTAAACTATCTTTCTTTCTTTCTTTCTAACTAATCTTTTTTCTTTCTTTCTAACTAATCCATCTTTCTTTCTTTCTAACTAATCTATCTTTCTTTCTTTCTAACTTATCTATATTTCTTTCTTTCTTTCTCTTTCTTTCTTTCTTTCTTTCTTTCTTTCTTTCTTTCTTTCTTTCTAACTAATCTATCTTTCTTTCTTACTAATCTTTTTTTCTTTCTTTCTTTCTAACTAATCTATCTTTCTAACTAATCTTTCTTTCTTTATTTTTAATTAACTTTCTTTCTTTCTTTCTAACTAATCTATCTATCTTTCTATCTTTCTTTCTACCTAATCTATCTTTCTTTTTAATTAACTTTCTTTCTTTCTTTCTTTCTTTCTTTCTTTCTTTCTTTCTTTCTTTCTAACTAATTTATCTTTCTTTCTTTCTAACTAATCTATCTTTCTTTTTCTTACTAACTAATCTTTCTTTCTTTCTTTCTAACTAATCTATCTTTCTTTCTCACTAATCTTTTTTTCTTTCTTTCTTTCTTACTAATCTATCTTTCTTTCCTTTTTTCTTTCTAACTAATCTATCTTTCTTTCTTACTAATCTTTTTTTCTTTCTTTTTTCTAACTAATCTGTTTCTTTCTTTCTAACTAATCTTTTTTTCTTTCTTTCTAACTAATCTATCTTTCTTTCTTTCTTTCTTTCTTACTAATCTTTTTTTCTTTCTTTCTTTCTAACTAATCTATCTTTCTAACTAATCTTTCTTTCTTTCTTTTTAATTAACTTTCTTTCTAACTAATCTATCTATCTTTCTATCTTTCTTTCTACCTAATCTATCTTTCTTTTTAATTAACTTTCTTTCTTTCTTTCTTTCTTTCTTTCTAACTAATTTATCTTTCTTTCTTTCTAACTAATCTATCTTTCTTTTTCTTACTAACTAATCTTTCTTTCTTTCTTTCTAACTAATCTATCTTTCTTTCTCACTAATCTTTTTTTCTTTCTTTCTTTCTTACTAATCTATCTTTCTTTCCTTTTTTCAGTCTAACTAATCTATCTTTCTTTCTTACTAATCTTTTTTTCTTTCTTTTTTCTAACTAATCTATGTTTCTTTCTTTCTAACTAATCTTTTTTTCTTTCTTTCTAACTAATCTATCTTTCTTTCTTTCTTTCTTTCTTACTAATCTTTTTTTCTTTCTTTCTTTCTAACTAATCTATCTTTCTAACTGATCTTTCTTTCTTTCTTTTTAATTAACTTTCTTTCTTTCTAACTAATCTATCTTTCTTTCTTTCTAACTAATCTATCTTTCTTTTTCTTTCTAACTAATCTCTTTCTTTCTTTCTTTCTAACTAATCTATCTTTCTTTCTTTCTTTCTAACTAATCTTTTTTCTTTCTTTCTAACTAATCCATCTTTCTTTCTTTCTAACTAATCTATCTTTCTTTCTTTCTAACTTATCTATATTTCTTTCTTTCTTTCTCTTTCTTTCTTTCTTTCTTTCTTTCTAACTAATCTATCTTTCTTTCTTACTAATCTTTTTTTCTTTCTTTCTTTCTAACTAATCTATCTTTCTAACTAATCTTTCTTTCTTTCTCTTTAATTAACTTTCTTTCTTTCTTTCTAACTAATCTATCTATCTTTCTATCTTTCTTTCTACCTAATCTATCTTTCTTTCTTTCTTTTTAATTAACTTTCTTTCTTTCTTTCTTTCTTTCTTTCTAACTAATCTATCTTTCTTTCTTTCTTTCTAAATAAAAACTATCTTTCTTTTTCTTTCTAACTAATCTATCTATCTTTCTCTTTCTTTCTACCTAATCTATCTTTCTTTCTTTCTTTTTAATTAACTTTCTTTCTTTCTTTCTTTCTTTCTTTCTAACTAATCTATCTTTCTTTCTCACTAATCTCTTTTTCTTTCTTTCTTTCTAACTAATCTATCTATCTTTCTATCTTTCTTACTAATCAATCTTTCTTTCTTTCTTACTAATTTATCTTTCTTTCTTTCTTTCTTACTAATCTATCTTTTTTTCCTTTTTTCTTTCTAACTAATCTTTCTTTCTTTCTTTCTTTCTTTCTAACTAATCTATCTTTCTTTCTTTCTTTCTTTCTCACTAATCTTTTTTTCTTTCTTTCTAACTAATCTATCTATCTTTCTATCTTTCTTACTAATCAATCTTTCTTTCTTTCTTACTAATTTATCTTTCTTTCTTTCTTTCTTACTAATCTTTTTTTCTTTCTTTCTTTCTAACTAATCTATCTTTCTTTCTTTCTAACTTATCTATATTTCTTTCTTTCTTACTAATCTATCTTTCTTTCTAACTAATCTCTTTCTTTCTTTCTTTCTAACTAATCTTTTTTTCTTTCTTTCTTTCTAACTAATCTTTTTTTCTTTCTTTCTTTCTAACTTATCTATATTTCTTTCTTTCTTTCTTTCTTACTAATCTATCTTTCTTTCTAACTAATCTATCTTTCTTTCTTTCTTTCTTTCTAACTAATCTATCTTTCTTTCTTTCTAACTAATCTATCTTTCTTTCTTTCTTACTAAACTATAAACTAATTAAACTTTAAACTTCTTTAAACTTCTTCAAACTTATTGGTCCAAACTTTCACAAGCCAACTTAAAGTTTGTCTCGACGAACTTTTTCTAGTTATTAAGTACTGTACTTTTTTTCCCTTAATATTTTAAGTACAGTAGGCTACAGTGTTTATTTTACTTTTAGGTGCAATACATTTGAATTGAATCATTATTAAGTTGGCTTGGAAAAGCCAACTTACTGAAATCCTATTTAAACTTATTAAGTTGGCTTGGAAAAGCCAACTTACTGAAATCCTATTTAAACTTATTATTATTCTTCTTCTTCTTCTTCTTCTTATTTTTCTTACCCAAAAAATTCTGACTCTAACTCGTCCTAGAGCTTTAACTCTACAAACTCCAAACTCGGGTCAGACCTTCAGACTGTTCTGACTCGGTGTGCTATATCTTTTCAAACTGATTTGACTTTCAGATTTCTTAAAAATTAATATTAAAAATCATAAAAATCCCATTGACTTTCATTGCAACAGTTCAAATTGAGCCAAGACTACGGTGGCCCAGCAGTGGACACCAAATAAACTCAAATCTAAACTCCCTGAAGCCCTAGATTCAATTAAACTACCATTCTATATGTACTAATGAACTTTATCTATCTATCTATCTATCTATCTATCTATCTATCTATCTATCTATCTATCTATCTATCTATCTATCTATCTTTCTAACTTATCTTTCTTTCTTTCTAACTAATCTTTCTTTCTTTCTACCTAATCTTTCTTTATTTCTTTCTTTCTTACTAATCTATCTTTCTTTCAAACTAATCTTTCTTTCTTTCAAACTAATCTTTCTTTCTTTCTAACTAATATTTCTTTCTTGCTAACTGATCTATCTTTCTTTCTTTCTAACTAATCTTTCTTTCTTTCTAACTATTCTATCTTTCTTCTTTCTAACTAATCTATCTTTCTTTCTAACTAATCTACCTTACTTTCTAACTAATCTATCTATCTTTCTTTCTTTCTAACTACTCTATCTTTCTTTCATTCTAACTTTTCTTTCTTTCTAACTAATCTATCTATCTTTCTAACTAATCTCTTTCTTTCTAACCAATCTTTCATTATTTCTTTCTTACTTTCTTTTATTCTTTCTTTCTAACTAATCTATCTTTTTTCTTTCTAACTAATCTTTCTTTCTTTCTAACTAATCTATCTATCTTTCTTTCTTTCTAACTAATCTATCTATCTTTCTTTCATTCTAACTAATCTTTTCTTTCTTTCTAACTAATCTCTATCTTTCAAACTAATCTATCTTTCTTTCTAACCAATTTTTCTTTCTTTCTTTCTTTCTTTTTTTCTTTCTAACTAATCTATCTATCTTTCTTTCTAACTAATCTTTCTTTCTTTCTAACTAATCTTTCTTTCTTTCTAACTAATCTATCTTTCTTTCTTTCTAAATAATCTATCTTTCTTTCTAACTAATCTATCTATCTATCTTTCTTTCTAACTAATCTATCTATCTTTCTTTCTAACTACTTTATCTTTATTTCTAACTAATCTATCGTTCTTTATTCCTTTCTTTCTTTCTTACTAATCTATCTTTCTTTCTTTCTAACCAATCTATCATTCTTTCTTTCTTTCTAACTAATCTTTCTTTCTTTCTAACTAATCTGTCTATCTTTCTTTCTAACTAATCTATCTTTCTTTCTTTCTAACTAATCTATCTTTTTTTTCTAACTAATCTATCTATCTTTCTTTCTAACTAATATATCTTTCTTTCTTTCTAACTAATCTATCTTTCTTTCTTTCTAACTAATCTATCTATCTATCTATCTATCTATCTATCTATCTATCTATCTATCTATCTATCTTTCTTTCTAACTAATCTATCTCTTTCTTTCTAACTAACTAGTCTTTCTAACTAATCTATCTTTCTTTCTTTCTTTCTTTCTAACTAATCTATGTTTCTTTCTTTCTAACTAATCCATCTTTCTTTATATCTTTCTTACTAACTAATCTATCTTTCTTTCTAACCAATCTTTCTTTCTTTCTTTCTTTCTTTTTTCATTCTTTCTAACTAATCTATCTTTCTTTCTTTCTTTCTAACTAATCTATCTTTCTTTCTAACTAATCTATCTATCTTTCTTTCTAACTAATCTATCTTTCTTTCTTTCTAACTAATCTATCTATCTATCTATCTTTCTAACTAATCTATCTTTCTAACTAATCTATCTTTCTTTCTAACTAATCTATCTATCTTTCTTTTTAACTATTCTATCTTTCTTTCTTTCTAACTAATCTATCTATCTATCTATCTTTCTAACTAATCTATCTTTCTTTCTAACTAATCTATCTTTCTTTCTTTCTAACTAACTAATCTTTCTTTCTTTCTAACTAATCTATCTTTCTTTCTTTCTTTCTTTCTTTCTAACTAATCTATGTTTCTTTCTTTCTAACTAATCTATCTTTCTTTCTATCTTTCTAACTAATCTATCTTTCTTTGTAACCAATCTTTCTTTCTTTCTTTCTTACTTTCTTTCTTTCTAACTAATCTATCTTTTTTCTTTCTAACTAATCTATCTATCTTTCTTTCTAACTAATCTTTCTTTCTTTCTAACCAATCTATCTTTCTTTCTTTCTAACTAATCTTTCTTTCTTTCTTTCTAACTTATCTATCTATCTTTCTAACTAATCTATCTTTCTTTCTTTCTAACTAATCTATCTTTCTTTCTAACTAATCTATCTTACTTTCTAACTAATTTATATTTCTTTCTTTCTAACTAATCTATCTTTCTTTTTTTCTAACTAATCTATCTTTCTAGCTAATCTATCTTTCTTTCTATCAAATCCATCTTTCTTTGTTTTTTAAATAATCTATCTTTCTTTATTTCTAACTAAGTTATCTTTCTTTCTAACTAATCTATCTTTCTTTCTAACTAATCTATCTTTCTAACTAATCTATCTTTCTTTCTAACAAATCTCTTTCTTTGTTTTTTAACTAATCTATCTTTCTTTCTAACTAATTTATCTTTCTTTCTAACTAATCTATCTTTCTTTCTAACTAATCTATCTTTCTTTCTTTCTAATCTATATTTCTTTCTTTCTAACTAATCTATCTTACTTTCTTTCTTTCTTTTTAATTAACTTTCTTTCTTTCTTTCTAACTAATCTATCTTTCTTTCTTTCTAACTGATCTATCTTTCTTTTTCTTTCTAACTAATCTATCTTTCTTTCTTTCTAACTAATCTTTCTTTCTTTCTTACTAATCTATCTTTCTTTCTTTCTTTCTAACTAATCTATCTTTCTTTCTTACTAATATTTTTTTCTTTCTTTCTTTCTAACTAATCTATCTTTCTAACTAATCTTTCTTTCTTTCTTTCTTTTTAATTTACTTTCTTTCTTTCTTTCTTTCTAACCAATCTATCTTTCTTTCTTTCTAACTAATCTATCTTTCTTTTTCTTTGTAACTAATCTATCTTTCTTTCTTTCTAACTAATCTTTCTTTCTTTCTTACTAATCTTTTTTTCTTTCTTTCTTTCTAACTAATCTATCTATCTTTCTTTCTTTCTTTCTTTTTAATTAACTTTATTTCTTTCTTTCTTTCTAACTAATCTATCTTTCTTTCTAACTAATCTATCTTTCTTTTTCTTTCTAACTAATCTATCTTTCTTTCTTTCTTTCTAACTAATCTATCTTTCTCACTAATCTATCTTTCTTTCTTTCTTTCTTACTAATATATCTTTCTTTCCTTTTTTCTTTCTAACTAATCTATCTTTCTTTCTTTCTTACTAATCTTTTTTTCTTTCTTTTTTTCTAACTAATCTATCTATCTTTCATTCTTTCTTTCTAACTAATCTTTTTTTTCTTTCTTTCTAACTAATCTATCTTTCTTTCTTTCTAACTTATCTATATTTCTTTCTTTCTTTCTTTCTTTCTTTCTAACTAACTAATCTATCTTTCTTTCTTACTAATCTTTTTTTCTTTCTTTCTTTCTTTCTAACTAATCTATCCTTCTAACTAATCTTTCTTTCTTTCTTTTTAATTAACTTTTTTTCTTTCTTTCTTTCTAACTAATCTATCTATCTTTCTTTCTACCTAATCTATATTTCTTTTTTTCTTTTTAATTATCTTTCTTTCTTTCTTTCTAACTAATCTATCTTTCTTTCTTTCTAACTAATCTATCTTTCTTTCTTTCTAACTAATCTATCTTTCTTTTTCTTTCTAACTAATCTCTTTCTTTCTAACTAATCTATCTTTCTTTCTCACTAATCTTTTTTCTTTCTTTCTTTCTAACTAATCTATCTATCTCACTAATCTATCTTTCTTCCTTTCTTTCTTACTAATCTATCTTTCTTTCCTTTTTTCTTTCTAACTAATCTATCTTTCTTTCTTTCTTACTAATCTTTTTTTCTTTCTTTCTAACTAATCCATCTTTCTTTCTCTCTAACTAATCTATCTTTCTTTCTCACTAATCTTTTTTCTTTCTTTCTTTCTAACTAATCTATCTATCTCACTAATCTATCTTTCTTCCTTTCTTTCTTACTAATCTATCTTTCTTTCCTTTTTTCTTTCTAACTAATCTATCTTTCTTTCTTTCTAACTAATCTTTTTTCTTTCTTTCTAACTAATCCATCTTTCTTTCTTTCTAACTAATCTATCTTTCTTTCTTTCTAACTTATCTATATTTCTTTCTTTCTTTCTCTTTCTTTCTTTCTTTCTTTCTTTCTTTCTTTCTAACTAATCTATCTTTCTTTCTTACTAATCTTTTTTTCTTTCTTTCTTTCTAACTAATCTATCTTTCTAACTAATCTTTCTTTCTTTCTTTTTAATTAACTTTCTTTCTTTCTAACTAATCTATCTATCTTTCTATCTTTCTTTCTACCTAATCTATCTTTCTTTCTTTCTTTTTAATTAACTTTCTTTCTTTCATTCTTTCTTTCTTTCTTTCTAACTAATTTATCTTTCTTTCTTTCTAACTAATCTATCTTTCTTTTTCTTACTAACTAATCTTTCTTTCTTTCTTTCTAACTAATCTATCTTTCTTTCTCACTAATCTTTCTTTCTTTCTTTCTTTCTAACTAATTTATCTTTCTTTCTTTCTAACTAATCTATCTTTCTTTTTCTTACTAACTAATCTTTCTTTCTTTCTTTCTAACTAATCTATCTTTCTTTCTCACTAATCTTTTTTTCTTTCTTTCTTTCTTACTAATCTATCTTTCTTTCCTTTTTTCTTTCTAACTAATCTATCTTTCTTTCTTACTAATCTTTTTTTCTTTCTTTTTTCTAACTAATCTATGTTTCTTTCTTTCTAACTAATCTTTTTTTCTTTCTTTCTAACTAATCTATCTTTCTTTCTTTCTTTCTTTCTTACTAATCTTTTTTTCTTTCTTTCTTTCTAACTAATCTATCTTTCTAACTAATCTTTCTTTGTTTCTTTTTAATTAACTTTCTTTCTTTCTTTCTTTCTTTCTAACTAATCTATCTTTCTTTCTTTCTAACTAATCTATCTTTCTTTTTCTTTCTAACTAATCTCTTTCTTTCTTTCTTTCTTTCTAACTAATCTATCTTTCTTTCTTTCTTTCTTTCTAACTAATCTTTTTTCTTTCTTTCTAACTAATCCATCTTTCTTTCTTTCTAACTAATCTATCTTTCTTTCTTTCTAACTTATCTATATTTCTTTTTTTTCTTTCTCTTTCTCTTTCTCTTTCTCTTTCTTTCTTTCTTTCTTTCTTTCTTTCTAACTAATCTATCTTTCTTTCTTACTAATCTTTTTTTCTTTCTTTCTTTCTAACTAATCTATCTTTCTAACTAATCTTTCTTTCTTTCTCTTTAATTAACTTTCTTTCTTTCTTTCTAACTAATCTATCTATCTTTCTATCTTTCTTTCTACCTAATCTATCTTTCTTTCTTTCTTTTTAATTAACTTTCTTTCTTTCTTTCTTTCTTTCTTTCTTTCTTTCTTTCTTTCTTTCTAACTAATCTATCTTTCTTTCTTTCTAAATAAAAACTCTTTCTTTTTCTTTCTAACTAATCTATCTATCTTTCTATCTTTCTTTCTACCTAATCTATCTTTCTTTCTTTCTTTCTTTTTAATTAACTTTCTTTCTTTCTTTCTTTCTTTCTTTCTTTCTAACTAATCTATCTTTCTTTCTCACTAATCTCTTTTTCTTTCTTTCTTTCTAACTAATCTATCTATCTTTCTATCTTTCTTACTATTCAATCTTTCTTTCTTTCTTACTAATTTATCTTTCTTTCTTTCTTTCTTACTAATCTATCTTTCTTTCCTTTTTTCTTTCTAACTAATCTTTCTTTCTTTCTTTCTTTCTAACTAATCTTTCTTTCTTTCTTTCTTTCTTTCTTTCTTTCTTTCTCACTAATCTTTTTTTCTTTCTTTCTAACTAATCTATCTATCTTTCTATCTTTCTTACTAATCAATCTTTCTTTCTTTCTTACTAATTTATCTTTCTTTCTTACTAATCTTTTTTTCTTTCTTTCTAACTAATCTATCTTTCTTTCTTTCTAACTTATCTATATTTCTTTCTTTCTTTCTTTCTTACTAATCTATCTTTCTTTCTAACTAATCTCTTTCTTTCTTTCTTTCTAACTAATCTATCTTTCTTTCTTTCTTACTAATCTTTTTTTCTTTCTTTTTTCTAACTAATCTATCTTTCTTTCTTTCTTTCTAACTAATCTTTTTTTCTTTCTTTCTTTCTAACTTATCTATATTTCTTTCTTTCTTTCTTTCTAACTAATCTATCTTTCTTTCTTTCTTTCTTTCTAACTAATCTATCTTTCTTTCTTTCTTACTAATCTTTTTTTCTTTCTTTCTAACTAATCTATCTTTCTTTCTTTCTTACTAAACTATAAACTAATTAAACTTTAAACTTCTTTAAACTTCTTCAAACTTATTGGTCCAAACTTTCACAAGCCAACTTAAAGTTTGTCTCGACGAACTTTTTCTAGTTATTATTCTTCTTCTTCTTCTTCTTCTTATTTTTCTTACCCAAAAAATTCTGACTCTAACTCGTCCTAGAGCTTTAACTCTACAAACTCCAAACTCGGGTCAGACCTTCAGACTGTTCTGACTCGGTGTGCTATATCTTTTCAAACTGATTTGACTTTCAGATTTCTTAAAAATTAATATTAAAAATCATAAAAATCCCATTGACTTTCATTGCAACAGTTCAAATTGAGCCAAGACTACGGTGGCCCAGTAGTGAACAACACAAAAACTCAAATCTAAACTCCCTGAAGCCCTAGATTCAATTAAACTACCATTCTATATGTACTAATGAACTTTATCTATCTATCTATCTATCTATCTATCTATCTATATATCTATCTATCTATCTATCTATCTTTCTAACTTTTCTTTCTTTCTAACTAATCTTTCTTTCTTTCTACCTAATCTTTCTTTATTTCTTTCTTTCTTACTAATCGATCTTTCTTTCAAACTAATCTTTCTTTCTTTCAAACTAATCTTTCTTTCTTTCTAACTAATATTTCTTTCTTGCTAACTGATCTATCTTTCTTTCTTTCTAACTAATCTTTCTTTCTTTCTAACTAATCTATCTTTCTTCTTTCTAACTAATCTATCTTTCTTTCTAACTAATCTACCTTACTTTCTTTCTAACTAATCTATCTTTCTTTCTAACTAATCTATCTATCTTTCTTTCTTTCTAACTACTCTATCTTTCTTTCATTCTAACTTTTCTTTCTTTCTAACTAATCTATCTATCTTTCTAACTAATCTCTTTCTTTCTAACCAATCTTTCATTCTTTCTTTCTTACTTTCTTTTATTCTTTCTTTCTAACTAATCTATCTTTTTTCTTTCTAACTAATCTTTCTTTCTTTCTAACTAATCTATCTTTCTTTCTTTCTAACTAATCTATCTATCTTTCTTTCATTCTAACTAATCTTTTCTTTCTTTCTAACTAATCTCTATCTTTCAAACTAATCTATCTTTCTAACCAATTTTTCTTTCTTTCTTTCTTTCTTTCTTTTTTTCTAACTAATCTATCTATCTTTCTTTCTAACTAATCTTTCTTTCTTTCTAACTAATCTTTCTTTCTTTCTAACTAATCTATCTTTCTTTCTTTCTAAATCTATCTTTCTTTCTTTCTAAATAATCTATCTTTCTTTCTAACTAATCTATCTATCTATCTTTCTTTCTAACTAATCTATCTATCTTTCTTTCTAACTACTTTATCTTTATTTCTAACTAATCTATCGTTCTTTATTCCTTTCTTTCTTTCTTACTAATCTATCTTTCTTTCTTTCTAACCAATCTATCATTCTTTCTTTCTTTCTAACTAATCTTTCTTTCTTTCTAACTAATCTATCTATCTTTCTTTCTAACTAATCTATCTTTCTTTCTTTCTAACTAATCTATCTTTTTTTTCTAACTAATCTATCTATCTTTCTTTCTAACTAATATATCTTTCTTTCTTTCTAACTAATCTATCTTTCTTTCTTTCTAACTAATCTATCTATCTATCTTTCTTTCTAACTAATCTATCTCTTTCTTTCTAACTAACTAGTCTTTCTAACTAATCTATCTTTCTTTCTTTCTTTCTTTCTAACTAATCTGTTTCTTTCTTTCTAACTAATCCATCTTTCTTTATATCTTTCTTACTAACTAATCTATCTTTCTTTCTAACCAATCTTTCTTTCTTTCTTTCTTTTTTCATTCTTTCTAACTAATCTATCTTTCTTTCTTTCTAACTAATCTATCTTTCTTTCTAACTAATCTATCTTTCTTTCTTTCTAACTAATCTATCTATCTATCTATCTTTCTAACTAATCTATCTTTCTTTCTAACTAATCTATCTTTCTTTCTAACTAATCTATCTATCTTTCTTTCTAACTAATCTATCTTTCTTTCTTTCTAACTAATCTATCTATCTATCTATCTTTCTAACTAATCTATCTTTCTTTCTAACTAATCTATCTTTCTTTCTTTCTAACTAACTAATCTTTCTTTCTTTCTAACTAATCTATCTTTCTTTCTTTCTTTCTAACTAATCTATGTTTCTTTCTTTCTAACTAATCTATCTTTCTTTCTAACCAATCTTTCTTTCTTTCTTTCTTACTTTCTTTCTTTCTAACTAATCTATCTTTTTTCTTTCTAACTAATCTATCTATCTTTCTTTCTAACTAATCTTTCTTTCTTTCTAACCAATCTATCTTTCTTTCTTTCTAACTAATCTTTCTTTCTTTCTTTCTAACTTATCTATCTTTCTAACTAATCTATCTTTCTTTCTTTCTAACTAATCTATCTTTCTTTCTAACTAATCTATCTTACTTTCTAACTAATTTATCTTTCTTTCTTTCTAACTAATCTATCTTTCTTTTTTTCTAACTAATCTATCTTTCTTTCTATCAAATCCATCTTTCTTTGTTTTTTAAATAATCTATCTTTCTTTATTTCTAACTAAGTTATCTTTCTTTCTAACTAATCTATCTTTCTTTCTAACTAATCTATCTTTCTAACTAATCTATCTTTCTTTCTAACAAATCTCTTTCTTTGTTTTTTAACTAATCTATCTTTCTTTCTAACTAATTTATCTTTCTTTCTAACTAATCTATCTTTCTTTCTAACTAATCTATCTTTCTTTCTTTCTAATCTATCTTTCTTTCTTTCTAACTAATCTATCTTACTTTCTTTCTTTCTTTTTAATTAACTTTCTTTCTTTCTTTCTTTCTAACTAATCTATCTTTCTTTCTTTCTAACTGATCTATCTTTCTTTTTCTTTCTAACTAATCTTTCTTTCTTTCTTACTAATCTATCTTTCTTTCTTTCTAACTAATCTATCTTTCTTTCTTACTAATATTTTTTTCTTTCTTTCTTTCTAACTAATCTATCTTTCTAACTAATCTTTCTTTCTTTCTTTCTTTTTAATTAACTTTCTTTCTTTCTTTCTTTCTAACTAATCTATCTTTCTTTTTCTTTGTAACTAATCTATCTTTCTTTCTTTCTAACTAATCTTTCTTTCTTTCTTACTAATCTTTTTTTCTTTCTTTCTTTCTAACTAATCTATCTATCTTTCTTTCTTTCTTTCTTTTTAATTAACTTTCTTTCTTTCTTTCTTTCTAACTAATCTATCTTTCTTTCTAACTAATCTATCTTTCTTTTTCTTTCTAACTAATCTATCTTTCTTTCTTTCTTTCTAACTAATCTATCTTTCTCACTAATCTATCTTTCTTTCTTTCTTTCTTACTAATATATCTTTCTGTCCTTTTTTCTTTCTAACTAATCTATCTATCTTTCTTTCTTTCTTACTAATCTTTTTTTCTTTCTTTTTTTCTAACTAATCTATCTATCTTTCATTCTTTCTTTCTAACTAATCTTTTTTTTCTTTCTTTCTAACTAATCTATCTTTCTTTCTTTCTAACTTATCTATATTTCTTTCTTTCTTTCTTTCTTTCTTTCTAACTAACTAATCTATCTTTCTTTCTTACTAATCTTTTTTTCTTTCTTTCTTTCTAACTAATCTATCCTTCTAACTAATCTTTCTTTCTTTCTTTTTAATTAACTTTCTTTCTTTCTTTCTTTCTAACTAATCTATCTATCTTTCTTTCTACCTAATCTATATTTCTTTTTTTCTTTTTAATTAACTTTCTTTCTTTCTTTCTAACTAATCTATCTTTCTTTCTTTCTAACTAATCTATCTTTCTTTTTCTTTCTAACTAATCTCTTTCTTTCTAACTAATCTATCTTTCTTTCTCACTAATCTTTTTTCTTTCTTTCTTTCTAACTAATCTATCTCACTAATCTATCTTTCTTCCTTTCTTTCTTACTAATCTATCTTTCTTTCCTTTTTTCTTTCTAACTAATCTATCTTTCTTTCTTTCTTACTAATCTTTTTTTCTTTCTTTCTAACTAATCCATCTTTCTTTCTCTCTAACTAATCTATCTTTCTTTCTCACTAATCTTTTTTCTTTCTTTCTTTCTAACTAATCTATCTATCTCACTAATCTATCTTTCTTCCTTTCTTTCTTACTAATCTATCTTTCTTTCCTTTTTTCTTTCTAACTAAACTATCTTTCTTTCTTTCTTTCTAACTAATCTTTTTTCTTTCTTTCTAACTAATCCATCTTTCTTTCTTTCTAACTAATCTATCTTTCTTTCTTTCTAACTTATCTATATTTCTTTCTTTCTTTCTCTTTCTTTCTTTCTTTCTTTCTTTCTTTCTTTCTTTCTTTCTTTCTTTCTAACTAATCTATCTTTCTTTCTTACTAATCTTTTTTTCTTTCTTTCTTTCTAACTAATCTATCTTTCTAACTAATCTTTCTTTCTTTCTTTTTAATTAACTTTCTTTCTTTCTTTCTAACTAATCTATCTATCTTTCTATCTTTCTTTCTACCTAATCTATCTTTCTTTTTAATTAACTTTCTTTCTTTCTTTCTTTCTTTCTTTCTAACTAATTTATCTTTCTTTCTTTCTAACTAATCTATCTTTCTTTTTCTTACTAACTAATCTTTCTTTCTTTCTTTCTAACTAATCTATCTTTCTTTCTCACTAATCTTTTTTTCTTTCTTTCTTTCTTACTAATCTATCTTTCTTTCCTTTTTTCTTTCTAACTAATCTATCTTTCTTTCTTACTAATCTTTTTTTCTTTCTTTTTTCTAACTAATCTGTTTCTTTCTTTCTAACTAATCTTTTTTTCTTTCTTTCTAACTAATCTATCTTTCTTTCTTTCTTTCTTTCTTACTAATCTTTTTTTCTTTCTTTCTTTCTAACTAATCTATCTTTCTAACTAATCTTTCTTTCTTTCTTTTTAATTAACTTTCTTTCTAACTAATCTATCTATCTTTCTATCTTTCTTTCTACCTAATCTATCTTTCTTTTTAATTAACTTTCTTTCTTTCTTTCTTTCTTTCTAACTAATTTATCTTTCTTTCTTTCTAACTAATCTATCTTTCTTTTTCTTACTAACTAATCTTTCTTTCTTTCTTTCTAACTAATCTATCTTTCTTTCTCACTAATCTTTTTTTCTTTCTTTCTTTCTTACTAATCTATCTTTCTTTCCTTTTTTCTGTCTAACTAATCTATCTTTCTTTCTTACTAATCTTTTTTTCTTTCTTTTTTCTAACTAATCTATGTTTCTTTCTTTCTAACTAATCTTTTTTTCTTTCTTTCTAACTAATCTATCTTTCTTTCTTTCTTTCTTTCTTTCTTACTAATCTTTTTTTCTTTCTTTCTTTCTAACTAATCTATCTTTCTAACTGATCTTTCTTTCTTTCTTTTTAATTAACTTTCTTTCTTTCTAACTAATCTATCTTTCTTTCTTTCTAACTAATCTATCTTTCTTTTTCTTTCTAACTAATCTCTTTCTTTCTTTCTTTCTAACTAATCTATCTTTCTTTCTTTCTTTCTAACTAATCATTTTTCTTTCTTTCTAACTAATCCATCTTTCTTTCTTTCTAACTAATCTATCTTTCTTTCTTTCTAACTTATCTATATTTCTTTCTTTCTTTCTCTTTCTTTCTTTCTTTCTTTCTTTCTTTCTAACTAATCTATCTTTCTTTCTTACTAATCTTTCTTTCCTTCTTTCTTTCTTTCTAACTAATCTATCTTTCTTTCTAACTAATCTTTCTTTCTTTCTCTTTAATTAACTTTCTTTCTTTCTTTCTAACTAATCTATCTATCTTTCTATCTTTCTTTCTACCTAATCTATCTTTCTTTCTTTCTTTTTAATTAACTTTCTTTCTTTCTTTCTTTCTTTCTTTCTAACTAATCTATCTTTCTTTCTTTCTTTCTAAATAAAAACTATCTTTCTTTTTCTTTCTAACTAATCTATCTATCTTTCTCTTTCTTTCTACCTAATCTATCTTTCTTTCTTTCTTTTTAATTAACTTTCTTTCTTTCTTTCTTTCTTTCTTTCTAACTAATCTATCTTTCTTTCTCACTAATCTCTTTTTCTTTCTTTCTTTCTAACTAATCTATCTATCTTTCTATCTTTCTTACTAATCAATCTTTCTTTCTTTCTTACTAATTTATCTTTCTTTCTTTCTTTCTTACTAATCTATCTTTCTTTCCTTTTTTCTTTCTAACTAATCTTTCTTTCTTTCTTTCTTTCTTTCTTTCTAACTAATCTATCTTTCTTTCTTTCTTTCTTTCTCACTAATCTTTTTTTCTTTCTTTCTAACTAATCTATCTATCTTTCTATCTTTCTTACTAATCAATCTTTCTTTCTTTCTTACTAATTTATCTTTCTTTCTTTCTTTCTTACTAATCTTTTTTTCTTTCTTTCTTTCTAACTAATCTATCTTTCTTTCTTTCTAACTTATCTATATTTCTTTCTTTCTTACTAATCTATCTTTCTTTCTAACTAATCTCTTTCTTTCTTTCTTTCTAACTAATCTTTTTTTCTTTCTTTCTTTCTAACTAATCTTTTTTTCTTTCTTTCTTTCTAACTTATCTATATTTCTTTCTTTCTTTCTTTCTTACTAATCTATCTTTCTTTCTAACTAATCTATCTTTCTTTCTTTCTTTCTTTCTAACTAATCTATCTTTCTTTCTTTCTTACTAATCTTTTTTTCTTTCTTTCTAACTAATCTATCTTTCTTTCTTTCTTACTAAACTATAAACTAATTAAACTTTAAACTTCTTTAAACTTCTTCAAACTTATTGGTCCAAACTTTCACAAGCCAACTTAAAGTTTGTCTCGACGAACTTTTTCTAGTTTAAGTTTTTTATTTAACCTGTTGGTAAGCTGCACAGTGCCGTGTTAATGTTCAAACTGTGTTTTTACAATGTTTAAAGTGGCTGACAATAATAAATATTCTTATTGATTAATTAAACCGCCTTATTTTGAGCTGTGGATAACTGTAGCTGAATAGATAGGCCTACTACGCTACTGTATTTTCATATTGGTCATTATGGTGGTACTTGGAGAGCCAAATATTTTCTGAGGTGGTACTTGGTGTAAAAAGTTTGAGAACCTCTGATCTAAAGAATTGAAAATCCCCATTTTGACCATCAGGGCAATAATTAAGAAATTATAATCAACTAAAAATGTTACGAATCTGCCAGGAAGAGGACAGGTGTCTATATTGCCTTAATGGATGGTGAGGGTGAAAGTTTGAGTAGCCAAAGACTTCAAGTATCACAGATGGAGAATTGCAGAGATTAGTTGAGTCTTGGGGTCAGAAAGCCTAAAAAAAAATAATTATCAAACAACCTCTACATCACCACATGTTGATTGGGAGGGTTTCAAGACAATTCCTCCTCGCTCCTCCAAAAACAAACTCTAGCATATTCAGGTGTCAGACATGACTGGATCTTCAAACGGCACAGGCTTCTGTGGTCAGATTAAACTAAAAAAAGGGCTTTTTGGCAGCAAACCCAGCAGATGTGTTTGGTGCAAACAGGGATGAAGAGTACCCCATGCCTACGGTTAAATACACTGCTGGATCTTATATGTTGTGGGCCTATTTATTTGCTGGAGGTCCTGGACTTCTTGTTCAGATACATGGAATTATGGATTCTGTCAAATACAAACAGATAAAAAAATCAAAACCTGACGGCCTCTGCTAGAAATCTTATAATGGGCCGTGGTTGAATCTTCCATCAGGACAACGGTCCAAAACAAACATCAAAATCAACACAAAAATGTGTAACTGAGCACAAAATGAAGCTTCTGCCATGACCGTCCCAGTTCCCTGACCTGGGGCCTCATTTATAAAACTTTGCGTAGGATTTGCGTCAGAAGTGGCGTACGGATGAAACATAGGACGTGCGTACGCACAGAAATATTCGGATTTATAAAACCGTGCGCACGCACGTCCTACGCAGTTTTCCCTTAATAAATCACAATCAATTCTAAATGTAGCGCAGCTTTTGCGGCTTCATGTAACGCCCATAGTTGCCCATAAATAGTCCGTGAAACGCCCATAGTTGCCCATAAATAGTCCGTGAAACGCCCACAAGTTAATATTCATCGATTGCGAAATCATGGCAAATACAGAGAGGAAAACCAATAAACTTAACTTCACTCACTGTGAAGTAGAAATGATCGTTGGCGAGGTGGAAGAGAGGAGTAAAATGTTGTTTTACATTTTACAGGGCACAGTGTGGGCATCACTAATGCCAAAAAGGCACTTGAGTGGCAAAAGGTTGCAGACGCCGTTAATGCTGCAGCCTCACAACCTCGGACCGTGGCCGAAATAAAGAAGAAATGGTCGGACATCAAAGTCGATGCAAAAAAGCGTCTAGCGCTCCATTACGCATTGTGATGGCATCATGGCATTTTATTACCATCCATTTGATTGCATCTGACAAGCAACAGATGTGTTATGAGGATGAATTGCATAACATGGCAATATTATTGCAGAACATATTTCACTTTTCTTTTTGCAAATATGTGTTAATTTGCATTTCTGTTGAAATCTTCGTTTGATTTTTTTGTTTTACACTGCAGATCGATCAAACGGGTGTTCGTGTAGGCTGTTAATTGTAAGACTTGCTTTGTGAAGTCTATTTATGAGAGGCAGTATTGCCATTTCTTTTACACAACGGTCTACAGTTTCACACACTTTCACGTGTTTCTTCCATCCGCCGACGGTGTCGCCATTTCTCATTTCACGTGTTTCTGTGCGTACGCCTGGGTCAGAGTTTGCGTGTAGGACCGCACATTTTCCCGTCAAGTTTGCTTTTTATAAATACCAATTATTGCGTAGAGAGCGGCGTACGCCTTCTTTTGTGCGTACGCAACGTTTATAAATGAGGCCCCTGATGAGTGGCTGAACTGAAGAGGAGAAGCACCAACATGAACTTGTGAATCTGAAGGATCTGGAGAGATTCTGTATGGAGGAATGTTCTCTGATCTCTTGTCAGGTGTTCTCCAAACTCATAGGAAAAGTATTTAATAACAGGGTGCCAATAATTATGGCCAGCGTATTTTGGAGAAAAACAATTATTTCATAATGTGATTTACCCCCACTTTCAATTCTTTTACTTCAATGAAAGGTTAGATTTTTGTGAATTTTTTTTAATGAAAGATCAAAAGGATAAACAATGCAGATTTATTTTTTACAGCCAGTTTGATCATATTTACCAGGGGTGCCATCAATTTTGACCATGACTATATATATATATATATATATATATATATATATATATATATATATATATATATATATATACAAATTCCCCAAAATCGACCGGTTCATACCTTACACACCCCATGATGAAACGCGTAGATCAACGGCCCATTGGTTCTTTTCTTGATTGACACGGGGCTGGCCCAATCACATCTTTAATGTGAAGTATAGAAATAAACTCTTTCAAGTATAGAAATTAGTACAAGACTAATTATAAAAGTTTCCTTTATTTTTCAGTGTATTTGTTTTACAATATATGGCTATTAATATCATGGGATTAATATTATAACTATTATTATGTAGTAGTAATGTAGACAGACACTGAGTAAAAGAGGTTTGAATTTTGAATATATATATATATATATACACACACATACATACATATATAAGAACAAAGAAATTCAACAATTAAACAAAGAAAAATTCAAACCTCTTTTAGTCAGTGTCTGTCTACATTACTACTACATAATAATAGTTATAATATTAATCCCATGATATTAATAGCCATATATTGTAAAACAAATACACTGAAAAATAAAGGAAACTTTTATAATTAGTCTTGTACTAATTTCTATACTTGAAAGAGTTTATTTCTATACTTCACATTAAAGATGTGATTGGGCCAGCCCCGTGTCAATCAAGAAAAGAACCAATGGGCCGTTGATCTACGCGTTTCATCATGGGGTGTGTAAGGTATGAACCGGTCGATTTTGGGGAATTTGTATACAACAATTAATAATTCATAATTAATAATTATTCATACAGGTTTGGACCAGATCAACTTTACATTTTAATAAAACTCCCGGTAAGGGATGATATGTCCTGTTACCTGCATGCATGTGAATCCTTGCGATTAACCACAAGTTGATTGCAATTAATTACACGGACCACATTTCACAAACAGGTAAAATTAATTAGCTCAATTAATTTATAGAGTTTAGGAAAATGAATTCTGTGGCCACAAGAATTAGCTTTCCCGCCCTATAAACAAATACTCTTTAAAGTATCTTTAATTTGTAAAGCTCGTAGCTTTTGATCTAGACATTTCAGGGACCGGAATTATGAGCAGACAGTAAATCCATCAAATGAGCATCATGAAATTTAATAAGAAATAACTAGCCTATGCATTTACTACGGTTACATGGGATATATGTATTTACAAACATAATAAACAACGAAACACACAAACATTACAAACATAATAAACAACAAAACACGATAAGGCATCGATGAACGAGAAATGTTTATGTTTATGTTTATTTGTATATGTCCCCGAAGGGCAATTAGTTTTACAGCAAGACAGCATATAAAGGGACAATTTAGAAAACATTAATAATTTCAATAAAAAGTTAAAAGGTTCCTTTACAAATTAACACTAAAATAAGCACACACACACAGTATTCACACAAAACCTAAACAACTACTTCCTTCCACCTACTCCCCCCATACCCAAATTTAACAGAGAAATGGAAGTAGGAATAAATGAATGTTTATACCTGTTACTTCTAACTGAGGGAAATCTCAATCGAGATCCTGAGGGTAAAAACTGAAACTCAGAATAGAGAGGATGTGATGTAACCATTAAAATGGATCGGGCCTTCCTAATTACTTGCCGATTGTACAGGTCAGTAGGGTTGCTCTGCTGAACTCCTAAGATCTTACTGCTAGTATTTACTATTTTCACCAAAGCAGTCTTTGCCTTCACACCAAGACTTCCGTACCAGCATAACATACTAAATGTTAAAACCGACTCAATATAAGATTTATAGAATAAAATCATCAAGGACCTATCAACTTTAAATTTGGACAATCTCCGTAGACAGTACAGACGTTATCTCCACATGAACATTAAAATTCAACTTGTTGTCAATCACACACCCCAGATACTTATATGATTCTACAACCTCAACCTCCTGCTCTTTGATAGTTGTTCTCTTCAGATCAGTTTGATTACGCCTAAAGTCAATGAGCATGTCTTTAGTTTTTAGCACATTTATTTGCAAGAATGCATCGTTGCACCACTGCACAAAATCCTCAACCACAGGGCCATGGTCGCATTCGCCAGCACCAAGAAGGCTGACAATAGCTGAATCATCTGCAAATTTTACAATAAATCTATTGTCATGCCTGCTTCTGCAATCATCGGTATATAGAATATACAGGAGTGGAGAAAGCACAAATCCCTGAGGGGACCCTGTGGATGAATACAATACCTCCGATAAACAACCATTAACCTTTACTCTCTGAATACGATCAGTTAGGAAGTCAAGGATCCAACCAACAATACTAAAATCAAAACCAAAACTTAACAGCTTCTCTACTAAGATATGAGGTTGTATCGTGTTGAAAGCAGATGAGAAATCGACAAATAAAATCCTGGCGTGAGTCTTAGTTCCCTCTAGATGCTTGAGTACCAAATTCGACAAAGTAGCCGTAGCATCCTCTACCCCACGCCTGGTCCTATAAGCAAACTGGAGAGGGTCAAGTGAGTCTTCCACCTTTGTAAGAAGCTCTTTTTTCATCAGTTTTTCAAAACTCTTCATTACTAAAGAAGTTAAAGCAACTGGCCTGAAATCATTTAGTGCTACTGAATTCTTATTTTTCGCCACTGGAATAACTGTGGAGGTTTTCCATAATCTCGGCACCTTTTGTTGAGTTAGGGACAGTTGAAAAATATAATAAAAGATAGGTCCCAATTGCTCTGCACAGGAAATAAGCAGCCGGCCCTCAATATTATCAGGGCCTGCACTTTTCCTGGCTTTTGAATATCTCAACCCATTTATTACATCCTGTTCTGCAAAAGGGATAGGTCCATTAACAGTTAAATAATTTTTCTGCTCACAACGAATAGTCTCAAAGTCACAAGTATCAAACCTTACATAAAACTCATTAAATGCTTTTGCAAGCTGAAAGTCATCTCTATACCCTTCCAATGCCACCTTAGAATCTTTTTTAGGCTTTGTCCCAACGATAGTTTTCATGCCATCCCATGCTGAGCCCAAATTACAATTTTGTAACTGCTGTTCTATCTTTTCTTTATACTGCAGCTTTGCCATATTTATTTAAAATTTTATTTCCTTTTTTAACCGATTCAACTCAACAAGATTACCTTCCCGAAATGCACACTGTTTTTTCTTAAACAGGACCTTAAGTGATTTTGTTATCCACTGCTTATTATTTGGATATACCTTTACCGACCTTACAGGAATAATGTTATCCACACAATATGACACATAACAGCTGACCACATCAGTAAGTTCATCTATGTCAGCACATGATTCTTTAAACATTTCCCAATCAGTGCATTCATAACACCCTTGTAAAATCGAGATGGAATCTTCAGTCCAGTTCTTAAACTGTCTGATTAAAGTTTTACCCCTTCTTAGGGCTGTACGATACAGTGGGACAAGTTGTATACAATTATGGTCAGCCCCACCCAACGGGGGAAGAGGGAGAGATTTATATGCTCCCTTTAAAGAACCATAACATAAATCTAGAGTCCTGTTGTGTCTGGTTGGACATGTGACGTATTGATAAAGGTCTCTCAAGGTCTTATCCATCAAACAGTGGTTAAAATCACCCATGATCAGCATTGGTGCATCGGGAGAAATAAGTTGCAATCTTTGAGTTACTTGTAGAAGACTTTCTGAGGCTTTATCTGCATTAGCTCTCGGTTGGATATAGACAACAGTAACGAATATTTGAGGAAACTCACGTGGCAGGTATGATGGGCGTAACGACACCGACAGTAACTCAACGTCTTTAGTACACAGTCTTTCTCTCACAATGACGTTCTTACAATACCTTTGGTTCACATACAGGCAAACTCCTCCTCCCCTCGACATGCCCGTAGCACCAGCATCTCTGTCCAAGCGCACAGGAGGACCAAACCCGTCCATAGTAATGTCTGTGTTCGAGTCTCTGTCCGAGAGCCATGTCTCCGTGATGGCCAATAGACACGAGTCTCTGAATTCCCGTTGGAATCGTACATGAGCTTGCAGCTCATCCGTTTTGTTACGAAGAGACTGCGCATTAGTCAGAATAATGGACGGTAAGGGAATACGGGAAAGAGACTGTTTCCTCAACCTTACACGAACTCCTCCCCGCTTACCGCGTTTCCTGGTTCTACGTGGACAATCACCAGTGACTTTACTCGCTCCACACCGTAGATCTTTGTAACGGTTCAAGTCAGGTAGAACTAGATCCAGTGGTTTGTTAATCTGAGGGATATTCCACTGTAGTAGAAAGTCTCTGCTATATCTAATTATCGGTGGATTAGACAACGCACCTAGAGAGTCCGTGAAATAAAACGCCAACCACAAAAACAATAAGGCCATCGGCTCCATGTTTGTTGCTCAGACACCCAGGCAAGCAATTTAACAGGTTAATAACCAGTCCTTTAACACTCCTTGGGTATAACTATTTAAACTTTGATTAAAAACAAAAACAAAACAGTAACTTTGATTAAAAACAAAAACAAAACAGTAATACATAAAACTCAACGCACAACATCTGTCTCGCCGCCGGTCGCCGCTCGCGCATACGCCCTAAGGGAGAAATGCATAAAGACAGAGAGAGAGAATTTTTAGAAAGTTGCAGTTATGCACGAGGGAGTTTTAGAGAGACCCGAGGATCTTACTAAATAGCAAATTCGCATAGACACGGGACTTCGAGAGACAACAAGACTTCAACACATCTTAAAAGCGTGATCAAACACGGATACTTGCACAGGTAGGTAAACTCTTTGCATGGCTGGTGAAGAAGCATGTGTGTGTCTCTCGGTCCTGCGCGTCACGTGGTCACATGCGCATGTTTCTCCTTCAAAGCGAGCGCGCGCTCGTTTAAAGGTCCCTTGTAGATGGATTTGCTGAAGAGATATGTCATGCGGTGTTCTTTTCACTCGTCGATTGGAATTAAACACGGAGACTTATCTAAGACTGAAAAACATAAACTAAACTAGAAACAAAACAAAAGAAAGAGATCCCCAAAGGGAACTCACGAAGGAATCACATTCTGGCAAGAGTGAGAGAGTAAGACAAGAGAGAACTAGAGAAAGCATTGACAAAGTTCCCCAGACCGTAACCTCTCTGAAACAACACGAAAAACATCATCTTAAAGCTTCCTAGAAGCTGATACAGAAATATACTTGCACAAGTTTCTTGGTCTCTCTGTGTCTTGTCGCGTGTTCCTAAAACGGCCTGTCCCGGCCGCGTGCATGAGCGGAATGGATGTTCTTTATTCCGTGTGCGCGCGTCAAGTGGCGTTCGGCGCGCGCGCTTTGAACAGAGGTTTAAAGTCTTTGAGGTAACATTACCAAATTCGGCTGAATTCATCTCCTCCCCTGTGAGATGAATTAGGTTGGAAACTTAAAGAAAACAAAACTTTTAAACAAACAAAAGAAAGAAAGGATTTCCCGAGGGGAAATCGTATCAGAGACTACATGACTAAGGCAGACGTAGGCAAGGAGGTCAGGGCGTAAGAGAAGCGGGGGAGTTTGTTGTGTGGATGCAATTTATAGCCTGAGAGAACGTGTCCCACCTCTCATTGGCTTGACCAATAAGAAGGGTAGAAGTTCCAGGCGGGAAAGTTGCTCTGTCATTGATTTACGAGTCTTTGTCCTAAACGTGGACTGGTTTCTGATGAAGAGGACTAGGGAAGATTCTTGTAATACTAATATTTTGTATCATATTTCATATATACCAACATTTCATATGCACACTCTTTCAAATCTCCAAAATACCAATTTATCAAAACCAAACACGGTATAGGTGAGTTTTGGTTAACCCTAGTTTGCAGAGTTTGAAACATTAAGTATTAGCGTTTACATGAAACAAAACACATAAAAGGAAAAATCATGCGATGGAACATTAGATGCATGTTAATACATTTATCACATGGTTATATATATATATATATATATATATATATATATATATATAGAATATATAGGATTGAACAGGTTTCATTTCTCCTTCTCAGCTAAGAATCAAGTCTATGCACATTCTTTTGGGTCGTAAACTCGTAACAGGACACTTCGGCCAGTGTTAGCAGTTTGTGTATGTGTGTGTGTGTTCAAGTCCCGGGTTTATAGGAAGAAATACATTTAGTTATTTAGATCAGTGGTTCTCAAAGTGTGAGACTCCCTGTAGTGGTACGCAGAGGAATCACTGAATTTCGCACGTAAGATCAAACCGGTGTGATCAGTCTTGTACCCTGGAGCGTACGATACGATTACATTACACCGGTGTGAGTAGAACAGCCAGTGCATCACGTGATTAACTGCTAAATTCAAATGTGGTTTCGCGCAGTTGGCTGGCGCTGAGCCAGAGACGGACGCGCGCCACTCAGACGCATTAAATATCACAATTATTCAGTGTTTTTAACCACATAATGTTTATTTTAGGTTTCAGACATTTAAATTCACATAAGTAATACAAAAAATACATTTAGAATTTGTCAAATACACGATGGAAGCGGAAATAATAATAATTTCCATTATAATTAGACAACACGTTTTATTCATATCAGATACACAAGTGTCAGTAACTTTAAAGTTAACTCTATTCTTCTCCCAGTTCACCGGCCGCTTACTTTCATGTATTTCGGGAGAAGGGATGAATTCACGTCCTGTAACGTTAACGTTAAATCCAACAGATCCGATTCTCTGAACCGTGGCACAAACTAACATGGCGGCACATATAGCTCAACTAACGCGATAACTTCCACTTGCATATTTGACAATCGGAATATCCGATATTTCATGCCATAGCTAACAAATTTGTGAATATTTTGAATAAAAAAGGGACATAAAAGCAGATCATCTGCGGTGTGTCACGTGACAAGCAATGACGCGTCCGTCACCATGGAATCAATAAAGTGGTAGGCCTACGTTCTAAAAATAATGGTCGCCTTGAAAAACTCACGGGGGTCAGCCAGAATATTAAAAAAATTTAAAAAGGTTAAATATGAATATAAAAAGTACAGTACTTTATTTTTTTTTACTTAATATTTTAAGTACAGTAGGCTACAGTGTTTATTTTACTTTTAGGTGCAATACATTTGAATTGAATCATTATTTAAGTTTTTTATTTAACCTGTATGTAAGCTGCACAGTGCCGTGTTAATGTTCAAACTGTGTTTTTACAATGTTTAAAGTGACAATAATACATATTCTTATTAGAAATTAAACCGCCTTATTTTTGAGCTGTGCATAACTGTAGCTGAATAGATAGGCCTACTACACTACTTTATTTTCATATTGGTCATTATGGTGGTACTTGGAGAGCCAAATATTTTCTGAGGTGGTACTTGGTGTAAAAAGTTTGAGAACCTCTGATTTAGATGATCCGTCATTCCGCCCAGTCCTTACAGGTGTCAAACTAAGGCTGAATTTTTTTTGACCAATGCATAATGCTTTACACCGGCACACTAACCCAGCGCCGCCAATCAAGCAAAACAAAACGAATGGGCCGTTGTACGAGTTCTATGGGCCGTTAAGACAAAAAAAAAAAAGTATGAGATGTATCGGCCCAAAAAGCACCGGACCAGGAATCTCCCGGTAGTCCCGATGGCATTAGCCTACATGCCTGGACGTCACACTTTGAATCCTACCTGTGGCCTTGCACCATGCACTTATTGAGCTGCGGTCGCCATCTCCTTTCCCCTCGATCTTTTTCTATTTGCTTTATTCATCTTTTTCGACGACAACTCACTAACTTGCTCGTTCCTTGCTCTGCGCTAACGGCCCGCTCGCGATATTATATAGCCTATACCGCTCATTTTATAACATTGAGGAAATGCAGAAATGATTTAGAAACACACAAAAGCAGCTAAATATATAAAATACCCAAACATTTTTATTTATCCATCGCTTTTGATCTAAAATTAGTCAAAATCACTGTGTATCTGACAGGACAGTTAACATTGTAAGCTATGCCTCAAGCTTGCTGTCCGACGTGCAGGTCTCTGTTCGGCAGTGTCCAGTTTCAGACTCGCGGTGTAAAATACTTCGAAAACTTCTGCCCTACTCTGACTCGGATTGGCTGTCAGGTAAGCTGCGAAGTTTATGGTAACTATAGAGATATAGCGGGTAAGATATACCCCCCCCCCCCCCAAAAAGAATTCTCATCGGATCTGCACAAATCACGTAGGTGACAAATTTTGGTTTTAAAATGGCGAATTTCGCAGAAAGGTGAGGAGTTTTCATGCCTGATTTATTGTAATTGTAATTTTGTGAAACATGACGGAACATGACCCCATTTCCCAGAATGGTTTACTTTAACTAAGTATTTAAAATGGTTGCCAAACTATTTGAGGTGGACATTTGTTTGAAAGCTTCTTTTCTAAAAACATTTGATGGGCAACACTGGACTTTTTTAATTTTCAGAAGTCCCTTACAACTTCAGATTACAAAAGTTTATAGATTTGACACCTGTAACAACAGCGACATGGAAAATAATAGCAAGCCTAAAAGGTCATCTGTACTAGTTCATTTTGAAGAACCAATTTCATCAAGAACACCTGGAAACCACAGAGCCATATGCAAGCACTGCAGTCAAGGCTACTTCAAATTTCAAAAGGCATCTACAAGTAAGTTAACAGACAGACAGTCTTCTATTTTGAAAACCATTCTCTTTATGGCATTATGCAACTGATATTTGATATAATTAGTGTTGGGGTCACTACTCAAGAATGTGTAATAGACATTATTCAGTTTTAAAAATACCATGATGCATTACCTTACTTGTTATTCTCTATGGATAGTAACTCATTACTCTACTCATTACATTACTGTAGCATAACACATCAAGAGCCTGGCATATAGCTCATAAAGGAATTAAACACACCTTTAACTCACAACACAGCAGCAACAGTATGTGTTACATTACTCAGTTACAACCAAATATGATTATATTATGGCATTACTTTGTAAGGAGTTACCCCCAACACTGGATAGAAATTTTTGTTCTCTTAAAGAGTGATATACATTGAGGTACTTTTTTTCCAACAGAAGAAACATCAGGAAATCTTGATGGACTGTGAAACCAGCGGTTACACAATCCAGATCATGGTAATCCTTCTGAAACAGCCAGTTCCAGCTCTAAGTGGTCACCAACTAGTAGACGACAAGTTGGTCTGACTAACAGCGTTGTTACATATATTGCAAATGGTCTCCTATCTCTGTACTGTTGAAAATAAGGATTTCATTAATATTTTGCATTTGGCCCAACCCTCCTTCACAATGCCCTCCCAAAGAGCTCTCAGCCAGGACCTTATCCCTCAGCGCTCAGCTACTGTAAAATCACATCTGATTAATCTGATGGAAAAAACTGAGCATATTTGCCTGACAGTAGATCTTTGGTCAAACCGATCAATGAAATCATTTTTTGGAATGACTGACCATTTCATTATAGATTTCATGTTGCAGAGTGTAATGCTGAGCTATCAGCATTTTAAAGGGAGGCATACAGCTGAAAACATTTGTAGAATTTATGAGGATGTTCTTCAAAATTACAATACTCAAAACAAAATGTCATTCATTGTAACTGATAATGCCTCCAACATGATAAAGGCATTCACCCTCTTCCCACCAATGCATGTTGTTGAAAGTGAAGATGAAGAGCAGGATGAGACATCTGATTTTGAAGTGGTGAATGTTGAAGAGGAGATGGTTTTCTTCCCACCAGAGAGAAGCTCATGCTTTGTCCACACTCTTCAGCTTGTGGTTTGTGATGCCATGGATGATGCTGGCTCCATAAAAAACATACTGTGCAAGGTCCAAAAACTTGTTTATTTTTGTCAAAAGTCCACACTGGCTACTGTTGCCCTAGAGGGAGGGCACAAACTTCAGCCTGCGAATACCACTCGCTGGAATAGCCAGTTGAAGATGCTGAGGTCTGTTCTCAATGTTCCAAGTGATGTACTTGCTGAGCTCCATTGCCCCATCCAGCTGACATCATATGAGCTGAAAATAATCCAGGAGCTTTGTGAGGTATTGGAACCCTTTGAGGAGGCTACAGACAGATGCCAGGCTGAGAAAATAGTAACCATGAAGATGACCGGTAATAAAAAGTTTGTCAACGCTACAATCCTCACTTAAGAGCCGTTTAACAAAATTTAGAGACATGGAATGCTTACAGGTGGCTGCCACACTTGACCCAAGGTTTAAGTTGGACTGGTGTATTGGTGAAGAGCAGGTAATAATCAAAAACCTTCTCACTGCAAAAGTTGAGTCTGCCTCCTCAAAAGGGAATGCAACCATGAATGGCAGTGCTCAACCAAAGAAATGCCCAAAACTGTTTTCCTACATGGAAAGTCAATCATCTGCCATGCCAGCTGACACAACCCCACATGAGGTCCCTGTGTACTTGAGTACCCCTTGTCTTAAAGAGGATACTGATCCTTTGGTCTATTGGAGAGAAAACCAAAGCCGTTTTCCTGCCCTAGCTCAACTTCCATGCAAATATCTTGTCATACCAGCTTCCTCTGCACCTGTTGAGAGAATCTTTAGTGTTGCAGGAAAGATATTCAGACCAGAACGGTGCAGACTCAATGATAAAACATTTGAGGAGCTATTGAGAATTAGATGCAACAGTGTTGCTGGTAACACTTTACGGTAAGGGTACATGAATTATCATGAATTCATGTAAGAATTCATGCATGAATTAGGCATTAATTCATACATTAATATCTCATGAATCATCAGGAATCATCACGAGTTCAACGTTTTTCATTCATGACTTCATGGATGAACAACTCCTTAATTAAAACATTAACTAAGATGAGTACATCATCATGAATTATGATTTATTACGCATGATCATGATGTTTTCTTTGTTCACAAAAAAAAATTGTCTTTACTATCCATTGTGGATAAAGCTACAGTTATGGTACCTAAATCATCATGAACTCATGCATAACAAAAAAGCATTAATTCATGCATGCAAGACTACTCTTCAAATTATTCGTTTCCCAGCATGTTCATGTCTTCATAATAGCCTGCAGGTAAATGGACAGACCCCAAAATAGACCAATCACAGCTCATGGCACATAAATTCTGTTGACATTCAAATACACTAGTCATTATTAACTAAGCATTATCTTTAAATGACTTCATCATGTGTGTGTCCCCTCAACTAAAGTGATGACTTGGTCCTTTGAAACACTGATGAACAATGTGCTATTAATGGTGGCATAACTGTGAAATGACATAAATATGAACAAGGAAGTTCAAGCCTTTGCAAACAATGTACTGTGGACACAAATGGAGTTTGATCTGAACTTTACTGCTTTATTCTGAAACAGTGTAAATCAGATAAATCCACAGCAATACCTGGGAAGAGCTGAGAAGGAATTCAGTACATACACCATGAACTTTATTTTAATTGCCTGTATATCTTCTACATAGTAACAGAACAACGACCACAAATGAATCCAGCAGCACGGATCTCGCCTGATCTTTCCAGCATGAGCCGGGAGTTCGCTGGACAGACCGCGGCCTTAGCCCTGGAGAGCCCCGACTTGTTCCACTACACCTGGGGGTTTGCTTCACTTGCTGCCTCCTGCTCCCTAGAGGATGAGGCAATTAAATTATGCTACCGGCTGGGGGCTAAGGAGGTCAACCCAAGGGAGCTCCCCGATCTCTCCGGTCTGGACTGGAGAGAGGCACTCTCCAGATGTCTGGAGAGCTTCATCCCGAGGTACGCCAGGCCTTCACCACTGGTCCCAGTTCCAGTGGTCCCGAGTCCGGTGGTCCAGAGGAGGAGGAGGAAGAGAAAGGCCTCCTCAAAGACCGTCCAGCCAGAGACCGTCCAGCCAGAGCTTCACGTCAGCCACGTCCAGCCAGAGCTTCACGTCACCCTCGTCCAGCCAGAGCTTCACGTCAGCCACGTCCAGCCAGAGCTTCACGTCACCCTCGTCCAGCCAGAGCTTCACGTCAGCCACGTCCAGCCAGAGCCTCACCACGACATGCCTGAGCTTCACCACGACAAGCCTGAGCTTCATGCCGAGCCTGAGCTGCTTCACGTCAGTCCTGCCAAGCCTGCACTTCACATTACACCCGCCGAGCCAGAGACTGTCCGCATCACGTCTGCACAGCCAGAGACTGTCCGCGTCATGTCTGCACAGCCAGAGACTGTCCACATCACGTCTGCACAGCCAGAGACTGTCCACATCACGTCTGCACAGCCAGAGACTGTACACGTCACTTCCTCCGAGCCAGTGTCTAAGGACAAGATGGCCGCCTCCGAGCCAGTATCTACGGACAAGATGGCCACCTCCGAGCCAGTGTCTACGGACAAGATGGCCGCCGCCACACAGTCTGTTCCTGTTCCTGTTCCCGAGCCAGTGTGTGTCTGTTCCTTCTCCCGAGCCAGTGTGTGTGTCTGTTCCTTCTCCCGAGCCAGTGTGTGTGTCTGTTCCTTCTCCCGAGCCAGTGTGTGTGTCTGTTCCTTCTCCTGAGCCAGTGTGTTTGTCTGTTCCTTGTCCTGAGCCAGTGTCTATTCCTGAGTCTGTGTCTGTTCCTGTTCCCGAGCCTGTTCCTGAGCCAGTGTCTGTCTATGTTACGTGTGGGTTTTTGTTGTGTCTTGTATATCACGTGATTCCCTGTTTGTCATGTGATCCTGCCATGTGTCTTGTCTTTTGTTATGTTGTTGCTCAGTGTCCAAAGGTGTTCCTCGTCTATGTTTATTAGTCTTCCCAGGTGTCTCTTATTAACCACGCCCCCTTGTTATCTTGTTTAGCTTGTTTTGTCTGTGTATTTAAACCCCTGTGTTTCAGTTGTTGGCTGTCGGTTGTTGTTTAATGTTGCTTGTAGTGGTGTTTTGTGTTCCTGGTCTGAGTTTCTTGTTCCTGTCTAGAGTTCCATGTGATGTCATTTTCCCTGGATTACCTGTTCGTTTAATTAAAGTGCTTGCGTTTGGATTCACTCTCTGCGTCATTCCTGCTACATCGTAACACTGTGTTATAAATATGTTAGACCTATAACTTCTGCCACTAAAGATTGCTTTATCAATAATCTTCCTAATCATCTCAGCATCCCAGATAGCTTAGAAGAACTTGATAAACTTTTAACTCTCTCTTTTCCAGCACTTAGACGCAGTTGCTCCATTGCGCTTAAAGAAGATTAAAGAAAATAGTCCAACGCCGTGGTACAACGAGCACACTCAGGCCCTTATGAGAGCAGCCAGAAAAATGGAGCGCAACTGGAAGAAAACAAAACGTGCTCGGTTACCCAACATAACCTCGGTTCTCTCTTGAAGAGGGAACAAGTATTGCGTAAGTTTCTTTACGCTATGGATAAAGTCATCTTTTCTCCGAGATATGAAGCCAAAAATTATCCTTAATTTTGTATTTATTGTCAACGCAGTGCAGCAGCTACCAGACCTAGCGCAGGCTTACTAGCTTATCGGTTCTAAAAACCATCCACAAAACCTCTCACAACACTACTTTAACATAGTAGGATGCCCTGTTACTTTATCCTCTACAGTAAAAGACCTGGGTGTTATATTAGACTGTAACCTGTCTTTTGAAAATCATTTTTCATATGTTACAAAAACAGCCTTTTAAACCACCTTAGAAACATTGCTAAGCTACATAATATGCTATAAAGTTCCATATTAATTACAAGGTATTGCTTCTGACTTATAAAGCCCTAAATGGTTTAGCTCCAGTCTATTTAACGGATCTTCTATCGCCCTATAATCCATCGCTCTCTTTAAGATCACTAAATTCTAGGCTTCTGGTCATTCCTAGGATATCCAGATCCATCAAAGGAGGGAGAGCATTTTCACATTTAGCTCCGAAGCTCTGGAATAGCCTTCCTGATCTTGTTCGTTGCTCAGACTCGCTCTCCCAGTTTAAAACTAGACTAAAGACGCATCTCCTCAGCCAGGCTGAAGATAATTTTTTATCTTACAGTTACTGTAAATCCGGCCTCTAGTTCATAAACGCCAGAGGAGAACTGGCCCCCGACTGAGCCTGGGTTCTCCCAAGGTTTTTTTTCTCCATTAGGTCACCTGATGGAGTTTTAGGACACCATTAGGTCACTTGATGGAGTTTTTCTGTAAAAATAATATGCAGTTGGCTCGAATAAACACGAATGTCTTGTTTGGGATGGATGGTCTATGGTACATCCAGTGCAATCCTTCTTCATTTGCTTGTCAATCAAATATTCCAATATGACCATAACGACTGCTTTAATAATCCTGTGGCTTGTATCACCAAGGCACCCGTCCAGCTCATCACCGGTCGTGTCAGGGGTCTCACTGATTGGTGCATCAGTAGATGCAGCAGTAACGGGGCCACCAAGTCCGTAGTTTGTGAGGAAAGCCAAATTGTGATATCCAAGATCTGTACAAAATTTATTTAGCCATTCGATGCTTTGGTGGGGATATCCATTTGCTGTATCTGATAATCCAATTGCTGCATATCCATCAGCAGATGGGACTGTTCCTCAGTGGGACTGAGGAATGAAACTGGACAAACACTTAACTCCCATAGCTCTGTGGCAGAACCTTCTACCGTATGACCAGCAGCGCGTGGCGTACTCTCCAGAGCATGTGAGCGGAGTGGAGCGGGAGCGCGAGCGGGAGCGCGAGCGCGAGCGGGCGGATCTTGGACAGAGCGCAGAGCGGCATTTTTAAAAGGACGGAGTGTCGCCCTATTTCCTGCTCCAATTTCGCTCAGCGCTCACACCTCATGTCTGAAGCATGCTCAGTCAAGCCTGACCCAGAATCCATCATACACAGTAGATTATTTTCAGTCGAAACTATTAATATAAAACTAACTAAGTCTTTTCCCCCGCCTGGGTAAAGTAGCTTGCATTGTGTTCAGCGCCCAAGTGGGTCTGCGAGCGCAGAGAGGGTTTTCTCCGCTGCTGGGCTGCTGTAAAGAAACCACCTGAAGCCTCAGACTGACATTGTCCAAACTTGTGTTCTTGAAGGTGAACTCAAAAGAACTGTAGATAAGGAAAGCAATTAATTAAAAAAAATATATATATTTTTTTTCATTTGACAACATAAGCCAATTTAAATTGTAATCCACGTGCACTCTGCGCAAAAGTTCAGTTATAAGAATTTTGGCCTAATAGTTAATTTACTTTTAAAACTTTGTTGTAGGTCTATAGCCTGTATATTTTTATTTATATAATTAGGCATTGATTCGTTTCATTTTACAGCAGTTGTTTTGTACAATTGATATAAGCCTATTAAAATTTTAATGCGCGCTGCAACATTTCAGTTATCAAAATGTTGGCCTAATAGTTAATTTAGGTTATAGGCCTACTTTAAAACGTTTATGTATATTTTTGTTTATATAATTTTTATTTATATTATTAGGCCCATTTATTCGTTTAATTTTAACCCAGGATGTGTGTACAATGAATATAGGCCTAAGCCAATATAAATTGTGCCTGTTGCGCGAAAGTTCAGTTTCCAATTCTGGCCTAATAGTTAATTTACTTTTAAAACTTCTATCTATATTTTTGTTTATATAATTTTTATATAGGCCCATTTATTCATTTAATTTTACAGGACTTTTTTGTAGGCTATTTATTCCTTCTTACATAGGCCAGGCCTAATTTTTAATTTGAAATAAAACATTTATATTTGGAAAATGTAGTTGTTGCTCTTTAGTTCTTTTGGAGGTAAGGCTGTGGTCTAAGCTAATAGTGAAATACATGCAGATTTTTTTCCTTTTTTGAAGCGAGCGGGGGAGATTTGAGTGGAGCGCGAAGCAAACTGCGTTGAGCGCTGAGCGATAATGAGCGGAGCGGCCTGATGTGGCTTTGAACGGGGGAGCGGAGGGGTGAACAGTTCCGTGAGCGAGGAGTGGATATTCTCACCGCTCCACTCCGCTCATATGCTCTGGTACTCTCCACGGTACAAGTCGCGCCTGAAAACAGGACGCTTCAGGTGCTCTAAAAAGAAACCTGAATTTACGCCAGGTGTGGAGAGCATGACACGTTGCGTCCTAGGATCGACAGGATCCCCTGCCCAGTGGCCAGACTGTTGTCGTCTGGTAGAGTGCATTTTTGTAAAACTCTGTGACATCCATAAATGTCCAAAAAAACAGGGTACATATGCACTGACTACATGGACTCTAATTCTCAGAGACTACAGCAAGATCAGACAGCAAGTCCTGGGTAATGGTGCAGTCATGCAGAGCTCTACTCTGCAGTGGTTTGATGTTAATCAAACAACTCTAATTCAATGGGACAACAAGCGACTGAAGAGGCAGGAATGTAATATTCTGCTGCAAGGGGTCAACTTGCCTGCCTCCATTCCTGTTGCTCCCGTACCTCTCCCACCAGTACAGGTACGCCCCACTGCTGCACCACCACAGCCTGGCCCTCAACATCAGTACCACTTGCCTCAAAGTACAGCAGGACAAGCAGTGGTCAAGAGGAAGTCTGCAGCTCTAGCCCAACGCACAGATTCTCGGCAGTCTGTCTCCCCAAGGTTGCCAGCTCGCAGGCAATTGTTCCCTCAGCAGACATCTCCACCTACCCCTGCCACTTTGCCTACTGTCTTCGGCCCCAGCCCTGCCAGTAACCCTCGTGTGTATGTTTTTTCGACCCCACAAGCCTATGCATCCAAACGGATTACTCCTGCTGGCCCCCTTTCCTCCCCGCCACCTGCCCGGAGGACTTACAATCGGAAAATGGACAAAAATAAATGCAGTCAGTGCCAACAGCCCCGCAACAAAGAAAGTGGCCACAGCCAGTATTATGGGTACATTTACTGTCCCCAAAATGCTGGTATTCCACTAGTGGATGGAGGAGATGTGGAGGAAGAGGGCAGATAAGAAATAAACTGTTCAATATTCATCCCACATAACAGATCTGGCATTTCAAAAATAATTTACATAACAGAAAAAACACACTGTATATTACTGTTTTTTTGTGTGAGCCTTGCAAGGTGTGTTGATTTAGTTTTTTGTATATTTTTTTACCAGTTGACCAGAATCTTCTACCTTTATTACTTTTTGTATTTTGTTTATTTATTTATTTTATATTTGTATTTTATATATAATTATTCAATTCCAGGCCTTTATCTTTATTTATTTATTGCCAACAGTCACTCAGAGAAGACAATTACATTGTTGCAGTACTATCAATTCTAATTCCTTTCATTTTTAAATTAGACCTACGCTTGCTTCCCCCTATAGTTTTATCTACACGCAAGAATGTTCAGACTGGGAATACAGCTGCTGGTCCATCAGAAGGTTAGTAAATTCATCAAATGGCTGAGATGTGTGAAGTGGGAAGAAATTCATTGGTACTCTCCTGTCCTGAGATCTCAAACAGAATTTTGTCATTTAGATTGTAAGCCCAGAGATGTAAAAGTACTCTCAAGTATACTTGGGTGAAAGTGTTCATACTGTATCTGCACATTTTCAAAATAAATTAAACTCAGACCTGGTGTGAGACCATATAATCATATTTTGGTTATGCAAAAAACATGTAGATTTACCACAATAACTGTGGTACTGCGTTTTTTTCTTTCTTACACTGCATTTACGTTATATCTATACATTTAATGTTGATATTTTTAAATGTCAATTTGTATAAAGGCAAAATACAAAGTAAAATTAGGGGCTTTAAAAAATATGTAATGGCTTGCTCATCAAAGTTTACCCAACTACAGAACCAAATAGATACACAAAACCCCCCACATTTATTTTATTTTTTTAAAGTTCAAGTCCTCCTAATTAATAAAATAACATGTTATAAAAATTGAAAACAGTTGGCTTCTATTTAGAAAATGCCAGTTTTTGTACATTGACCCAAGAAATACGTAAATATTATATAAAAAAAGATACATGAAAGAACATTGTTTGATTGAAATTTTAATTTAGATATTGTTATTTGGTTCACATAAATGTGGCTGTTGATGTGTAGACTTAATTATGTATCTTGAACTATGCCTAATTCATGTAAGCCATATTTTTCTTATTTTGCTTCCAGCCAAGTTACATATTTTTAGGGCCCTATTGTTTTACTAAGGATTATTATTATTATTATTAGGGCCCAAGGCCTAAAAGGGAGAAGGCTCTATTGTTTTCCTAAGTATTACTATTATTAATAGGGCCCATGCCCTGAAAGGGTGCCCACAGACTGGTTTTAAATGGGTTTGGATAAATATTTTTTGCTTTTATTTTTTGGGGGGCACATTATTACTAACTCATCCTTAATTGCTTATAAAGATTGCTTATAACATGAATTCATGACTTGTTAATGTATCATGTCATTTCTTGTCTTGGCCCTCCAAGAGTACATCTTTAAAAGGTTATCAATTACACATGTTCTACATATTCAGCTCTTCTAAATCAGATATCATTTGGTGCTTTTCGGTGGTTTGTAAAATGCTATCCATAAAATAACCATCTATGCTAACACTGATTTTAATTATGAAAATTGCATCTGTTAAAGTGCCCCTATCATGGTATTTTAAAGTTTCCTAATGTTGTTGTAGAGTCTCCTACAACATGTTTACACGCATCAAATGTAAAAAAAACTGTTTAATTTCCTCACAATATACATTTGCACATCATCACATTTTCCATGATTCTCAAACGGTTCATCAAATTAATCAATCTCTCTAAATCCCTCCTTTCCACAAGTTTATCTGCTCTGATTGGCCAGACAGCTCAGTCTGTTGTCAGAATCAGAATCAGAATCAGAATCAACTTTATTGCCAAGTAGTGCTTTCACACACAAGGAATGTGCTTCGGTAGCAAGATGCTACCATGGCTGCTATGATCAGCGCCAATCTTGAGAAAAATACAGCATGACATGAGGAGAGGTGAGGAGAAAAAAAAGGCGACCCCCTGACTATGCTCCTGTAGGGAGTACAGTCTGGGAACAGGAAAAAACACCTCAGCAACATTAGCACATAAACAGTACAATCTACAACATGAACAAGACATTGCAACACGTGTGGGGAGTGGGGGATGGAGTTAGTCCAGCCCAGGCAAGCAGCATCCGGTCCTGCAGCCATTATGGCGCTGGTCACAGACCCGCCTGTCAGACTGTGGGTACGAAGCGGCGAAGGCGTGGGATGGGGTGTGGGGCGGATGCATATATGTGTATATGTAAGTTCATGTGTGTGTAGGCCTGGAGAGAGTTGCTAAGCCAGCACCATAATCTAGATGCCTCAGTCCGCAGGATTGTCATAGCGATACACAGCAAGTTGCCATGGAGACAACCTTGATCAGGTCCATACAAAGTCAACAATCCCAAGTGTCTGGGGAGTCGGGGAAGGAACGCAAGAGCGGCTCACTGCAGTGCTCTTCTGGGAGAGTTGTTGTTCTAACAGCGGCCTTGGCCAAGGCCAGTGCTGGTAGGGGGTGCCGAAACAGATAAGATTGGGATTGTTTGGTCTTCGGGCGAGTAGCCGCATTCAATTTACACAGGCTATTCTCCTGGACCATTTTGGTCTCTGAAACGATCCATTTGCCTTTGCAAAGCTGTGAGCTTCTCCATGATGTTATCCATATTCTGGTTCATAGTCCCAGTCTGAGTGCCGACAGCTCTGCCCACCGCTTCAATCATGACGGGCAGCCTTGTGGGGCTTTGAACAGCTGTCACCGTCTTCTTAATTACTCGATAAACCAGGGAAATGCCTAATCCAATCAGCAGAAAACCTGTTATCATGGTACCAAATAGGTAGATATCTTCAACGTCCTCCACGGAAAGAGCCGCCAGACACAAGACCCGCCACCTCTCCCACGCGTCCATCGTGTAGCCAGCTGCGAACGTCCCGGCAGGGCAGTCAGGTTCCCCCGAACCCAGACTTCTCGTCGAGAAGATGGTGTCAATTGCGTTGAGAGACCAGTTGATCAAATCCATAATTTCTTGGTTTGGAGAGCAGTGCTGAGAGAGTCTCTCAAGTACAAGACAGTAGACTAGACGTGACGAAAGAAGCAAAGCAGGAGAGGTAAGGGGAGGGAGAGGGAGAGAAAATGCGACCGCCTTCGTTGAGAGCCAAGAGAAAAAAAAAAAAAAAAAAAAAAGAAAAAAACTCTGTTAACTGGGTCCTGCTGGCGCTCTCCACACCAAGAGGTGAAAAGTTTCCACCTCGCGGCATATAACTTCCTCGTGGAGGGAGCTCTGGATTGGAGGATGGTCTCAACGACCTCAGTCGAGAGACCAGAATCTATGAGCTAGGTCCCCTCAGAGGCCAAGCCCACAGCCTCCATAGTTCTGGGCGGGGGTGAAGAATCGACCCTACCGCCTGAGAGAGTAGGTCTCTACTGATCGGTATCTCAAGAGGAGAGCCGTCGAGGAGAGACACTAGGTCCGCAAACCATACTCGAGCCGGCCAGAACGGGGCACTTAGCAGAAGACTGAGCCCGTCCCGGCGAACCCTCTCCAGAACTCCCGGGAGCAGAGCGATCGGGGGAAATGCATACAGACGTGACCTCGGCCACGGATGTACCATCGCATCCAATCCCAGCGGGGCTGGATGGCTGAGAGAGAACCACAGCGGGCAGTGTGATGTTTCTCGAGAAGCAAATAGGTCTACCTCGGCACGACCGAAATGTTTCCATAGGAGTTCCACCACCTCGGGGTGAAGACTCCATTCCCCGGGCCTCGGCCCCTGCCTCGACAGGATGTCTGCCCCCTGATTAAAATACCCCGGGAGATAAATAGGTCTCAGAGAAGGAATTTTCCCCTGGGACCATAGAAGGATCTGACGTGCCAGTTTGTAAAGTGGACAAGAACGCAGACCCCCCTAATGGTTGATATAAGAGACCACCGATGTGTCGTCTGTCCGGACAAGAACATGGTGGCCCCTTAGGTCTGGGAGGAAGTGTTTCAGAGCCTGAAACACCGCCAACATCTCTAGGCAATTTATGTGCCACAGACGATGATGGTCCTCCCACAGACCCTGAGCTGGGCGACCATTCATGATCGCCCCCCAACCCGTGAGAGAGGCATCTGTCGTTAGCATAACGCGATGACAAGGAGCTCCTAACACAGGGCCTTGGGACAGAAACCAAGGATCTTTCCACATGATCAGGGCGCGATGACACCGTCGCGAACTCACGATCATGCGAAGCGGATTTCCCCTCGGGGAGAATCCCTTGGTTCTGAGCCACCACTGTAACGGTCTCATGTGCAAGAGGCCAAAAGGTATCACGTTGGACGCAGGTGCCATGAGACCTAACAGTCTCTGGAACTGTTTTACAGTGGATGACTGGCCTAGCTTGACCTGATCTACTGTGGCAAGAATCGAAGCAATACGAGCAGGTGACAATCGTGCCTGCATCGTCGTCGAATCCCACACTACACCTAGAAAAGTGGTTCTCTGTAATGGAGAAAGAACACTCTTCTTGGCGTTGAGCCTCAGTCCCAGTCTCTGGATGTGGGCCAGAACGACATCTCGATGCCGAACCGCCTGTAGTTCTGATTGAGATAGTTAATTTTTCCTCAAGAACATGGTGGCCCCTTTAGGTCTGGGAGGAAGTGTTTCAGAGCCTGAAACACCGCCAACATCTCTAGGCAGTTTATGTGCCACAGACGATGATGGTCCTCCCACAGACCCTGAGCTGCCAACCTGTGAAAGAGGCATCTGTCGTTAGCATAACACGACGACAAGGAGCTCCTAACACAGGGCCTTGGGACAGAAACCAAGGATCTTTCCACATGATCAGGGCGCGATGACACCGTCGCGAACTCACGATCATGCGAAGCGGATTTCCCCTCGGGGAGAATCCCTTGGTTCTGAGCCACCACTGTAACGGTCTCATGTGCAAGAGGCCAAAAGGTATCACGTTGGACGCAGGTGCCATGAGACCTAACAGTCTCTGGAACTGTTTTACAGTGGATGACTGGCCTAGCTTGACCTGATCTACTGTTGGCAAGAATCGAAGCAATACGAGCAGGTGACAATCGTGCCTGCATCGTCGTCGAATCCCACACTACCCCTAGAAAAGTGGTTCTCTGTAATGGAGAAAGAACACTCTTCTTGGCGTTGAGCCTCAGTCCCAGTCTCTGGATGTGGGCCAGAACGACATCTCGATGCCGAACCGCCTGTAGTTCTGATTGAGATCTTGGCGTTGAGCCTCAGCCTGATTAAACTAGAATTAACCAATCGTCTATATAATTCAGAATATGGATGCCCTGCAGCCTAACGGGGCTATAGCAGCATCCATACACTTCGTGAATGTTCGAGGTGACAGTGCTAGGCCGAACGGAAGAACCCGATATTGGTACGCTTCGCCCCCGAAACCGAAACCTCAGAAAGACCCGTTCTCTATAGTATTCACCCTCAGAGTCCTGACGTTCAGCACGTCAGGATTTTTTCGACGCGGCCTTCTTGGCGATAATGACTGTCCTCAGATCAGCCCTACCGCGAGAAGGTCGCGCCGGAGAGCGCCCCGCCTCGTCCCTCCAGTTTCTCTGCGGGGGGGCACGAGACGCGACACTTCGTTTTTGCTGCGCTCTCTATGAGGTACTCGGCGACTGGGACTGTCCTCGCTCAACAGCCCCATTGACACGCAATATAAGGGGCATACATTTCTGAAAAGCATTTAAAAGGAGAGTCTTATCTTTTTCCTTCATAGAGGTCTGACTCAGCCACAAGTGTCTCTCTGTGGCCACCATGGCTGCCATAGACCAGGAGAGTGAGATCAGCAGACTGCCTGCTTAGCTCATTAATCATTTCAACAGAAAATTCCCCCCCTATACACGCATCTTTAAGCAGGTCAGACTGGTAAACCTGCATAATGGCCATAGTGTGTAGACATGCAGCCGCTTGACCCGCCACCGAGAAAACCTTCCCCACTAACACAGAACTATTCTTTAGTGGTTTAGAGGGCAGAGCCGGTGCCTTAAGTGAAGACGATGAAGCTGGAGAGATAGCTCGCGAGCGTCTCCTCCGCCTTCGGCATTTTCACATAACCAGCAGATTAGCACCAACAATGTTACCATAAGCATTGGACTGATTGTGTAGATTCTGCTTGAAACCGGTCTAACCCAGGTCTTTGAAACCTCAGCATGAAGATCTGGGAAGGACAGTAAGCACCGGCGAGAAGGTTGAGGTCGTGCAGACAGAAATCTATCATCTAGTTTACTTTTATCACTAGACTCCTGTCTATCACCATCAAACCTTCTTCATTTGCAGTATAATGTGACAATATTTTTTTTTTTTACTAGTTGAAAAACCCACGACATCCAGCCCCCCAGAACTGGATAATCTTAATTCAACATCATATGTGCCTCCACCCGGGCAGAAGTAACCGCCGCAGCGCGTGCTTCCGGAGCCGGGTGAGAGGCGCTAGATCTCGCCGGAGATAGCTGAGATAGGGCGGAGCCCGTCTCAACGTCGCCAGTGAGATCCATCTGCGAGCCCCAAGACACGCGCCGCCGCTCTGCCTCAACAGAAGCGGGACCCGAGCCTCGGGGAGCTCGCAGCAAACCACTCTCCTCGAAGAGCGATCGCCGCGAGCGCAGAGTTCTCAAGGGAAAACGCTCGCAATGCTGACAATCGACTCCCTCGAGAGCCGACTGGGCATGCTGCACTCCCAAACAAGCCACACATATACTGCTCGCTCATATTGTTTTTTTTTTATTTTTATATATAATATATATATATGTATAGTGAGAAACTCCTGTCTAAAAACAGACAAACACAATCGATAGATTTCAGACACACACAGAGCTAGCTGAAGTAAAAAAAGCTGGCGGCTTGTGTGCTCAGGGGATATTTATAGCTTCCTGGTCGATGACGTCACTCGCCGTACGCTCATTCTCTCCATTGACTGATTTCATTCATTATTCAGACGCGCTACGCTGGGGGGCGTTCCCACTGCGATTACACGCAGCGGTAGTCCCTGAATGGATGAATAGTCCCCACGATGGATAACTCGCAAAGCAAAATGTTCCTGCCTGTTTTCCCAGCACATCACTATCAATACACATAGAAAGCAAGAGGCTCGAGACGTAAGAGGCGGGGCAATCCTTTAAAATTTTTAAACGTACGAATGTAAACAGATTGCAATGGGAAATTTTTATAAATGTGGACATCCACAAACAGTACAGTATATTGTTTTGAGTATGTTGCATAAGGGAGAGACGTCAATTCTCTCGACAGTTAATTCATTAATTAAGATGGCTGGGAATTGATAAAGTTTTACTAAAAGTATTATTAGGAAACGGGTCAAGACAATCAAGACTTAAAATATTATTTAAATTTCTAAAAAAAACAGTAGTTGTGGATATAATCTAGTGTTATTTATTTTAATTCTTCCTCATATTTCTTACTGACTACGTTTACATGCTGTCAATATTCGTGTTATGGTCGGGTTAAACTATTCACAGAAAAAAATATTTTAAACCATTATTGTCACCTGCTAATTATAAAAAAAAAATTCTGTAAAAGGCCAACTTCAAGACATGAGGACTCTGGGCTCTGTGACATAAAAGACAAAATCGAGGAGGTCCTTCTAGCATTGCAGGGTTTACTGGCTGTTTCAGCCAAGCTGAGAGAGCTGTGCAAGCGTAGCGAGGGCCTTACTGAACAGCAGAACCTCGTTCAAGTGCTGTGTGTGCAGAGGCAAGTAATCACTTGGGCATCACACAGACATGAACAATATGTAGATTAAAAGAACAACCATCTTTTTCATGTAACAACTTGCATAAAATATTCCCTTAAAGGGAACCCTGGGTATTAAGACTTGTGTGGCATTATATGAATTCTCTCTTATTGAATTATATAGTAAAAAACCAATGAATGATTTTCATTATTTAAAAAAAAAAATCCACATTGTGGATCTGCTGTTTCAATGCACAGATTTCACACGATTCCAGGTGGCGTTAGACTAGATGGAACACGCTTATATCCATTGCCACCTGTGAACTATTTCAGTGAGAAGGGTCTGACTGCAGACATTCACATTCTCAGACCTGCAATTCCACAAGTGGTATCACTTGCAGTCTTTTTTTCTTTATTTATAATTTTTAAAGTAAAATCTTAAAGGAGAACTCCGGGCAATTTTTAAGTTAATCTTGATCGTTATATCTTTGTGAGTACTGTCTATAGAAAAAAAAACGAACCAGATTGGTGCTTGCGACGCGGAGCTGCGACCGCGAATGCCCAGAGCTCCCACTCAGCTATAACGGCAGCTCTGGGGGCATATACATAAAGAGCGTTTTTGTTCCTCTTAACAGACACAAAATGCAATTAAAATGTCTGTCCAACATGAACAGGGGCCTTACCTGTGAACAAGATGTGTTCAGCAACTTAGCCATGGTTTAAATTCACCTAAATAGTGTTTTAGACGGCAAGCTGTAGTCTTGTTGCTGGCCTCTCTGAAGTTTTAAATGTTATTAAGGCCTTAGATGAGCAGTACAGCTCGGCCTGAGATTCTAAAGTATAAAACGTATGGCAATATGCACATTTTTAATACAATATAAAAAGTGTTTATTTGCCATGTGTTTATTACCATGTTTTGTTTTTTAATACCATTTCTAATCTGATTTGCATTTTGAATGTTTAAACAATTCGTTGTAATGTTTTTATTCATCAGGTCTGTTGACTGTTTTGTAATAGTTTTTCTCTGCATTCTTGATGCGAAGTCAATGTTTGCATGTAACACGTTAATGCAAATATGTAGTTTACACTAAAAAATACAATATGCAAACTGAAGGATTTTAATATTTCATTGTAATAGGTTTGTTAACTGTTTTGTAATAGTTGTTGTCAGTAATATGTAATACTTAAATGCATACCAATATGCAGTTTACACATTTAACAATGCAATGTAAACTGATTGTTCCAGGCCATGTAAAGGGTTAGATTTTCTATTTCATCTTTTTCAAACCATGGCCATCTGTTTGTGATTTAAAGACTTAGTGTTTTAAACATGTTCTGTTTGCATGCAGTGGCATATATTGAGTAAAAAATTAATAAAGTTGTAGTTCATTAACATTTAATTTATTAGATTATTTTGTCATTACCAGTTTGTTTTGCTTTAAACTGACCAATACAAATCATTGACTTAAATGATCATTTGCTACCAGAATTTTATCCAATTTCAATATTATACTTACTGTAACCGCTGTTCTTGTAATATTTTATACACTCCGTGCTACAGTAGGCAAAATTATTAATGTACAATGACACGACTTATTGATGTTGTGTTCATTTTTACTATTACAACAAAATAAAGCAACTCTTGCACATCTTCTGGTGATGTTAATTAGCTCAGTTAAACGGTCCTGGAATGGGTGGTATTGCTCTGAATTCCCCCTCTGCATTCCTAGCTCTGATAAATGATATGATATTTCTGTGTCTGTGTGTCCATTTTCATACATTATAAGGTCTTCATGTGTCGATAAACTCATGGCAACAGCTGAGTGGAAGATACTGCATGCATGCATTCAAACTTGCGTGGGTTGTTTCTTCTGGTGTTTTATGATGGTTTGGCAAGCCAAAGTATAAAGGTACATTAGCGTCACCTACTAATCTGAGTGGGAGTGCGTATGGAACAAGAGACAGTGACTACGTTTACATGCAGCCAATAACCCGTTCAAAACCGGAATATTAGCAATAACCCGGTTGCGCATGGCCATGTAAACACCGGCAAAAACCCGAATATCCTCATATAGCCTACCGGTTTTTAAAAACCTGAATATTATACCTGGGGTACCCCTTTTCTAACCCGAATATTTGGTCATGTAAACGCGTATCGGCATATCCCCATCAAAAGGAACAGTGATTTGTGTTTTGCGCATGTTCTATTCACAAGGAATCTTGGTCTTTTGAGTAGAGGAACTTCCGTCTGGCGCATACAAACACCCGCGTGCAGTATACCGGAAGTAAACAAGAAGTAGAGGTAAACATGGCGAGACGCAGCACAGCACCATACTTTTGGAGCGAGGAGGAAATTAATTTCAATCTATTTCAAAGGCGATCGCTATCTGCCCCGAACTATCCATTATAAGGTGCGTTGCGACGTTCGTCTGTTATAGAACAACTCAGTTTGAATAAGCAGACACTGATTAGCTTGCTCTACATTGATTTAATATTAACAGCAAGACAACTAGAAGTGAATGTGCTTTCCATTAAATGAATCACACACAGTAAACAAATCCTTAACAACAACAAAAATGTTGCAGTGAACGTGCTTTGTTTTAAATAAATCACACACAGTAAACTTTGCAATGAATGAACTTTGCAATTTAGACGAATATTTTGCAAACTGGGTGCCGGTGCGGTGAGACGCACATGCTCGGGCAGATTCGGCTTGAAGTCGTTCATCCTCGGATGCGGCGCCGCGTCATTTTTGTCGCACGCACCTTCGCGCTCGTAGCCTATAACAAGGCTTTACTCTCCGTGTCAGCGCGCGCTCTGATCGATAAAGGGGCACAGACCTCTCCCGAATCACCTCCAGCAGTAGCAGCCTCCGAAGCACCACTAACTCCGCCTCCGTTTCCCTCGTAAGCTGATATTAGTATTTAAGGGTGATTCTTCAATTGGGGGCTATTTGGCCATCTTACATTTTGATGAATGAAAATTGGTTGAATTTTGTTAGAATTATGTCAAGACAATGTTTACATGCTTTGATGTAAAGATATAATAATGGCCACGACTGAGCTTAAATATAATTTTAGTATTTTATATCTATTTGCCAACTGGCACTGCAAAACGTCATTCCCATCACAACATCAAAAAGTCTCATAATGCAAAGAATGTATCAAGGAGATTATTTAAACTCATTTATCTTGCAAACATTGTTAACCTTCAACAATACGTATAAAAAACAAAATGTTTCCGTTCAGCGAATTACATATATTTTTTTGTTCTTACCATCAAAATGTGTTTTTTTTGTGTTCATCAAAGCACACTTTTGTTTAATTTCTGGAAAATTAATTTTATATGTTTTTTCTTTGAATAGGTGGATGAGTATTTAATTAGGCTTTTCTTGTAGCACCTCAAGATTGAACATAAAATAGTTTTAAAGGTATGTTTGCTGTAAATTAAGCAATGTGGCGGTAATGACACACTGTTCTGGTAATGACAAAGTGTTTTGGTAATGACATAAATGAAAAGTGCACTGATACATAAAGCAAATTTAAAGGCTTAAATAATGACTTCTGGTGAGTGTTGTTGAAAGAAATTGACAGATGTGAGGAGATATATAAATGTGACAACCATCAACTTGAACATGTTTATTTCAATCATGAAGAAACCATACGATTGATTTCCATTACACGAGAGTAGATGTTAAAACTTCATGCTGATTTGTACTCGGCTTTCGCCAAGATAAGCAACACTAAGACGTAGCTTTACAGTAAACTATGCTTCTCCATCCATTTACGCTTCTTTCCATATGAGGGTGTGACTCCCCTTCTGTCCGGCGTTAACGGCTGCAGTGTACTTGGCGCGTCAGCACACACGACGGCTGCAACTACAGAGTGGTCTCCCTAGTGGACCAGCACGACAACCGTCTGGATTGAGCCGAGTAGGGGACATCTCTAGGGTCTTCAAGTGGGCACCTTCCGTCCTCAGTGTTTCGTCGACTAGCCCACGACACCTCAAGAGGGCTCGACAGTGACTCTGGCGTCCCAGAGTCACCCCCCTCCGTCCCCCACTCAACTCAGCCCAGCTTACTGACCTCTACATCCCTCCTGCTGCCGAGACCTAACACAATCTCACAACCTCTTTAATAAACTGATAACATTTTATCACATTTTCAGAGCAGATAAGTTTTAAAGTCTGGGTTGGGGACAAGGCATGAGTAGCCAAATATTAGTGATAAAAATATTTTTAAAAATGGAAATCATACTGATTTTAGTGTATAAAATTTTTTGGTGGTGCAATAAATATTATTTGAAATAACTAAACTATTTATTTTATAATATAGTATTTTTAACATGAATGTATAACCTGGGGACATAAAAGTTCCCCTAATCAAAGAATCACCCTTAAACATTCTCTATGATAAAAAATGTTTGTAAAAAATATTTTAATAACACGGTTTTGGCGGTTATAGAGTTCTAATGACGGTGTTCAATTATAACCGTCGGTCTCACGGTTATATGATAACCGTCACACCCCTACATGCAAGTACATTTCCATCATCATCATCATCTTAACAATACACTGCCATTCTATATTCCATGGTCCTGCTATGCCTCGACATTGCTTAATTTTAGGTTGTATGCTGTTTGTTTTTGATCACATTAAAGTTAAGGTAATGTCTGAATCTCAAAGTTTTCAATAACTTCACAGGACAAATGTTGTGAACTTGTGATGCTTACTGAATATGAGCCACCAAACCTAGTCCTAGTAAATACTAAGAATAGTAATAAACTATGATTATTTAAACCATTTTATTTCCAGACACAGTGTTGGTTTTGGATAGAAAAGACAGCATATCTTTTGACATAAGATAAATCTAGTAAAACTGCTAACATGGTGGTGGGGTCAATTAAAATAATTTGAATGTAAATAGAGGGATTTTAAAGGGATAATTCACCCAAAAATGAAAATATGATGTTTATCTGCTTACCCCCAGGGCATCCCAGATGCCATGAATGTAAGCAAATAAACATCATATTTTCATTTGGGTAAACTATCCCTTTAAATCCACTGTAGATTTTCAATTATTTGCATGAATTTAAATAAGAAGTTCAAAGATAAGAAGCTATTCTGATGAGAGCACTCATGAACCTACCCTAGTTTCCTACGTCTCCTCCTCCCCATCTCTGCAAATACATCCTCTGCTATTGCAAAAATACGTCTGGAGCTGTTTCCAATACGCAGACCCTGTGGCAGTGGGGATAAAAATAAATAAAAAAATTGTGTGAAATTCAGAATGATACCATCATTGATGAGCTGGGGCAAACTTCAGAATGAATATTCCAGCCCACAACACAGACCTTTAATTGCAGGGGTATCGGTAAGCAAATTTCCGTGACAATCATGCTTGTCTCAGGACCCAAAGCAAGGGCTTCTTTTACTTTTGTTTGCATTGTTGACAAACAGGCCTCACTCTCCTCGAAAGGAATAACTAATGCCTTGTCCTGCACTACTTTGTCACCCTCAAGTTGTCCAAGGAAAATGGTTCTGTGGGAACACACACAAACACACTGTACCTATCAGAAGTGGTTACTTTAAACATCTGCATTACTTTGAAATTGCATTTCACTGCACCAGCATTTTGTCAATGCTGACCAATTTTTATCTGCTAAAAAGTACGTTTTTACACTTACATTTGATACATTTTGGGGCTAACTGCAGGACTAACTGCACGTGTAGCTGTTGCAGTGGCAGATCGGGAAAAGCTGAAACGAGGTCGACTTTGTCCAGGGTTTGTGTGAAATGGGACTGGCCCACATGCATCATCACCCATCACCTGGAAGGTACTCCCACCATTCATTAGGTCCAAACAACTGAAGAATCCAGATGAACCTGGGAAAACTGAAATCCTCATGTCATTGGTCAAGTAAACACTTGACTGTGTAATTTAGACAAAGGAGACAAGAGAACAGCACAAGATCAGAATACAAATTAGTAAGAATATTACGCTATACTTTGGACCAACAAATTGTCATTTCATTTAATTTATTTATAAAGCACAAAAAAACACAACAGAGGTTGACCACTGTGCTGTTCAAATGAAGAAGTATAAAACAGACAAAACACAATACAGTATTAACAGACAATAAAACACTAAGTTTGGGTTAAGAGAGACCAAAGTTATAGATGAAATGCAAGAGTAAAAAGATAAGACTGTAGCTTAAATTTAAACTCATGTATAGACGTTGCAGACCTCACAGATAAAGGAAGACTGTTCCATATCCTAGGACCGGCCACCGAAAATGCACGATCACCTCGCAACTTCAATCTTGATCTTGGATATGACAGTATAATACTGTCTGAGGATCGCAAGCATCTAGTTGACTTTTTCACATTTAAAAGATCTGACAGATAAGATGGTGCAAGACCAGTCAAAGCCTTAAAAACTAGCAACAAAATTTTTAGTTCAACTCTATAACACACTGGCAACCAATTAAGAGACAATAATATCGGGGTAATGTGTTCTCGTCTACGAACCCCAGTTAAAAACCTGGGTGCGGCATTTTGGACCATCTGAAGCCGTGACATGGAGGATTGAGGTAATCCAATATGAATTACAATAGTCCAAACGAGATAAAACAAAAGCATGTGTGACAGTTTTAAGATCGTTAAAAGATAAAAAAGTTTTAACTTTGGACAGAAGTTTAAGATGGAAAAAACAGGACTTTACTACAGAATTTATATGTTGGTCAAACTTGAGAGATGAATCAAAAAGAACTCCCAAATTTTTCAGTCCAGGACTGGAAACTCTGGTGTCTTGAAGAAGGCATCTTAATATGCAAGTGAAAAGTCGTTACGTATTGTATTGTGACCCATACTCGAAATTGGTGTTCTGCATTTAACCCATCCAAGTGCACACACACAGCAGTGAGAAGTGAACACACACACGCACACACACTGTGAACACATACAGTGTACAGTAATCTTGATTTTTTATTTATTTATTTTTTTAGAACGACTGACCAACAATTAGTTTTTTTTTTTTTTAATGTTTAACTAGTCAACTTAAAAACTAAAAGTTAGTTTTAGTTAAATTCTCTTTTATTTGTTCTATTCACTCCAGGAATGCGTGACACCAGAGGCGTTGATCAGCTGCGCCATCGCGCGGTCGGCATCATTCGAATCTTAACGGTTGCTAATGTTTTACTGAAAAACGCTCGATTTTCTTGATTAATTATAAAAACCTGCCAAAACAATAAATTCTAATTAATAATAAAAAAAAATCGCCCAGCCTTAATTTTTCAGGTTTATAAGACTGCAGGTTTGGTTTCTGACATGGGCCATGAGGCAGGTTGTGCTTTTGCGTTGTTAATGTAACTTTATATTTAGGCTCGATATGTAACTTAACATTCAGGCTAAATGTATATTTAACACTTACTAGATATTTAACAATAACTAGATTAAACCCAGAATAATTTGAGAACAAAGTAAAACTTACATACAAAAATTAACATAGGATTTAGCAATAAAGTTATCTTTGGACTTTTGCACATCAACAAGGAATGATAATTTGCATCACTGAAACAGCTATGTAGAAAACTGAATTTAGGAGAAAACTGTAAACATTTTTAAAGTTAATTAATTAATTTGATGCACTTTGAGAGTTCGAAAATAAGAGCTTCAATCCATGTTCAGTGTGCAAATTGAACAACAACAAAAAAAAAATCTAAACAGGGTCTAGAACCGCCCCTGGTCAGAATGTGTTCTTCCTCATGCTACACCCCTCCACTAAATTTTCTGGCCTCCCACGAGTGGGATAGGTCAATGTCTAGTATTAAACCGATCATGATTTACAGCTCAGATAATGTTAATCAAAATAACATCTGTAAAAAATTTAACAGCCTAATTTTTATATGGTGAAATTTCAACTGTTTGATTTATTAAAATTAACCCTTGCTCTTCCACAGTAGCATACATATTAATAACAACAGTTAACACACATACGCCAATATAGCACCTCAATCCCACTGAATAACAATTAACTAACAGTGGTTTTAGTGTAAATGCACAAAAGCTAGATTTATCACAAAATACTGTAATTATATTACATTTATCCTACATTTAATACATGTCTCCATTATAATACAATTAGATATATCGTACATTTCTGTCGCAATACCAAGTTTGAGTTACAGTAAAATACATCTATGGAAAATTATTCTGACTGTATCGTTGCGCAGTGTTTCTCTCCTGATTGTCAGTGTTGTTTCATCTGTTTAAATCTCCGAGTCACTTGTGCTCTTTTCTGAATTAAAGTGCTTCACTCTGGATCTCACAGCGCTGTTTAGAGTAACGGATAAACGGTCCATGTGACGCGCTTTAAATGACTAGCGCATCCATAACGCGATTCTTCTCTTAACTTCCCAAAATTTAAGACCCCTTGAAATTATAATTAAGACTTTTCTTAGACTAATTAAGGTATCTAATACTTTTTATGGCCTTAAATCTCGTTGCTATTTAAAATAACAACACGTGTTTATTTAACAATAACCTTCCTAAATTCTGGACCTTTGGCAGTCTCCCATATGGTAAAAAAAAAAAAAAATTCTGGCCAAAATATATGTTAAATATATGTTGTAACTGTGAAATTCAATCAAATATATTTTTTACATCTAAAATATATTTATTTTCATCCTTTGTTTACCAAAATATATTTCAAAATGTATTTCAGGATCAAGAAAATACATGTTCAACCTTACAGTAAAATGTGGATGGATAGCAAATAACGTTAAACATTTGTAATACAGATAGAATGTTATTTATTGTGACATCTAATGCTTACCAAGTAGTTCCCTTCCGAGGGAACTCAACACTGTGTCGAGAAATCGACTCTTTGGGGACGCTCCCTTAGCGTGCGCCTCTGAAGTAAGAATGAAACTATTCCAATCCTGATTGGCGTTGCGTCATGACGCAACATGTGACGGCATACCCGGAAGTATAAAAGTGACGCTGAAACACATACATACCAGCTATCGCTCTTCAGCAAGCGCTCTGTGTTGAAACCTGTCTGTCTTATTTGGTGTTGTTTTGTCTGATTTATTATATATTATGGCGAGTGAACAGTTTATCAAGTGTGTGCACCCCTGCCCAAGATTCATCACGGGTGGGGACACACATCAGCTTTGTGTAAACTGTTTGGGAGCGCAGCATGCACAATCAGCTCTTGAGGGATCTGATTGTGTTCACTGTGAAGCATTATCTATGAGAGTGCTGCGCTCCCGCTTGGCTATTTTTAGTAAAGATGGCCAAGCTCGCGATCCCTGTGGTTCAGGACCCGCGTCCGTTGAGGCGGCACGGAGAATGAAATCATGGGGATCGCAAAAGGATCTGGCAGACGAGAACGAGACTGCTGAGGCACTTTCTCGTTCATCGTCTGCAGATTCAATAACGCCCGTTCACGGTGCAGAAGCCCGCCCTGCGGCTTCTTCTGCCCGCGACGAGCGCCCGATGCTGGAACTATCTGCTTCCGAGGAAGTGGATGTTCTCAGCATCGGGAGCGAGGAACATGAGCGTGACTCGCCAGCTCATGTTCCCGCATATGAGGAGTTGGTAGAGGTTGTGACGCGTGCTGTGGCCAGACTCAACATTAGCTGGCCACAAGATAAGCAGGAAGAATCTCGTGGTAGTAAATTGGACGAGAGATTCCTGCAGCACAGGTCACAACCTCAGCGCCGGGGTTTGCCATTTTTCCCAGATCTCCATAAAGAGATCTCGAGATCCTGGGAAAAACCGCACTCCTCTCGCATATCTACTCACACTGCATGCGATTATAGTAATGTGGTGGGTGCGAGAGAGGCGGGTTATGGCAAGATGCCGCAGATGGAGGAAGCCTTAGCGAGTTATCTTTCTCCTGAAGCGGCATCTTCGCTTAAAACCCCGGCATTGCCCAGTAGACCATGCAGAGAAACATCAGCATTGGTCGGTAGGGCATATATGGCGGCTGGTCGGGCTGGTGCGTCCTTACATTCTATGGCGATTTTACAGGCGTACCAGGCTGACCTCCTTAAAGATCTAGATGAAGGCGAGGGTCCCACCCCTTTTGATGTTGCGGAGTTGAGAAGGGCCTCTGATTTATCTCTCCGAGCCACTCGTGAAACAGCTCGCTCTATCGGCCGTTCCATGGCAGCTTTGGTGGCTGCAGAGAGGCACTTATGGCTTAATTTATCAGGCATTAAGGATAGGGATAGATCTTTTCTGTTGGACGCGCCGCTTTCGCCTTCTGGCCTGTTCGGTGACGCAGTTTCCACTGTCGTCGACAGGTTTCAGGAGGCGAAGAAACAATCTGCGGCGTTCCAACAGTTCCTTCCTCGCCGATCTGGATCAGTTAGGAAGGCTGGTTTTAGTGGCCAGCCACAGCCGTCAACCAGCTCCTCATACCGGCAAGAGCAGAAAGAAAGCGTTTCCTCTAGAGCCCCTCCTCCTGGAGCTTGGCAACAGAGGAAACGTGCTCAGCTGAAGCCCGCCGGCAAGAAAGGCGACCTGAGGGCCGTCATTCAGGCCAAGAGAGCGGGGAAGAGGTCCTAGCCGAGGTGGTAGGATCTCAGAGGGCTGTCCCCCCCGCCCTGTGGCAACCGAGGTTGTTTTCACAGCGGAGCCCTCCAGAAAAAGATGTTATCCCGCCATCTCTGATGCTTCGGGCAACATCGATTTTCAGCGACCACCCTACGGGGTGTCAGCCACAAAAATTTTTAAAAAAAGATCGACCACTATGGTCACAAAAAAATTCTCATCTAGTTCCTGCCGTTCTATCGCTTCAGGAAGACGAGAACAGTGCTCAAAAAATACCCGAGACCAGCCTCGAGAGGCTGGTTCCCTTAGTAGAATTTCTGGGAAATTGGCAAAATCTTCCAAATATATCTATATGGGTCCTGAATATAATAGAACATGGTTACAGACTACAGTTCGGTCACAGACCCCCCAAGTTTGCTGGGGTGGTGCCGACTACAGTGGTTCCAGAACAGGCTCGGGTTATGGAACAAGAAGTACAGACTCTTCTGGCCAAAGGGGCCATAGAAATCGTTCCCCTACCAGACAGAGAGTCAGGGTTTTACAGCCGTTACTTTATAGTTCCAAAGAAGGATGGAGGTCTGAGGCCGATTTTAGATTTAAGGCATCTGAATTTGGCTCTGAGGAGGTTCAGATTCAAGATGCTCACCATTCCCATTATAGTGAATCAAATCAGGTCCGAGGACTGGTTTGTTACGATAGACCTAAAAGACGCCTATTTTCACATCTCCATCCTTCCATGTCACAGGAGGTTCCTAAGGTTTGCTTTCGGGGGCGAAGCATACCAATATCGGGTTCTTCCGTTCGGCCTAGCACTCTCTCCCCGAACATTCACAAAGTGTATGGATGCAGCTCTGGCTCCATTGAGACTTCAGGGCATTCGTATACTAAACTACATCGACGACTGGTTCATATTGGCCCAGTCTCGGGAGATGGCAGTTCGGCATCGAGATGTCGTCCTTGCTCATATTCAGAATTTAGGGTTGAGGCTCAACACGAAAAAGAGTGTACTAGAACCAGTTCAGAAAACTATTTTTCTGGGGGTGGTGTGGGATTCCGTTACGATGCGGGCACAAATGTCTCCCGCACGTATCGAGTCTATCCTAACCATGGTCTCTGGAATAAGGCTAGGCCAGGCTATCACTGTAAAGCGATTTCAAAGAATGCTGGGCCTCATGGCAGCGGCATCAAACATAATACCTTTGGGCCTTCTCCACATGAGGTCCCTTCAGTGGTGGTTGAAAACCAAGGGGTTTTCCCCCAAGGGAAATCCATTTCGTTGGATCAGAGTAACGCGCAGATGCCTTCGTGCTCTAGCAATATGGAAGAAACCTTGGTTTCTGTCCCAAGGACCAGTGTTGGGAGCATCATGTCGCCGGAAATCCGTGTCGACAGACGCCTCCCTCACTGGCTGGGGCGCGGTCATGGACGGCCGCTTTGCCAGGGGGCTGTGGCAGGACCATCATCTTTCTTGGCACATAAATTGCCTAGAGATGTTGGCTGTTTTCAGGGCTCTGAGGAGCTTCCTTCCAGACGTCAAGGGTTACCATGTTTTGATACGTTCGGACAATACATCAGTGGTAGCTTATCTGAACCGACAAGGGGGACTCAGATCGCGCCCTCTATGCAGACTGGCGCATCAGATTATTCTTTGGTCCCAAGGGAAAATACTGTCTATCAGAGCAATGTATATTCCGGGGGTTCAGAATCAGGGAGCAGACATCCTGTCGAGGCAGGGGCTGAGGCCCGGGGAATGGAGACTTCACCCATGGGAGAAATTTGGACCAATGGAAGTGGATCTGTTTGCGTCTCGAGAGACGTCCCACTGTCCACTTTGGTTCTCCCTCTCACATCCAGCCCCATTGGGAGTGGATGCCATGGTACAGACCTGGCCGAGGCTTCGCCTGTATGCTTTTCCCCCGATCACTCTGCTTCCTGGGGTCCTGGAGAGGGTACGTCAAGAGGGCATCAGTCTACTTCTGGTTGCCCCAATGTGGCCGACCCGGGTATGGTTTTCAGACATAATCTCACTCCTGATAGCCCCGCCATGGCAGATTCCTCCGAGGAGGGATCTGTTGTCTCAGGTGGAGGGCACAATTTTCCACCCTCATCCGGAGCTGTGGAATCTGTGGGTCTGGCCTCTGAGGGGGCCCAGTACCTAGATGCTGGTTTATCAGCTGGGGTGGTCGAAACCATACTTAGCTCTAGGGCTCCGTCCACTAGGAGATTATATGGCCTCAAGTGGAATGTTTTTGTCACTTGGTGTAGAGAACAGGAGTTAGATCCAGTAAACTGCCCGGTGGCTTCAGTTCTGGAATTTTTACAAGACCGTTTCTCTGCGGGTCTCTCTCCTTCCACGCTTAAAGTGTATGTGGCTGCTATTGCTGCTTTCCACGCACCATTAAGTGATGGGCCTCTGGGGAGGCACCAGTTGGTCATACGTTTTCTCCGTGGTACTTGGAGGATGAGACCGACAATCAGGTCCAGGGTTCCGGCCTGGGATCTGGCGGTGGTTCTCGAAGGGTTATCTCTGGCCCCCTTCGAACCTCTGCAGTCGGCTTCGCCTAAGGATCTTACGCTAAAAATGGTATTTCTCTTAGCTATTACTTCTCTTAAGAGGGTGGGAGATCTCCAAGCCCTGGCAGTTACACCAGCTTGCTTGGAGTTTGCCCCTGGCAGAGTTAAAGCCTTTTTGCACCCGAGTCCGGGCTACGTGCCGAAGGTTCCTACGGTTACGGCTCGGTCCACGGTCCTTCAGGCATTCCATCCTCCACCTCATGTGTCGGCTGAAGAAGAGAAGCTTCATTTGCTCTGCCCCGTCAGAGCTTTGAGCATGTACCTCGAGAGGTCCTCTTCTTGGAGGAGGTCGGACCAATTATTAGTGTGTTTTGGGTCACCTAAGAAGGGGCTCCCGGCATCCAAGCAAACTATTAGTAGTTGGATTGTTCAAGCTATTACCTCAGCTTACAAGGTGCGCGACTTGCCTTCACCTTTAGCTGTTAGGGCTCATTCGACTAGAGGCATGGCTTCCTCTAGGGCCCTCCTGTCGGGAGTGCCCCTCCAGGAGATCTGTGAGGCAGCCGGATGGGCTACCCCACACACTTTTATTAGGTTCTACAGCTTACACCTCCCTAGTACACCTGGCGCACACGTGCTCTCGTCTTAGCGAGTGCCTGAGTCAGTTTCACTCCGGGACAGGCCTGATTTCGGTGCGTGGCCTAGTGGGTATTCGTTCCCCAAAGAGTCGATTTCTCGACACAGTGTTGAGTTCCCTCGGAAGGGAACGTCTCGGGTTATGACTATAACCCTTGTTCCCTGAGAAGGGAACGAGACACTGTGTCGTTCTGCCACGCCCCTCGAGGCCTTAGAGCGTCTTGCTTCATCGCGAGGCTGGTATGTATGTGTTTCAGCGTCACTTTTATACTTCCGGGTATGCCGTCACATGTTGCGTCATGACGCAACGCCAATCAGGATTGGAATAGTTTCATTCTTACTTCAGAGGCGCACGCTAAGGGAGCGTCCCCAAAGAGTCGATTTCTCGACACAGTGTCTCGTTCCCTTCTCAGGGAACAAGGGTTATAGTCATAACCCGAGACGTTTTCCAGGGACTTAAAAAAATGCATCGTCTGGAATTCGTTCCTTAATGCTTGAACTGTCTGCGCATGCGCAATGCATACGCAGCGCAATGCCTTAGTGATGTTTTAATAAAACTGCATAATTAGATTTTAAAGGTAAAAAAACTATATTTAAAAGAATCCTAAAACATTTTTATGCAAGTGCAAATACAATAAAAATTCAACAATTTAGTTAATTTAAAAAAGCAGATTTATGACGTCATAAAAAAAAAAAACGTTGCCTGAGGAGGCGCGAATGTGTCACCATGACTGCAGCCTAAAATTGGAGACGGGAAGAAACGGAGAAACGAACGAGCCGATTATGTTCGCGTTAATTAAGTGGGTGGAGGATGGAAAATTCCCAATTCTGCCTACTGAACTAATAAGAGGATTTGCTGAGAATGAATACTCGGCGGGTATGGAAGAAAGGGAAGTTTACTTGGTGGAGTGGCGCCAAGGTGTCAAAGAGCCGAAAGTGGCGTGGGCGGTTTAGGCCTCCATAATCAAGATAGCAGGTACCTATTTTTTATTATTCTATACTCTTATATCATACTTTATTATTCTGGATACGCTTGTAGACAACGACGTCAGTAAAATATTCAATTTGTTTTGTTTTTTTATGTAATTAACGTTAACATTATCAGGACCGTGTTGTCAATTGCCTTTATCTCAGCATTATTCTATCCCATCAGAAAGGGAGAGAACGTTAAAATACATCTTAAGGAGCTTGAAGAACAGCTAACGTTACCCAAGCCAGTCACTGACCCTTAAGAGAAAGACTAACGTTAGACCTTCAATGAAACTCCTAGAGGCCGCAGAGGTGAGAGACGAACCAGAAAAAGGTAAGTGTTTGCTATATGTATATATAACATAATTATAAATACATATAAATGTACTCGTTTACAGTCAATGATGTAAGTTATGTTTAATGGACAGCTCGCAGACCTACTATCAAATGATCTAAAGGTGTGGAATGAGAAAAATTGAACATCTACAGCGTGTGATAAATCAGCTGAGAGAAGAGAACATGAGTCTAAATAAAGAAAATGAGAGGCTGAAAAATTAAATACTTGAAAGTAAGTATTGTGTGTGTATATATATGTGTGTGTGTGTGTGTGTAATATATTATCAATCCGGCATTTGTTTGATCAAAATACAGAAGAAAAAAAAACAGTAATATTGTGAAATATTATTACAAGTTGGTTAGGGTAAATATACATAACTTATTCCTGTGATCAAAGCTGAATTTTCAGCATCATTACTCCAGTCTTCTGTGTCACATGATCCTTCAGAAATCAGTAGAAAATGATGATTTGATGTTCAACAAACATTTATGATTATTATCAATATATATATTAGTGCTGTCAAACGATTAAAATATTTAATCGCGATTAATCACATTAATGTCATAGTTAACTCGCGATTAATCGCATTTAATCGCACATTTTTATCTATTCTAAATGTCTCTTGATTTCTTTTTGTCCCATTATTTTTTCTCATTTTAATGCTCTTATCAACATGGAAAAGTGGATCGGCTTGCTTTGTGCAAATGTTTTTTATTGAAAACAATATTGACATATATACTGTTCAATTTCACACTAAAACATTCTCACTTGGAGCAAATAATCTCTCACACAATGTAACACTGTCCATCAATAAAAGGGTGAAAGAAATACTGACGAGGTCCTGATATTGACGAGGGGGCGGAGAATTCGCATCAGCTGTGTGTGTGTGTGTGTGTGTGTGTGCGTGCTTGGCCATCATCAAGTGGTATTTCAGACTGGACGTGCTGCGATGATGATAGCTCAGTTCGCAACGACAAAACACACAGATCACTTTGGTCTTGTCAATGGAACCATTTGGCAACTTTTTAAAAGTAAACTTTCAATTCAGAATCTTATTGGCATCCATTTCTGAGCGAGCCCAGAGAAAATTCTTACAAGAGCAGCGTGTATCTGAGAGCGCGCGAGGCGCGACTCGAGCAGAGAGATTCGTGCTCGGCACATTATATTCCGCGCGCGAGCAGAGAGATTCGCACTCGCGCATCCGGCTCGCAAGCCCAAACAAGTGTGTGCGACGTGCCTGTTGTTTTGTTTCCGGTCTAGCTAGATCCGCTTGCGCTTTCAAAACGTCCTCGCGCGGCGCAAGCCATTGAAATGAGTGCAAAAGCATGTGAAAAAAAACTACAAAGTTTGCTAGGCCAAAAAGACCGTTAATCGCGCGATAGAAAAATTAACGCCGTTAAAATGGGTTTGCGTTAACGCCGTTAATAACGCGTTTAACTGACAGCCCTAATATATATATATATAAAAAAACAAATGTACTTGTACATTGTACTCAGTCATTGTCCATGATCACGAACGCACGGGGTGGGGGATTGAGAGGGGTGCTTATACCAACTTGCACTGCCTGACAGGACGGTCCTGATTGTACTTGTACACTGAATCTCAACAAGAAACGGTCTGCTATGTAAATGTTTTTCTGATTTACAGTGTTGACTTCTAATACATGAATTTCTCCCTTACAGATGTCAAAGACTCCATCTCATGTTCCCCTCTCACATGCTCATAAAGTAAGTATTAGCTGCTTTTTCTGTAATGTTTGTGCCACATGCTATTATGTCACATACTAAGCATAGCTATTGAAATAATGACTTTTCTAATAGATTTTGAAAGTAGGCTACTTAGAATTGCTATAAGCCCAAAAGCAAAATGTAGTCAAATGCCTGTCACTTTAAAGAGTTCATGTACCATCCATGTTTTGTCACTGAAATTTCATGCAACTACACTAGCTGGGTTTCCATCCAAACGTGAAGTGAATCTTTTCCATGTTTGCAAAAAAAACATGTGAATTAGGTGCGTTTCCATCTGGTTGTTAGAGAGGACGGCGTTGGTATTTGTAATCTAGTAACCAACAGTAAATAAAACCCCATTAGCAGAGAAGGTAGTGATGAGTCGTTCGACTATGAGCCGACTCCTTTCAGTGAACGGTGAGAGTCAGTTCCCATCTGAGAGACATTTTCCTTTTTGTATATTAATCCAAGACAGAATCATTTGACTATCCTTTTCGCTACACTGCTTAGCTACACGTCAAGTAGTCTCTAAATGAATGTTGGTTTGATGTGTATGTATGTGCGATCACATGTGATGACATTACCCCGCCACTCTTGATTCATCACATGCACATACAGTAGGCTACACATTAACACAACATACAGTCACTGCATGAAGCGCATGTGGTCAAGCAGTCTGGCGAAAAGATCATCCTTAATATCGGGTCAGAAAACAAGATGAGTAAAACACGCACACCTATACTCTTATTGCTGAGATGAGCACAATGATCCGGTTCAGGTTCCTAAAGAGAGCAGTAATTCCTATCATGAGCAAACAGCCTATTCTGTCCTGGCAGATACATCACTGTATTGTTAGCAGGGTTGGGGAGTAACGGAATACATGTAACGGCATTATGTAATCAGGATACAAAAGTCCAGTAACTGTAATCCGTTACAGTTACGTCAAAACACGTAGTAATCAGATTATAGTTACTTTTTGAAAAAAGGGGGAATACTTTCAGGATTACAATGGTTTCATTTAAAACTAAATAAATCTGTATTTTGGCATAATAACACTATATTAAGCGTTGCTTCATTAATGACTCACGCTCACGACACGACTCGTGTGCCACTCGCGGGTGCACGCGCAAAATAACAGCTCTCTACAACAATCTCCTCAGACACGGATCGAGTCACTGCTGCTAGAAACGATGCTGCCCACGGGTAAAAATGCTTTCATTTCTTGGAAATTCCGCTGCTATTTTGTTATTAAAGAAGAAAATGCCAACAACATGGTTGTACAGTCCAAACTGTGCCTTCCAGCAACGAAAATTGTGATTCAATCTGTGTCTGAGGAGATTGTTGTAGAGAGCTGTTATTTTGCGCATGCACCAGCGTCGAGTCGTGTCGTGAGTCATACATATAACACTATATTAAGCGTTGCTTTAATATGTATATCTATTTTCCTGTTGAAGATACATTTCTATTTTATTTTTTCCTTGTACATGTCAAGTTAAAAATAAAACAAAATAATCTGTAATACCATACTGTAGCCACTAGATGTCTGTATAGTCCTTTACATAAATATTTATTCAGGGCTGTGAAATTCTTAATAAATAAAAGTTGTTGTTTTTTAAAATAATATCTGTCCTTGAAGTAATCCAAAAGTAATCAGTTACATTACTTTAATATTGTGGTACTTGGATTACGTTACTGAAATTCTTTTTTTATGAAGTAATTTGTAACTGTAACGGAATTCATTTTTAAAGTAACCCTCCCAAGCCTGATTGTTAGACAGATAGCGAACATCAACAATAAGACTCAGTAGCCTTGACTCCAGGTTGAGTGTTTTCTTTACTGGAATCTTGGTTGTTTTCTTTTTTGTAAAACTGCAATACAGTATAAAATAAACACTGTTACAGTCAAATATGTGCAACATCAACATAGATATAATAACCACCGCACATATTACGATATGATTCACTCAAAGAACATAAGTAAATGGGCTAAATAAAACACAGGCAAGTAAATAATCATAAATGAGGCGTAACAGCCTGCTAACTCTGTATATATATATACACTCACCGGCCACTTTATTAGGTACACCTGTCCAACTGCTCCTTAACACTTAATTTCTAAGCAGCCAATCACATGGCGGCAACTCAGTGCATTTAGGCATGTAGACATGGTCAAGACAATCTCCTGCAGTTCAAACCGAGCATCAGTATGGGGAAGAAAGGTGATTTGAGTGACTTTGAACGTGGCATGATTGTTGGTGCCAGAAGGGCTGGTCTGAGTATTTCAGAAACTGCTAATCTACTGGGATTTTCACGCACAACCATCTCTAGGGTTTACAGAGAATGGTCCGAAAAAGAAAAAACATCCAGTGAGCGGCAGTTCTGTGGGCGGAAATGCCTTGTTGATGCCAGAGGTCAGAGGAGAATGGCCAGACTGGTTCGAGCTGATAGAAGGGCAACAGTGACTCAAATAACCACCCGTTACAACCAAGGTGGGCAGAAGAGCATCTCTGAACGCACAGTACGTCGAACTTTGAGGCAGATGGGCTACAGCAGCAGAAGACCACACCGGGTGCCACTCCTTTCAGCTAAGAACAGGAAACTGAGGCTACAATTTGCACAAGCTCATCGAAATTGGACAATAGAAGATTGGAAAAACGTTGCCTGGTCTGATGAGTCTCGATTTCTGCTGCGACATTCGGATGGTAGGGTCAGAATTTGGCGTCTACAACATGAAAGCATGGATCCATCCTGCCTTGTATCAATGGTTCAGGCTGGTGGTGGTGGTGTCATGGTGTGGGGAATATTTTCTTGGCACTCTTTGGGCCCCTTGGTACCAATTGAGCATCGTTGCAATGCCACAGCCTACCTGAGTATTGTTGCTGACCATGTCCATCCCTTTATGACCACAATGTACCCAACTTCTGATGGCTACTTTCAGCAGGATAATGCGCCATGTCATAAAGCTGGAATCATCTCAGACTGGTTTCTTGAACATGACAATGAGTTCGCTGTACTCAAATGGCCTCTACAGTCACCAGATCTCAATCCAATAGAGCATCTTTGGGATGTGGTGGAACGGGAGATTCGCATCATGGATGTGCAGCCGACAAATCTGCGGCAACTGTGTGATGCCATCATGTCAATATGGACCAAACTCCCTGAGGAATGCTTCCAGCACCTTGTTGAATCTATGCCACGAAGAATTGAGGCAGTTCTGAAGGCAAAAGGGGGTCCAACCCGTTACTAGCATGGGGTACCTAATAAAGTGGCCGGTGAGTGTATATAGCCCAGCTAAATCCATGCTAGCGGTTAGATGTCGCCACATAACATTACTAACAAAGCACTGACACTGATAGGAGTCGGAACACAGCCAATCAGTCATGTGGGTTTAATGAGCTTTACGTCAAAATTTATACGAAATTTGGTGTTTCCATCTCACGTTTATGATGCGATATTTCAAAATGCGCATAAAAACAGGGTGATGGAAACATAACTACTGCTGCCGCTGCTAAAATTATTTGCAAACATTACAATTTTGCTATGCATGCTGCTGCTTGTCGTTCACATGTGTTGCAAAGTACTGGTAGTTGAAGGGTAGGATCTTGACTGCGGGTTATAAGTTCTGGCAGAATAAAAGATACAAAACATTGCTTTGCTTTAGATAAATCCTTCTGCAAGAACTCTTAGTCTCTTGGGATACGATTTACAACCAGCTCCTGAGTTGTCCACACCATCCTTCGGATGAGACGTAAAAACCGAGGCCCTGACTCTCTGTGGTCATTAAAAATCCCATGGCACTTCTCGTAAGAGTAGGGGTGTAACCCTGAAGCCACATTCCACCCGTTGGCCCTTTCCAATCATGGCCTCCTAATAATCCCCATCCACTGAATTGGCTCTATCACTCTCTCCTATATGTAACCGGGCTGATACGTTCAATATGATTTAATTCAGATAGCACTGACTACGCCACCTCGGGAATTGCACCCGAGGAAATAAGAAAGGAACTCAGGTTCGGTGGTGCAGTGAAAAGACAGAGTCGCTTCATACAATGAATACATTTATTTTATTTGTTTAAGAAAACCATTCTGCTGGTATCATTTAATCATGGTATAAATACTGACATGTTTATTGGAACAATAATAATAGCATCATGTTTAAAAGAACATTCCTCCTGACACACTTGATTCAAACACAGAATCACATAAAACCTCACAAAAAAAAAAAAAAGAAATATACCATTCCCACAAAATAAGACAAAGAAAATAAGTTAATAACCAAAAAATAATAATTACAAGGCTAAAGTTTACCTTGGGGGTGGCAACCTAGCTGGAAAAAGTGTGCACAGAAAACAAAAATGGGAAGACGTGTTCAACCCTGGTGCTCCACACTCACGGCAAATGTGACTGGAACCAAAAGAAAACAAAGAAAAATCAGTGCAATTACACAATCATCACAACATCAATTCAGACACAAATATAGGATGGTTGACCGAATTAGTTGGTGCACAGATAATAAGCCCTACCTCGTCAGCGTTGAGGACCACTAAATACCGAGGCGGTTGGTAGTTAAGTGGGCACTACACGCTGCGATAAACACCACACGGCCTACGGCCCAATCACACTGGTCAACCAACGTGGATGCAAAAATAGAAAAAAATAACCCAAACCGAAAAGAAATAAACACAACAAAACAAACAAAAGCTACTAAAGTTAAACTTAGGAAAAATATCCAGTCACACAAGACACCAAAAATAACCTAATCGTGAAAAACAGCAGCACGACCTGAGTTGACCTGCAAAACAAAACAATCAGGCAATGATTTATTCCAGTCAATAAATACAAAACCTTCCCTAAATTATACATACCGCACAAGAATTAAACGCATGTCAGGATACATTCGCGGATGTTCTGATAAAACACACAATAACCCCCATTAAACTCGACTAACACCATAGAAAGCACACCCCAACATATTGCGATAGCCGACATACCTTAAGCTTTCAGATGAGCGCTTGACGCAACTCCGAGGGCACGCCGTCGAAACGGCTACAGCAATCACCTCGAAAATAAAACACATACTCTGAACATTTTAAAACCACACGAAGCCGTGCATAACTTCCGTCACCTACCTCGACTATAGTGATCCCGGTAACCGAAAGAGGGGCGGGTATGACACAGCCTACATTCTAGGACTTCCTATCTACACACTTAAATACACCGGCCCTAATTACCTCATCCAACCCATCCCATATAAGGATCATGACGCAAACAAGGAACGGGAGATTCCCTCCTACTACATGTAGTTGATGTGTGGTGAGAGCACTGGTGCCGTTGTACTGTGACTGCCGTCGCATCATCCCAGTGGATGCTCACACTGGTGGTGTTGAGGAGAGACCCCTGATGTGATTGTAAAGCACTTTGGGTGTACAGTAGTACATAATGAAAGCGCTATATAAATGCCTCATTCATACGTCACACCATTGAAACATGTTCTTGAAACATGAAAAAATTTCATTAAGCATAAGCACACCTTTACATTGAAACAAAAAGCCATGCGTGTGTAGAGTTTGAGGGTGAACCAAACACAACTGAATGTTCATGTGTGTCATTCAAACAGAACTCAACACCCCAGACCTAGAAACAACATTCCTGAATCACAAAAAGTGGCTCCAGATTGTCTACTCTGGCCAAGAAAACCCCCCAGAAAGGACTTTATGGCCTTGCAGGCACCCAAAAGATAAGCCTAAATAGGAAGAACGTTGTCAATGTTTTACATTTTGGCAAGACAGATCTGTTCAGAAATGGTCAAACAAGAGGCCCTAACCAGAGGTCATCTGACCCCTGCGACTAACAGACTACGTCTTTCATAGGACCAAGGTCCCATGAGAGATGAGCAACACAGCCTTCAGCAGGAACTCTGCCTGACCTCAGACCGGAATGGCTTAAACCCCATAAACTTTACATACACACTTTACATACTAAAATCCACAGAACAATGCTCAGTGGACTTATAATCAAACATCATAATTCTTGTTGTTCCTACAATTCATGTTTGTATTATGCTTAGATCACATATAAATCATGTAATTGTGATATAACTAGATGTGTGAATGAAAAGTGTATAGTGTTTCCTATCAGTAAGATCGTATGTTCTTAATTCAAAAGATGGCTTGATTGAAATCTGTGTAAAATGTTTTGTATGATTATAATAATCTATAATGTTTAAATATATAATGTGGTCTCTTGTTCTCTGCTAAGTGCTGGAACCCAAGCAGATCCCAGATAACGATAAGTAGGAACTCGATCCACCCCCTAAAATGATGCCATTGTCTCATTGGTCAGAATTCTCCAAAAGAGGTTGGGCTAACTTTTAAGTTAAAGACCCGAACAAAGGAATTAGAATCAGTTCAAAAACTTCCATCCAGGGAGTTCGGTTTTGAGTTCGGTTCGGTGTTGATTTAAGTTGGTGCCTCTCTCTATCAACAGCAAGAGAGTGTTCTCGTTCATGCTTCTCTCTGAAAACAACAAAGAGCGTATTCGCACGCTTACATCGACCAGACCAAATTACACCAGCAGACAAATAACCCATCAAGATCGGGGTTAAAACAGCTCATTCAAGCCATCTAACTCGTCTTACTTTCATTTCTTCCTTTATTTTCTTTTTCGTTAAAAGTCTCGGTTCTAAGTTAAGCTTTGCTGCAAAGTTTCGTTTAAACGTTTCGACTGCAAAGCCCTTCCAACTTCAAAGACTTTCATCCATCCGCCAACACACCACGTGATTGGCTGCCCAAGATCTAGCAGGCACGAGAAGACCGCCAGCCAAACAACGGACCCGGGAAAACCCCCTCACACAAGGGAATCCCAAAGCAACACGGACAAGCAAGTACTTCCAGACTCTTAACTGAACTGGTGCAATGATATAAAACTAAATAACCCGCCAAAGAAACGATAGAAGGGTTAAATCAATGATTGATGGTTCGTTCAGGTCATGTCTTATAAGTGCATATAGAAACTTGGGATTTCACTATCTCACTCTTAAAACTCATTCTTTCCTCACTCTCTTTCTTGCTGCAACTTGTATGAATGTGCGTGTGTTTGTGTTAGATATTAGTTTTATGTTTTAGGATAATCAATAAAGTCTTGTTTATATTTGAAAAGATATTTGCCTTGTGTTGTGCTTGCACATTTAATGTCTTGTACTGTCGATCTAAAGTTACCTTGCTAATACATAGTGTTTCACTATAGATTGGATATTTATATCTGTGCCAAGGTTATAATTACGGCCCGTTCAAATGAACTCTAAACGAGTCATTTGCTCGGTTCCATAGTGATTCGGTCAAGATTCATTGCAAATCGATGAATCATTCCTTTTGAGCTAAATTGGCCTTCCGGCCCCCCTTAAATACATTTTATGTATATTATTATTGATGTACATTCGTTACATTAGTTGGTGGAGAATGCGGGCAATTCAACCTAAATTGTAAGCATATATCAAGATTTATCTTTTCATTTTGTTTCGGATGCGAGATCCGAACCTCTGAAAGTCTGTGTGTGACGTATGGAGAGCGCGCAGCGCGCGCCCTGTTTGTATGAAATGAATGCTGCTGCTTGAGTGAATACACCCAGAGAAAGCTGTTACTTTAGTCTAGTCTGCCTCCTTATTTGTTTTTATTATTATTTTTACCTGCAGTAAATTGAGTTAAGATATAAAACCTCACATTATAAGGTAAGAATTGAGCGTGTTCCTCATTTCCTGAAATACCTTGATTATAGCTTAACTGACGTCTGCGTGTCCCAGAGTCTTTCAAATAGCTATAACATTATGTGTGTGTGTTTATACCAGTCAGAGAGCTGAACGAAATTAAACTGCAGTAATTTAAGTTAACGTTATCTGTAAGGACGAATATTCTCCTCAGAGCGATGAGCGTGTTCCTCATCTAACGTTAGTCATAAAAGGCTTATATTTATTTATCTGATTATCAGTGCGTGTTCCACTGCGATCCCTGTAATAAATATACGTTTATCTGTTTATGTCTGTTCAATGAATTCTCGTGTAACACTGCGCATGTCCGAGTGTAATTTGAATAGTAACTTAAAGTCGTGATAACTGAACCAACAGTTAAAAACCCTATTGTTGTTGTTTTTCTTGTGTGCCCAGATAAACTTGCACAGACGCGATCCGCCGAGATCGCTATTGTTTCATCTATTATAACGCAAAGCTGTCGCTTGCTTAAAGTTAATATCACTCTTAACGAACTGAGTGAAGCCCCACGTCGTAAAACCAGCTAAAGCTACGAGTGGTGTATCTTATTTGTACAGTGTGGAAATGCGCCGACATTTCCCGTAATATGATCGACTGTACGTGCATATTCTTCGAACAGTATTGAAATGCGCTCAGATTTCATGTAACACATGCGTAACTGCTTACAAACTATTTGCATTGCATTTCACGTGTTTGCCACTAGCGTTTGTTTGGTCGCTACAGTTACGATCGTGACACGGAAGTCTTAACCAACGCTTCCGGGTGAACTCTGACCCGTGCAATCGCCAGAGTGTAAACAAACCCTTCGGTGGCTAGGCTAATCTAAGCAGTTGTTTACATTGAGGCCTATATGTTAACGCCTTACGCATCATGTACTGTTATCATTAGTAATTAACATCAGTGGTTAAATACAGTGTCTGTTTGAACAAAGTTAAAGTGATTTAACCATTTAAACACCTCGACTTTTACACCTGTTGGTCTTTTCTTCCTTTTTTTTTTACCTCTCTCACATTTTACTTTACCTATATTTTACTTGAAAAGGAAATATTGGTTTACAATTATTAATTACTTTACCTGCATTTTACTTGAAAAAGAAAATACTGGTTTACTATTACTAATTGTTTATGTTTAACAATTAGTTAAACTATTAGTTAACAATTTATGTTTAATAAATTCTAGTTTCATCATTTCTAAATTTCTCGTTGAGATCTAATCACTTTAGGTGAATAGGTCTTGAACTTGGAAAGTTAAAATTTGAAAGTTGTTATTACTATTACAAAAATAGTGTTAGACTCAGACTTGCTCATTATTGTCATTGCGTTTTATCCTTTTGTCCTGTTGGTTATAAACTTAACCACTATATTTGATTAATTCAGTTTCGGGACGCTTCAATAGGTGACATTACCATCTCCATACGAGTTTCAAATAAACCAGAGACAATCGTCTTTTACAAAAGTTTATTTGTGTGTTTAGTTGTTCCTCAACTATCAATTCTATACTCGTGGTAGACCTAAAGGTAGCGGGATCCAACCTCCTTGCTTCATTTCTTCCTCATCACGTCTTTCCTGTTCTGTCCTGCTTTATTCCATCTTATTCTTCACATTTATAGGGAACAAACCTGGAAGAACCATCAATCGACTCTAAAAAGAGACAAAGATAATCTTTCCCAACAAACAGATTATTAGGTATTTGATTTTTAATCAACAATCTTGTGTTCTTCATACTCTCCCTGCATTTGTAAACGCAATTTAAACTTTGACATCTTATCCAAGATCAAGTAACAGAGACAAGTGCTGAGCAAACTCCGCCTTCAAAGCATCCCTGCAGTAAACTCTGCTGTTGTCACGGATCCAGACACCATCACTCCACCCACTCGTTCCAGTTCCCCGGAATACTATTCTTCATCACCTGTTACCATCAATCCCCGTGCCAATCACCTTCTCTATAAAGACTCACCTCTCCCAGTCACTCACTGTCTGGTCTCGTTACCACTACGATCACAGACTCCCGCTTGTAAGCTTCTCTGCCTATTCGCTACTTACCTTCTGTGTTCCAGTTCTCCACGACTCGTCTCCCGCTCCAATCTCCGGACTTCTTCCATTCCACTCTCCTCAGCTGCCCGCGGATCCTTCGACCACTCCTGCCAGATTAAGTGACTTTATTCAGACAGTTTTCCTGTTACCCTTGGTTTCATTTAAACTGGTTTACATTTACCCGTCTATGTCCTTCCAATTTGTGACAGAAGACCAGACCAACACTACTATGCTGCAATCCGCAGCCAGCACCAGCGCTTCAGCTAACCCACCCACACCGTCCATTCCCCGGACCAGCGCATCCACATCCGCTACTTCCACCGTGACCGCTTCTTCCGCATCTGCCTCAGCCAGTCCCATGGCCCAACCAGCGCCCTTCTCTGGCGAGGAGGAGGAGTGCAGCGGCTTCCTCTTACAGTGCGAGCTCTATATGGAAATGAATCCCGCATCTTTCCCCACCGAGCGATCGAAGGTTGCATTTTTTATTTCCCTACTTCGAGGTCGAGCGCTCAGTTGGGCTCATGCACTCTGGAAGGATCGAGGCCCTGTCACCCAGACATTCACCGCATTCTCCAGTCACTTCATCGAGGTATTCTCTCAGTCCGCGCATTCCATATCGATGCAGGATCAATTGTTTCGTCTGAAGCAAGGAAGATCGTCGGTGGCGACATATGCACTTCAATTCCGAACCCTCGCTGCGTCTCTGGGCTGGAATGAATCAGCCCTTATGACTGCTTACCGCCATGGATTGAATCCGGACATCCGACTCCAGTTAGCGATCTATGATGACAACATCGGGCTTGAAAGCCTCATTCAGCGATCCATCCGCACCGATCAACGCCGCACTGCCTGCCAGCTGGACAGCCCTGCACCTCCGCCTCCTCGCCCCTCATCAAACTACAGCCCTCCAGCACCTGAACCGATGGAAATCGGAACCACCCGCCTTCCTACCGCCGAGAGAAATCGCCGAATCACCAACGGCTTGTGTTTGTATTGTGGAGCCGCCGGTCACCTGATCGCATCCTGTCCCACTCGTCCGCCGCGACCCGCTGTGAGTACTGTACATTTGCCTCTATCAATCTCCATCTTGAAATATACTCCAGCCACTATCACTTATATGAACCGTTCCATTCCAGTTCAGACACTGATCGACTCCGGCTCAGCGGCCAACTTCATCTCACTCTCCACCCTTCACAGACTACAAACCAAGCAGCGTACTATTCCTCATAAACTCCAAGTCCAGTCCATTCTGGGTAAACCGTTGGGTCGCGGTCGGATTGGTCATCGAAGCCCCGACCTGAGCCTAGAGATCGGATGGCTCCATAAAGAGAAAATTTCCTTTCTGGTGCTGGAGGGCTCAACGGCCGAGATCATCCTGGGACGCCCCTGGTTGGAAACCCATTCACCACACATCTAATGGACCACCGGGGAAATCTTACAGTGGGGTAGCGACTGTTTCCATCGCTGTCTGCCATCCCTACCAAAGTCCATCCGTCAACTTCCCCCTTCTGTCGAAAAGGTGCTGTTGACCACCACCACCGTGGAAAATCCTCCTGTCGACCTTCCACCGGAAATCCCCACTCCATACCGGGCGTTCCAGGATGTTTTCGACAAACAACGGGCTACCAATCTACCTCCCCACCGGGCATGGGACTGCGCGATCGACCTGCTGCCTGGGGCGGTTCTACCGCGAGGTAAGATCTACCCTCTGTCCATCCCGGAGCAGAAGGCCATGGAGGAGTACATCCAGGAGGCGCTTAACCAAGGATTCATCCGACCTTCCACTTCCCCTGCCGCTTCAAGTTTCTTCTTCGTGGGCAAGAAGGATGGAGGCTTGCGCCCGTGCATCGATTATCGTACTCTCAATCAAGCAACCGTCAAGTTCCGTTATCACCTTCCTCTGGTCCCAGCCGCTTTGGAACAACTCCGTGGGGCTACAGTCTACACCAAACTCGATCTCCGTAGTGCATACAATCTCATCCGCGTCCGGGATGGAGATGAATGGAAAACCGCCTTCATCACCCCCGCGGGGCACTACGAATACCTTGTTATGCCTTTCGGTTTGTCCAACTCACCCTCCATCTTCCAAGGTTTCATGAACGAAATATTCCGCGATCTCCTCAACCAGTTTGTTGTCATCTACATAGACGATATCCTCATCTACTCCCCTGATCTGCCGACCCACATCCGCCATGTGCAAACGGTCCTACAACGACTCAGAGACTACCAGCTGTATCTTAAGTTGGAAAAGTGTGAATTCCATCAGAACACAATTCAGTTCCTCGGTTACATCATCTCCCCCCACGGTATCACCATGGACCAGAGGAAGGTGGAAGCTGTTATCAACTGGCCACAACCCACCACTCGTAAAGAACTTCAACGTTTCCTAGGATTTGCCAACTTTTACCGCCGGTTCATCCCGAACTTCAGTCTTATCAGTTCTTCACTCACCGACTTGCTCAAGAATGGGGCCAAGTCTCCGTCCTGGAACACCTCTGCCACCCGAGCTTTCCACGTTTTGAAAACCGCCTTCAGTTCCGCTCCAACCCTTTCTCTCCCTAATCCAGCTCTACCCTTCATCGTGGAAGTGGACGCCTCTACCTCTGGGGTAGGAGCGGTTCTGTCACAGCGGCAGGGGAATCCACCTCAACTCCATCCATGCGCCTTCTACTCCAAGAAACTGTCCCCGGCGGAGCAGAATTACGACATCGGCAATCGAGAGTTACTAGCCATCAAGCTAGCGTTGGAGGAATGGAGGCACTGGCTGGAGGGAGCTCAACACCCATTCACAGTTATCACCGATCACCGTAACCTGGAATACCTCCGAGAGGCTAAAAGACTCAATTCCCGCCAAGCTCGTTGGGCCTTGTTCTTTACCCGCTTCAACTTCTCCGTAACCTATCGTCCAGGTCACAAGAACATAAAAGCAGACGCACTATCCCGACAATTTCAGCCAGATGTACCTCCACCGAACCCCGAAACCATTCTCCCTCCAGCCGTGGTCGTAAGCCCCATACAGTGGAGCATAGATGACCATATCGCCGACGCCACACGTATCGAACCTGCTCCGCCGGGAGGTCCTGAGGGACGGGTTTATGTACCTACTCGCCTCCGTCTGTCCCTCATGGACTCAGTGCACACCTCCCCGGGCTCTGGACACCCAGGCAGCCAATCCACTCTCTCGCTCGTCCAACAACGCTATTGGTGGCCAGGGATGGCCCAAGATATTTCCCGGTTCGTCCAAGGATGCTCAGTCTGCGCCATGGCCAAAGTTCCTCGACACCTCCCTAAAGGCAAGCTGGTTCCTCTGCCCATACCTTCTCGACCTTGGTCCCATCTCGGGGTGGACTTTGTCACCGACCTTCCCCTGTCCGATAACCACACCTGCATTCTAGTAGTGGTCGATCGCTTTTCTAAAGCATGTAAACTAATCCCACTTTCTGGTCTGCCTACAGCCTTTGAAACCGCGGAAGCCCTGTTCCAACATGTGTTCCGGAATTTCGGTATCCCCGAGGATATTGTCTCCGACCGCGGCCCGCAATTCATATCTCGAGTGTGGAGGGCATTCTTCAATCTTCTGGGTGTGACCGTCAGCCTTACTTCAGGATACCATCCCCAGTCCAACGGCCAGACTGAGCGGAAGATCCAGGAAATAGGGAGATATCTGCGATCATACTGCCACGACCACCAGGACTGCTGGAGTCGTTACCTACCCTGGGCCGAGTATGCACAAAATTCCCTCCGACAATCCACCACCGGCCTCACTCCGTTCCAGTGCATACTCGGTTACCAACCGCCTCTATTCCCCTGGTCGGGTGAACCATCTGACGTTCCAGCAGTTCATCACTGGTTCCAGACGAGCGAGAGAGTCTGGGACTCAGCTCATATCCACCTCCAGCGGGCTGTTCGGAGACATCAACGCCAGGCCGACACTCGTCGGGCCGATACACCCCAATACCTTCCTGGGCAATTGGTCTGGCTATCCACCCGGGACATCCGTCTCCGACAGCCCTGTCGGAAGCTGAGTCCCAGATACATAGGTCCTTTCGCGATACTGAGGCAGATCAACCCGGTCACCTACCGACTATCACTCCCCGCTCATTACCGCATTGCACCGACCTTCCATGTCTCCTTGCTCAAACCATACACTAACCCTCTCACTCCTTCGCCCCCAGGATCTGGTGTTACGGAGGTGCCCCCTCCTCCAGCGGATCCGGAGGACGACAACATTTATCGAGTCCATGAAATCCTCGACTCCCGACGACGGGGCGGCCATTTGGAATACCTCGTCGACTGGGAGGGATACGGCCCGGAGGAAAGGAGCTGGGTCCACCGGGAAGACATTCTGGATCCCTCGTTTCTCCAGGATTTCCATACTTCTCATCCAGATCGTCCTGCACCCAGAGGCCGTGGTCGTCCCCGTCGTCGGTCCCGTCTGCCAGCTGGAGCTGGCCGTGGGGGAGGGGGTACTGTCACGGATCCAGACACCATCACTCCACCCACTCGTTCCAGTTCCCCGGAATACTAATCTTCATCACCTGTTACCATCAATCCCCGTGCCAATCACCTTCTCTATAAAAGACTCACCTCTCCCAGTCACTCACTGTCTGGTCTCGTTACCACTACGATCACAGACTCCCGCTTGTAAGCTTCTCTGCCTATTCGCTACTTACCTTCTGTGTTCCAGTTCTCCACGACTCGTCTCCCGCTCCAATCTCCGGACTTCTTCCATTCCACTCTCCTCAGCTGCCCGCGGATCCTTCGACCACTCCTGCCAGATTAAGTGACTTTATTCAGACAGTTTTCCTGTTACCCTTGGTTTCATTTAAACTGGTTTACATTTACCCGTCTGTGTCCTTCCAATTTGTGACAGCTGTAAGCGGTCCAACTGAAGGTGTGTGTGTCAATCCTGTCAAACTCAGAAAAGAGGTATCAGCATTATTATTGTATTTTCCCTCGTAAACATAAACAATAATATTCTTTACCTTTCTGGAAACAGATTTTCATTAATAGGAAGCATTTATGAGAAAATAATATTTCTCCTAATTAAGAATTTTCTTTCTTGTTTTTTTTTCTCATTGAAACTTTTTCTCTCTTTCCCTTACTCAGTTGAGTGACGAAGTCCTCACATCACGAGTTGAAACCAGCTTTTCATTGATTGAAAATATTTATAAAAAATATTTCTCCCATTGAAAAAAAAAAGTTTCTTTCCATTGAGATTTGTTTTAACCTTTTTCTCTCTCTTTCCTTTAAGCAGTTGAGTGAGGAAATCTTTACATCTCTAGCCTACCTGGCTACACTTAGACCAACACTTAGTCATTACGACACTTCACTATTGGTGTACAATTATTGAAACGACACTTAGCTGTTCAGCCACATATAGGCTTATACCCCACACAGATCTGTGTCAGTCTCTTCACCCCAGCGTGTCAACATGTCGTGGACGACAAACCCCACTGCCCAAATGGAAGATGTGGACGCCTGGCTTAGAGGCATTACAGACTGCCTCACACCAAAGACAATTGAACTGTTATTATTTTTAATAATAATCATAATTCTGAGAAGATTCCTGACACACGATTCAAGCCAAAACTAAAACCATGTGGAACTAACCAAAATAACCTGTTCCCTAAGCAATGCCTTCACAGTCCAGCTAAACCTAAGCCACCAGCACGTCACCTTCCATCAGGAGGAGCTGACACGTGCCCAAAGCCGCATAGACAAGCTGGAAGTGAAAGTCCAGGACGACTTCAAGCGTCAGACCACAGAGTTCCTGAGAGAGCTGATGCACACTCAACACTGCAAAGACCAGCTCAAAGGTGAAGCTCAAGACAAACTCAAAGTGTCCGACGAAGCAGAGCAAGAAACAAAGACACAAGTTGACAAGCTCCAAGAAGCCCTTGCAGTCACTGAACGTGACAAACAAGAATTAAAGACTGTCCAGAAACACCTGGTAAACCAACTCCAGTCTGCTGAACATCAGCTAGAGAAAGCCAAAGCTGACATTGAAAGTAAGAACTCTGAAATCACTGCTCTGGAAGACCACCTGGAAAGGTGCAGCGCTGACATCGACCATCTGACCCAACAGCGAGATGACGTCAACGACGAGCTCTACGCGGTCAGAGATGAACTCCAGCACATTTTCCAACAGAAACCAGAGCCATGAAGGGAGAGACCTCCCTCCGCATCACCCCTGCTGAGCAGAACAGAGTCCTCCATCCAAGAACTGGCATACAGTGAAAGAAGTGAATGGCCACAACCCAAAACGTCACCGGCCTTCACCACAGAACTCTTCCCTGCCAACAACGGAAGAGAGATCATCCAGGCAGACTCCAAAGCTGCACATGGGATGACATTTAAAGATCTCAATCAGCTGGTTAAGAATATCACTCAGTTCAACCCGAACTCCACAGAGGGTCCCGACATCCAGGCCTACCTCCGAGATATCGACTTCCACCTAGAGGTGAGACCCCATATGACTGACAGAGACAGGTTATACCTCATTAGATCCACATCCAGTCCAGAGGTACGAAGCTTCCTAGACCGACAACCTGCTAATGTCATGTCAAACTACCAGCTACTACGTGAGGCACTGATTAAAGAATTTACAGGTCCAGAGTCAGAACACGGTGTGTTAATCGCCTTGGAAACCAAACAATGTCGACAAGAGACTCCCCAAGCCTACTTCCACCGTTTTCGACAAGCTTACTTAGGTGCACATAGCAAACCTGAACTTGAAGAGGATGTGAACTTCAAAACCCTCTTCCTGAGAAACCTGCACCCTGGATTGAGTCATCATCTTGGTATCATGGCCTGCCCAGGCACAATGACCATTCAACAGCTACGTGACCTGACACACAAGGCCTACGTCAAACAAAAGATGACCTCAAAGAAAGGTTTGAAAACATCCACAGTTTCAGACTCCATCTGCCAAGAAACAAGCCTTGCACTGGAAGACACCCAGTGGCATGACAACATCACAATCCTTCGTAAGGAGCACAGAGAACGTGACTCCCATGCCGATGACACCTACCACACCAACCGAATGGAAAAGTCATGGGACCAGCCACGCTTCTCAAGAAACCTGCAAGAAGGAAACAACTGGAATCAACCAACGCATCCAAAAGCATGCTATGTGGGTAATCGACGACGAAACCCACCTCTGCACCATTCAGCTAAACACAGCACTGAGTGTGCCCAAGAACAAGACAGTTTACCCTCAGAAGACATGGAGCGACTAATGAGGCAACTGCAAGTGTTCATCGAAAACAAGCTGAACACAGAGGACCAATGATCATCTGGTACACCTTCCTAAGGAAGATGACGACCACCTGTTCTACAACAACATAGAACAAAGTGGTTTCTCACAGTCAACCACTGACAAACACCCAGAGGTACCAGGAAACACCATCCTGGCTACCCATCACTCATAAAGAAACCACCAAACAAGCTCCAAACTCAAGAACCATGTGTGTGCTACAGCAACGACAGTAAGCACAGAAGGTCAGAAAGTCTGTCACAACCAGAAGGCATCACAAGAGGAAGGCAACAAAGGAGACCACGTTTTGCACTACAGCTTCACGCATCCATGCCAAACCACCTCCCAATGTCTGCCAGAGAACTTCCTGCCTTACTGGACTGACCCCCAGCAGATCACAGAAGATCCCTTTCCAAGGCAAAGATGCAACAAGCCCATCAAAGCTAAGCCATCAAGCAAAGGGGGGAGCAAAACAGACTGAGACAGATCTGACATACATACAGTATACATGCAGTACATGCACTACACTACACTGTACCACTAACATACACAAGTTAAACACAGCTACCATGAAAAACATTCAACAAACATGTTCTTCCCACAGGTAGACCCTGAAATCGCAACACTGACTTAGCTATCCTTTCCATAGGAAACATGTAGCAATACACCCAACAAGTATAACTCTCTCATTACATTGTGACACCTGACATTGCACAACAGTAGCCATACAGGAGTCACTCAACTGCTTTGTTGTGTTTTACCTCTTCCCTTTCTTCTTCTTTTATTAAGTAAAATCCCTGTTACCCCATAAGGGTCAAGGTTACCATATAAGGATTGACGCACCACGCCTGATGTTTGCAAGTCACCTTAAAACGAATGTTAGCCTAGAGAACTCCCTGCATCATTCGAATCAAAATTTGAAAGGTAAATTGGTCTAAACCTAGAACAATTTAGAAGAGAATAAAACAAACAAATCAAATTTAGCCACAAAGTTGATCAATCACCGTTTTAAAACAAACTAGAATAACGGTCCTAAAATTGAACTAAACTTTTTCCACATGATTGACTATATTGAGAGAGTGAACCTGTTTTAGGCCTAGATAATCTAATGCCCTGCACCGGTAAAGTGACCAGTCATGGAGGTGTTTGCCTTGTTGTTGCTGTGTGTGTTTGCTTCTTCTGTTTTTCCAGCGTTCACCGATGTCTTCATCCCAACACATCGCCGAACGAAGGGGGGAATATGTAGAGTTTGAGGGTGAACCAAACACAACTGAATGTTCATGTGAGTCATTCAAACAGAACTCAACACCCCAGACCTAGAAACAACATTCCTGAATCACAAAAAGTGGCTCCAGATTGTCTACTCTGGCCAAGAAAACCCCCCAGAAAGGACTTTATGGCCTTGCAGGCACCCAAAAGATAAGCCTAAATAGGAAGAACGTTGTCAATGTTTTACATTTTGGCAAGACAGATCTGTTCAGAAATGGTCAAACAAGAGGCCCTAACCAGAGGTCATCTGACCCCTGCGACTAACAGACTACGTCTTTCATAGGACCAAGGTCCCATGAGAGATGAACAACACAGCCTTCAGCAGGAACTCTGCCTGACCTCAGACCGGAATGGCTTAAACCCCATAAACTTTACATACACACTTTACATACTAAAATCCACAGAACAATGCTCAGTGGACTTATAATCAAACATCATAATTCTTGTTGTTCCTACAATTCATGTTTGTATTATGCTTAGATCACATATAAATCATGTAATTGTGATATAACTAGATGTGTGAATGAAAAGTGTATAGTGTTTCCTATCAGTAAGATCGTATGTTCTTAATTCAAAAGATGGCTTGATTGAAATCTGTGTAAAATGTTTTGTATGATTATAATAATCTATAATGTTTAAACTGTGGTCTCTTGTTCTCTGCTAAGTGCTGGAACCCAAACAGATCCCAGATAACGATAAGTAGGAACTCAATCCACCCCCTAAAATGATGCCATTGTCTCATTGGTCAGAATTCTCCAAAAGAGGTTGGGCTAACTTTTAAGTTAAAGACCCGAACAAAGGAATTAGAATCAGTTCAAAAACTTCCATCCAGGGAGTTCGGTTTTGAGTTCGGTTCGGTGTTGATTTAAGTTGGTGCCTCTCTCTATCAACAGCAAGAGAGTGTTCCCGTTCATGCTTCTCTCTGAAAACAACAAAGAGCGTATTCGCACGCTTACATCGACCAGACCAAATTAGACCAGCAGACAAATAACCCATCAAGACCGGGGTTAAAACAGCTCATTCAAGCCATCTAACTCGTCTTACTTTCATTTCTTCCTTTATTTTCTTTTTCGTTAAAAGTCTCGGTTCTAAGTTAAGCTTTGCTGCAAAGTTTCGTTTAAACGTTTCGACTGCAAAGCCCTTCCAACTTCAAAGACTTTCATCCATCCGCCAACACACCACGTGATTGGCTGCCCAAGATCTAGCAGGCACGAGAAGACCGCCAGCCAAACAACGGACCCGGGAAAACCCCCTCACACAAGGGAATCCCAAAGCAACACGGACAAGCAAGTACTTCCAGACTCTTAACTGAACTGGTGCAATGATATAAAACTAAATAACCCGCCAAAGAAACGATAGAAGGGTTAAATCAATGATTGATGGTTCGTTCAGGTCATGTCTTATAAGTGCATATAGAAACTTGGGATTTCACTATCTCACTCTTAAAACTCATTCTTTCCTCACTCTCTTTCTTGCTGCAACTTGTATGAATGTGCGTGTGTTTGTGTTAGATATTAGTTTTATGTTTTAGGATAATCAATAAAGTCTTGTTTATATTTGAAAAGATATTTGCCTTGTGTTGTGCTTGCACATTTAATGTCTTGTACTGTCGATCTAAAGTTACCTTGCTAATACATAGTGTTTCACTATAGATTGGATATTTATATCTGTGCCAAGGTTATAATTACGGCCCGTTCAAATGAACTCTAAACGAGTCATTTTCTCGGTTCCATAGTGATTCGGTCAAGATTCATTGCAAATCGATGAATCATTCCTTTTGAGCTAAATTGGCCTTCCGGCCCCCCTTAAATACATTTTATGTATATTATTATTGATGTACATTCGTTACACGTGTGATGCTCAGACCCTGAAATAGGCCAGGCATGTCCAAAGAGTCTTGACTTGTTGTTGCAGCAAAACATAAAAACAGTTGCCGGTTAACTTTTTTAATATGGTTCCCAACAACACGAAATCTCAAATCTCTTAAAACATAATTGTGAAACAACAACCAGTCTTTGGCTGAGGAAATTGGACAGGGCTCCTGTGACGCAAGTTCATCTCCGAGATCCACAGCATAGAGTTTCACAGTCCGCATCCCCTTGTCGAAAACATACCCTCCTGCACGATTCCCAGACATTTATAATTCACATTTTCATGGAGACACTTTTACCTTTTTTTGGCCTTTATCCCCTTACTGAAGTTGATGCTTCCCGTTTGAGTTATTTAATGTTTAAAGCTTTATTACAAAGCTTTTAAAATACCCTTGTTGTCTGTGGTGATTTGGCAGGGTACAGACCTTTCAAATAGGATTCCTGTTACATTCTATAAAAACTCTAGACTTGTAAGTGAAGGAGGTAACAATGCACATAAAGACATGTCTTGGACAAGCACCATTTGTATAGTAATGTATACAGACACATTTTGGAATATTTTATTAATTTCTAATTAATCTATAATGCAACGTATGGCTGAAAAAAAGTTGGTCAGGTATACTCCATTCTGTGTACCCAGAGCAAAGTATGAGACTGATGTGTAAATAAATAAATAAAACTAAATTAAATGTAAACATAAATAAATGTATTAAGCATTTTTATGCATAGGCCAAAGGTATAATAATCACTACTGTCTGGTTCATCTCAGTCCTGTAATAACATATACAATAGAAACACTTGAGTGAAATAGACTATTTTAATCTCAGTCAATCTCATGCCAGAAAGGAATCATAGGAATTTGTAATGCCTTTTCTTTGCATGCTTAAGGTTACAAATGTTGGTCAAACACAGGCTGCTTACCATATTACAACAATGCAACCAGTTATTATTGTACGTACATTACTGCCTCAAACTTAAATGTTAATTTACAGAATTACAGTATAAACCACTGGCCACAATTTAATAGTCTTGAATTCAGCCAGAGATCATTTTTTGTTGTTTTGAGTGTACCAAGATTAAATACAATTGGTCTAGTGCCAAGTTGTTACAAAATTCTAGAGTTGAGATTTTATTACTCTTACAGTATATTGTGTTTTGTCTGTCACAAATTAAATATAAATGGTGTAATTTTGCTTGCAGGGAAGAGCGGATTTAAAAGTGATTTTTTTTCTCTCTCTCTTTCAGACTCTACAACATTCAGGATAAGAGGGTAGGAATGTATGCAAAAAGATTGAGGGATTAGTTAATTAAATAGGTGTATGATTCACTTAAAAAAAAAAAAATCTTTAAACTGAGTAAGTGTCTCTGAGTCCTGAGCAGTGCTGGGAAGACTATTCAATGGTCTAGGAGCCAATAGGAAAAAGATCTATATCCTTTTTTTTGTATTTTCTAGGAATTACCAACAGGTTAACATTTTGAGACCATATTGAATGTGATTATAGCACAATATAAGGTCACGCAAGTAATGAAGAGCTAGACAATTCAAAGCATTGCAATGGCTTAAAGTGAGGAAAATGCCTGTTGATGTGAATGGGCATCCATTAACTGGCTCATCTGAACACTGTGTGCTTTACGACAGATTTCATGAAAACAACATGAAGGAATTCTGCTGTAAACTTCGCAAAATACAGCTTGTTCCTGAGTTGGCTGGAAGAGTTCATTCTCAATGTGCTGAGCAGTTGTTTTCTCAAATGAGAAAAAACAACTACTTTCTAAATCCTATGAAGCCAACAAACATATGTTCCTCATGCGAAACCTGTTGCACCACTACAATGTTGCAATAAACAATAGGTTTTCTGAACAAGTTACCAAGCATGTTGGTGGCACTCAGGTTGTCCTGGACAAGGATGGCCAAGCACTCTCAGGTAAACATTTGACATAATGTTTGCAGTTTGCACAATTTAATGTCATTAGCACATTTATTGACTTTTCCACAAAATGTATGTGACACTGGTATGGGATGCTTGTTGACATGCTTTAATGCTAGGGATTTCATGTGAAAGCACAATTAAAAATGAATGATGAGCCAAGTACACAAAAGGTGGCTGTGACAACTCTGAAGGATGTAATGTCATACAAGGCCACCACAACCTTTCAGTGAAGCAATGGAAGAAAAGGTGATTGCTCTTTGAAGGTTTTAATGTTATAAGCTGTGAAAAATGAATAGTCACTCTGCAGAAACATAGTAAGGACAACACTTCCACTACTATGTGGTTGATACTGATGCTTGTTGTTTTAGTTTGTTCTTCCTGTTTCATAGCATCATATGACTGAAATTGTTTGTAGGCAATTTACTAAGAACACATTTTTGTGAGATGCTATAATGCATGGTTGCGCAATTCAGATTTGTTTATAAGTATTTTCTCTCATTCCATGATTTCTAAGACTGTTTTTACTAACTGGCCTGTCTTTCTTTCTAAAACATAAGTTACTAAGTATTAATTTGTAAATCAAACATAGTTAGATAAGAATTCAGAGAACCAGGAAATTCATCAGACAGTTTACTGCATATCAAACCAAACCTGTCAACATGTCAAGCAGTCAGTGACAATCGCAAAAGATTTAGAGAAATAATAATAGTACAATATATAGTACAATAATAAATTAAATAATAAAACAATATTAGTGTAATGTTAAGAAGATTGATCAACAAAAATATTATTGTCATGCTAACGTGTTGAACAACTTCATTAATAACATACATAGTTAAGGGATAGCAATGGATACATATCAACAACACTCTTCATTTATGATTGACCTTTACAAATAATATAGTCCAGTGTTTCTTAAAACCAGATTTGGTCATAATAGGAATGCCTGTACCATGATGGATTAATACAATCAAAAGTGTGCCCTTTTTAAGACAAAAAGTGGTGCACTGTAAACAACAGAAAAAAAAATGAAATAAATAAAAACAAAATATGTAACCTAGTTTAACCAAAACTGATGCATAAATCACTGTTGCATTATACATTAATCTTATAGATTTTGTTTAAGCCATGTTACATAGTTGTCCACCATCCTGTGTCCAATATCAAAGTCTGTGGGCCAAATCGTGAACATTAGAGCACCATGAAATCCAGCAGGGTAATGTTCATGTGTGACATCGACTCCAGCATTACGCAGACGTGTGACATACATCAAACCATCATCCCGCAGCACATCATACTCACAGGTCAACACATAGGCCTTAGGCAGGAAACGCAACATCGTGTCCGGCACCAGCAATGGCGATGCTCGTGGATCTGCAAGCGAATGATGGGGACTAATAGAGTGCACTGGACTTTTCCAAGTGACCACAGGGGGAGCACTGTAATTGTATGTCTGGCGATAAGAATCAGGCAAGTATGAACTCCAATTGACAAATTTAAGCAAAGCAGCCGATTCATGGTTATTGTGTCTGTTTGCCATCATGGCTCTGAAAAATGACTTATCGCTGGTGAAGTACTCGCTCCAAAACCTCACCATCAGTGTGCGAGGCAGTATAGGCATGTATTGGTTCTGCTGGTAGGAGGGAGTGTTCAGATCCAAGGCTTGCAGGACAGGGTAGATTAGAGCCTGGGCCTTTAGCTGGACATGCTGTTGTGGGTCCTTCTGCAACTGATTATACATACATAAATATTAAACATATCAAGATTATACATTATTCTATAAAAATTCAACTCACTTTTGAAAAGTAAACTTTTTTTTAGATTTTACCTGCTGAGCCACTGCAGCTGCAAGGTTGCCTCCTGCACTGTCTCCAGACACAGCAATCCGCTCTGGATTAATATGGTAGCCCTTCAGGACCTCAACATGAAGAAAGTACTTCACCACACGATACACATCCTCAAACTGGGCAGGAAAATGATAGGCTGGGGCCAGACGATACCTGCACAGAGCAAATCATGCTGGTATTGGTCCTCTTAATTCTTTTTTCCTGTCAGGATAAATCAATTCTTCAAATATTGATTGACCTAAGCAATATCACATGAGTGGAAGTGATGTTGTGGATAGCATGGCTGTTCATAGTCAGCACAAACTACAAATGTTGCAGTTTTAATATATTTGAATAAATTAATAGAAAGGACAGAAAAGTAGCATCCCATCTGTACTAGTGGCTGAGCTTCTCCTACTGGCAACTGAGGTCACTAAGCTTGTTCTGTGTTTGTTGTTGGTTTGCAAGCTCCGACAGACTTCTCGCTTCTTGCAAAACAAAGCTTAGTAAATGTCTCTAGTACTTCTAGTGGAATCTTTGTTAGGGATGCACCGAAATGAAAATTCTTGGCCGAAACCGAAAACCAAAAAATAGGAAATCAAGGCCGAAAACCGAAACACCGAAAGAAATTATGCCAATTATTAATACCATTGCATTTATGGCAATGACTGTGTACTAAATTCAAGGCATTGCTATTGCATAAATTAATATTAAAGTTTCAAAGAATTAATCAATTACAAATTATGCAAACATTGCAAAAATGCACAGTATAAAATAAAATTCAAACTAAAATGTTGAACTTGACCCCACTTATACGTACATTAAATAATAATGTAAAGGCCTACTGGCCTGCAGACTTTAGTGCAAAATTAAATGTTCTCTCATAAAAACAAAGTGAATTTAGGTCTAGTGCATTTTAATTTTTCTCTGTAGGACTAGGCTACTACAAGAAAATGCATTCAGAACAAGGGCAAAGTCTGCTTAAGATACAACAATATTTTCTCTGTAAGCCTTCAACATAATAGTGTATCAAAACAAACACTGCCATAGCCCATATGTTAACTGTAGAATTCTATCTATCGATTCTATCGAACCCTGATGCGTTTGCGTGTATATTACGTCATCGCAAATGTGCATGATAGAAAACAGAACATGGGCCAATATATTGTGCTTTTTATTAATTCTCTGCTATTGTGTGCAGTTGAGTGAACAATACAGGTTTACTCTGTGTGTGCCTTAAGTTCTGCTGATTGCAAACGGACTCTTCTGAGGAGACGGAGACGGTGGATTTCCACATTTGTTGCCCTGATTCCACGCGCAATGCGCGAATACACTGCCGGCTCACTCTCGCTCGTAATTCATCAACACTATCATCCCATACAAGTGTTTTATTTAACTGAATACATCACAAAAAGCTAAAACCTATGCGCAGATCACTTTACTTCCTGAACAAGTGCGCACCCGAGTACGTGTTGTTTGCACATTCACGCGAGCCGCGCCACGGTTCGGGAATCGGGAGCAACCGAACTCAGACCACCTCCTCCAGGTAGTCTCGGGTGTTTCATGCGAACCGTGCCTCGTTCCGAACTAAACTGCCAGTGTGAAAGCCCCCTGAAGTACGTCCACACCGCAGACATGCTTCAAACAAGCACGTGCAGGTCGCGGTTTCTGTTTGCGTCATCACAACATTTCGGCCGTATTGGTTCGGTGATAAAAGTCTTTCGGCCGAAAACCGAAAATGCTCTTTTGGGCCATTTTCGGCCGAAAATTTTCGGTGGCCGAATATTCGGTGCATCCCTAATCTTTGTAACCTAAATAGGGAACGAGATGCTTCAGTTCAGAATCAGTTGCTGGCGCAATGGAAACATCCCCTAGGTGTGACAATTGTCTAAAGCCCAAATAGAACCTCTTCCATATGCCAGAAGCTAATTATTTTAGTTGATTAAGTTATAAATATGAATATTTTTCTTACACAAACGTATCACTACGCTTCGCAAGGCCTTTATTAACCCCATTGAGCCGAATGGAGTACTTTTATCATGGATGGATGCACTTTTTTGGGCTTCAAAATATCATCCTTCATTCACTGCTATTATAAAGCTTAGAAGAGACAGGACATTTTTTAATACAACTCCAATTGTATTCGTCTGAAAGAAGAAAGTCATATACATCTAGGAAGAGATATATTTCTGGCGCCAGTCCCAATCCTACAATTAAGGACATGGAAAGATGGAGACAAAGGAAACACATACACACATTTTTTTCTCCAAGCCAAGGTGATGTTTCTCCAGAGAGCTGTTATCTATCTTTTTCCCAAAATATTGGAAACAGTTAGAAGTTTGAATGATATTCTTTATTATGATTCATAATTCGTATTAAAATATGAGAGACTAAAGAAGACCTCCTTGACCTATGCGATGGATCACCTAACAGTACGACAGTTTTCGTGTACATGCAGAAAGGGCCTACTACAAAATAGCCTACTAGCCGAGACTCCTTTATGTGTACAGATGTGATATAATGACGCAAAGACATGCTCCACTGGAATTAAAAATATTATTACAAGCTAACCGTTTTGAATCGAAGGCAAGCAGATCGTTTTAAACACTGGCTGGATATGTACTTGCTTCATTTTATTTTGGATATTTTTTAACGCAAAAAAAGTTACGGACTGCAGCTTTAAATTATTGGTTATTGATTAACATGCAGGCAGTGGGAAGATAATTGAGCACCCTCCCCTGTTGACATGACGTTGCTACAGGTTTATCAGGCCAGGGCACTCATAGACATGCACAAGGGTAGACAAGACCGTGCGCTCATAGGTGAGCACCGCACTGCATCCAACAGTTCTCTGCTGCCCGAGCGCAGACGGAGGCCATCCGGCACATCCTGCCCCGGCGGCCCGCTGCTGCCTTAACCCCGCCGCCGGTGGCAGATCCTCCGCCTGCTCGTCACCGAGTGCGTTCCCCTGTCACCGCTCTCGCTGGGCCTCCGCAACAGCCTCCACCTAGGCCTCAGCATGGAGCTGGCCACAGGAGGGGACGCCCAGCCTGCTCCAGGCGGCAAGCGACAGCGTAAGCATTCCTGAGAGGGCCGCTCAGGGATGGAGGAGGATGCTCTTGGAGTTGGTCACTCCCTCCCCCTGGATGAGGGCCGGGTAGAGTCTTCGTTGTTGTGTGTATTTGCTCCACCGTTTGTTCCCAAAAAGAGCGGAGCAAGCAGTACCCACACTTCAAAGAAAGAGCAAATTCCTCTGTTCCTGGGTCCCAAGAGGGCAAATCTGGCGGTGTGTGACCCTGTAAAGCCTTGCACCCCTCAGCCCCCTCTTGTTTGCCATCACGGCAGCTGGGTGCGGTTCGAGGACCCGGTCATCCGCCTTCTCACGCTTCCCTGGCTGCTCGTGGAGACAGGTAAGTGTTGTACACCACAATCAGACCCCACTCGGGCCGCCTTCGGGCCTTCCGAGCCGGGTCCCTGTCCTCCACCTTGCTGCCCCACCTCGGGTACGTCTGTGGTCCCTGGCCCGGTTTGTGGAAGCCAAAAACGCTTCCCAAATCGGTCCAGATGGCAAATTATACCATCAGACTCAGCTTGCGATTCTCTGTTGCTACAGGCTTCCGCCCAAGCTCAGTGATATTCATCACATCTAGGTGTTGAGCAAATATGCTCCTAAAAATAGTGACTTTTGTCACACCTAAATGTTAAGCAGTGCCCCTGTCTTGTGGACGCCCATTGCAGTCTGCTGGCGAAGGACGCAATGTGGCCTCTTCCTCCAGCCGATATGAAGACCGGCTTCTAGGAGCCCGTACTTCATTGTACCCTAGAGAGGTGGGTCATGACCATCTTGGTCCTGTGTTAATTGAAACAGGCTTTTTTTCAGAAGCTTCCATTCTATTTTTTACGCAGAGATGCATTTCCAAATGCTCCGTCCCCAAGATTGGTCTGCAGCTTTCGACCTGAGAGACCTGTACTTCAGATTTCTATCCTTCCGCACCACAGGCCATCCTCTGTTTGTCTGTCCGAAAGGTGTGAAGTATCAGTACAAAGTCCTACCCTTCAAGTGCTCATAGCCAGTTGGGTCCTCAGGTCAACTGGGAAAGAGTAAACTCGTCAACAGACTGAGGATAGTGTGGATGGTTAGTGCTCTTCAGAGGCTCCTGGGGCATATGGTAGATGCAGCCACTCGGCTTCCTCCGTATGAATACCGCTTCAGCACTGACTTCACGGCAGAGTCCCGAGGTGACCGTGGCAGAGCGGCACGCTCTGTGTGAAAGCACCCTGGCCTGCTGCCAAACCCTCAGGCCGTAACAGACCTGTTGTTTCTCTGGACCAACGGTCCTTAGAACGAGTGTCCATCATTACCGGCTGAGGGGCCACGTACAAAGGGCATGCAGTAACGGAGGTCTGGGCGGCCCTCCGACTGCATTGGCATCCATTGTCTACATTGCGACCGTTGCGCTACGCTTCCCTCGCATGTTACAAGCCCGTCACCTCCTCCTTGGAGTCAGAAGCTTCTGAGGTCGCTTTACATTTTATATGTTTTTTTTCCGGCTGCTCAATCGTGCCGCCAACAAGCCTCACGACGGCCTATGGCCAGGGAGAGTGGAGACTCCATCCCCAGGAGGACCAGCTAGGCAGGGATCCACTTCGGGGACACATTACATTTTTTTGCCTTTCCGGATTCGTTCCTCTGCCAGTTGTATTTTTCTGTCCGAGCGGACAACCCTTGGACAGACACTGGCTCTCAGCTGACCCCGGGGCCCCGCAGAAATGCGTTCCCCAGTAAGCTTTCTAAAGCGGCTATGCGATTCATTATCGCTTGACGCACTCTCAAGTCAGTGATTTTTATCACACTCAGGTGTTGAGCAGAAATGCTCCTGAAGCTCAGTGATATTCTTCACGCCTAGTGTTGAGCAAGGCTCCTGTCTGGTGCGCGCATGTCTCTTGCACATACTGTGCTATGTCAGGAGTGGAGCAGGTCTTGATTGTCGCCCCTTATTGGTCCAACCAGACCTAGTTCTCCCCTCGACAGCCCTTCCTGACTTCCCCTGAAAACATTCTCAGGGACGGGGCATGATGGCACCCGCGTTTGGACCCCTGGGGGATTTCAGGCCGGTCCTAAATTTCGACGCGGAGGTTTAGGTAGCTACCGCAGGATTATGTGGTAGTTACCATCACTTCTCCGAGAGCATCCCCTGAATAGAAAGTTGTGCTTACGCCAATTAGAAGTGGAACCTATTTGTTGAGTGAGTCTTCTCTCCGTGAGGAGATCCTGAAAGCGTTCGGTCATTTCAGTGCTCTCTTTCTTGCAAGATGGGTTGGAGTGAGGGCTGTGTCCTCCACCCTCAAAATAATGTTGCCTCTATTTTGATGCACATCATGCAATAGCATGGGAAGCACATCCTGATCGTCAGGTTCCTGAGGGGAGCAAGGGAAATTAATCCCCTTGTGCCCCTCTTTATCCTCTTGGGCCTTATCTCTGGTGCTACTCTAGAGACCGCTCCTGAGCCACTGCAGGCAGTAAGTTAAAAATTCTGTTTTAAAGAAACAGTTCTCCAGCTCGCCTACATGTTCGGAGTTCGGTGCTAATCGGTATGAAAAGAGAGAGATGTCAGCCGTTCTCATGACAACTCATTATCTGCTAATGTGAACACGCACATGGAGAGTGCTCGCTATTGATATGTAAATGATCTGAGGCAATACATGTAAACCTGTCAACGGCCACATCAAGATTAATCAGATTTATGTACTTTACGTCGTCTTGCGATGCTGTGAGGAATAATAATAGCATAATAGTAATATAATCCTGGAAAAATTAACCTCAGAAGTGCTGGTTTCAGTTTAATTTCAAGGAGCAACGCATCCAGAGGATTGTGAATAGCAAGTTCTTTATTCTAATCGTAATATGGAATAGTGTCTGAAAACCGCAAAAAGACTGTTTAAATATGAATCGCGTGTCTGTGTGTGAATGAATGTCACAGATCCATGCTTTTGTTTACTACAGGCATTACATGAACATGAACGCATCTAATAGTTTAGCTTTTCCCCAAACTATATTGCTATACTGAGATGAGTAGAAATCGAATGAAAAAATGTTGACATAAATTGTCTTTGTATAAGCAACATATTTAACTGCAAATTCACATTCATATGCCCTATATAAATATTTCATAAAAATGATGTTACAGACAAAATATGAATGTTTATACAAGATTTCGTTGACTAGTATTGGATAGATTATAAAGTTTTTACTGTTAAATAGACGACTGTCACATCAAATGACTTGTTCACCAATTTCTGCTCATATGTTAAATATATATTATTGGATGTTTTGTCAAATATAAAGTAGATTGAATTATCAACTAATATGTTATTATAGTGTTTGTTCCAATATTTATTCAAACAAATGAATCCTTAACTTTGAAATACGTGTGATAAAATATATGCTTTTTACAAAAAAAGATTACGGTTGAAATATTGTTGAAATTGTAATTGTTGGTTTACAAGTGAAAACTTTAAAATTTTCAGAAAATACAGTATGAGAATTAACTGCACAACTACTAGAAATGTTCACCTTGGAAAGTTAAACAATTAGCATGCATACAACATTTGTGGAAAAATACTTTTTTTTTCAAGAACTTTCCAACTCCAACTTTGAATTCTGTGGAATGGTCCATATAGCCTATTTGAACAGGATTTGTTTCCAGGTATGACTGTGTACTCAAAATGTACTTTTGACTTTTATTTATATTTGGATTATATTGTTAACTATATATTTATTTATTTATTATTATTATTATTTATTCTCACATTCTTTCTTGTGGCTCAGTGACACACCTGACTGAAAGGCTCATTATGCGGGTCATTGTCTTCTCAGGTGTGAATCACAGCATTATTCATGATCATTAACGCCCCCACGAATATTGCCCTTCTAAACAAAAAGTGTCTTACAAAATTTAAATCAATGTATTTGTTATGGTGCGGCTGAAGCAGATTCAAAAGCAGGATCCAAGTGCAGCAGGGGGTTTTATTTAAAAAACTTGAAACTAACAATACAGACACGATAACCAGATTCAGGAATAGGACAGACAGCATACAACACTACGACATTAAGAACTCACAAGGACTGAACTAAAACACAGGGCTTAAATACAGAGGAACAGACAAGTGAAACAAGACACAGCTGGGCAAATCAACTAAGAACACAGGTGGTAAACAAAATATGTGTAAATATAGGGTATAAGAAACCCCCATTAGGATAAACTGAAATAGAAAAAAGTGATTCTAATCAAAGGTCAAAAGGTCAAGGGCAATGATGCCTATTCATCTTACAGCAGGTCTTCATAATCGATCTCTTGCTCCTCGTCTTCTTCACCATCTCCATCCATCTCCAGCAAGTCAGTGAGTGAAGTGGGGAGGATAGGTCCAGAAGACCACACTGGTTCCAGGGTACCCTCTTCAGTCTTTTCCCAGGCTTGGCCAGGATCATGGGGCTTGGGACACCAGAATATCGGTGTGGCTGCTCTCTTGTAGATGGCCAGATGGTGGTTGACACGGTTGATGTGTGGGACCAGGTTGTCTCTGCAGGGCGGACCCCGGGACAGATCCATCTTGGATCTGGTGATAATCTTCTCATCCTCTCCAATAATTTTTTTCAGCATGATGCTGCGCACGATATTCACAAATTTTTCACGGGCCTGGCCATACATTACACATGTAAATGCCTCTATGTCCTCCATCACATCTGGCTCCACAGACCACTGATCACCAAGTTTTCTGAGGACAAAAATATGTCCAGAATTAATTGCCATTACATGCTACAGGATATCTGACTAAAAATACTCACTTGAAGGCTGGATGGAACTCTTATTTCCTCTCACAACCGCTTGTTTATGCGGTCTACATATTCGACAGAACATTCCTAAAACCAAAAAGAAATCTAAAATAATTTCCTTTTCATGCCTTATGTGCTTATTTAATCAGCAGATTTACAATGTCCTGACTAAAAACATTTTAAACACATATGTAAATAGTAAGCGGCATGTAATTCATGTAATATACATTTTATTGTTAATGAAATTACAGGTTTCAGTTACCCGTCATGTAATTACCACAATATATTATGAATAAGTTAGGCCGTAGGTAATTGGTACGTCGTGTTAGATGAGAACCCTGCTGTCACATCTATGTATGTATGTATGTATGTATTTATTTAGTTACTTACCAAGATCAGTCTTGTACAGCCAAGAGGATTATTTCCCCTCTGACAGCCAACCTGGGTCTAAACCTGTCATCCGGTGAGGACTGGACCTTTGATGCTCAAGGGCAGGAGAGCTGTTCCGGCTGCTACTCGCAGGAGAGCGAGTGTTGCCATCTTCAGTTCCCTGTGAGCGTTTAAAAAAACGCTCATATTTTTGTCTGGTTTTCATCTGGTTGACGCGGGGCGGGGCGAGCCATGGGAGGGTGGGGCGCCCCCTTATGTAATTTATTTGAAAGTGAAAGCGTCAAGAAGGTGAGTTTGCAAAAAGGAAAAAGTAAATCAGGTGGGTTGGATTTGCACAATCTCAAATTCTATACATAGGGATTCATGTTTTTTTTTGGGTTGAAATCATCCACCCCTGTGGCATGGTGAACTCAAACAATATCAACAATCACTTGACAAGGGAAATGTAGTTGGTGCAGTATTTCTAGATCTAAAAAAGGCATTTGATACAGTAAATCACAAGACCTAAATTTCCAAATTAGCTAAATTCAGTGTATATAAACAGTCATTGTCTTGGTTTGAATCATATTTAAAAGGCCGTGACAATGTTATAAATAATAATGTAAGATCCACCCTTCTCAAAACTGAAACGGGGATCCCCTCAGGGCACTGTCTTGGGACCTATACTTTTCAGTCTCTACATTAATGATTTGCCAGATGTATGTCCAGATATAGGTCTACAGATGTATGCAGATGATACAGTGGTGTATGCATCCAGTAATACCTGTATTTCTGTGGCTGATAAACTAAATAGCAACTTAGACAAAAATATCATCTTGGCTGGCATCATCTTGTTTAATTTTAAACACTAAAAAAACAAACTCCGTCTGCTTTTCCATTAAAAAACTACCTTTAACACAACGTACAAATTAATGGGGAGCTTATTGAACAAGAACCTGAAGTGAAGTATCTGGGAATAATTATCATAATATATATATATATATATATATATATATATATATATATATATATATAAAAAATCAGTAAATAATCAGTATATAATATATATAATAATCGGTAAAACCATTAACCAACTTGGGCTGTTTTATGATGACAAGAAACTGCTTGACTCTTAACTGTGCTTTTATTTTTCAAAATTCTATGATTTTCTCACATACATCGTATGGCTTAACCACACTGTCCCAAGCTCACCAGTGATCAATTAAGTCTATAGAGTGTCTTTATTACCGAGCCTTGAAAATCCTGGACAAGAAGAGAATATCATCAATGTCAAATTCTAAGCAAATATAAGATTTTAAGTTTTGCTAATTTTATCTCCCTGCACTTTGTTAAATTGGTCTTCAAATGCCTAAATAATGCTGCTCCCCAACCCCTTTGCAAGATAACAAGACAGCGAAGTGTTACCAGACCCACCACATGAGCAGTGTTAAAAGGCAATTGTAGTATCTCTGTTTCTCTCGTGATTTCAATAACCCTAGGCACTTCTGGAATCACTTCAATAACATTCTTAACAAAAAAAAAAAAAAACTTCTGTGAAACAAATATGCAAGGATAATGACATTTTATCTGATCCATTGCATACAGTGAAGAAAATAAGTATTTGAACACCCTGCTATTTTGCAAGTTCTCCCACTTAGAAATCATGGAGGGGTCTGAAATTGTCATCGTAGGTGCATGTCCACTGTGAGAGACATAATCTAAAAAAAAAAAATCCAGAAATCACAATGTATGATTTTTTAACTATTTATTTGTAAGATACAGCTGTAAATAAGTATTTGAACACCTGTTCATCAGCTAGAATTCTGACCCTCAAAGACCTGTTAAGGCGAGCATACACGGAGCGATTTTTTGCTGTTTTACGAGCTCGCAGATGATTTTTTCACTCGGGAGTAATCGCGTGGAAATCGGTTATGCTCGCACGTCGCGGCTCGTATCGTGTGCGAGGAAGATACGAGCCGAGCCGAGCACCTCTCGACCTCCCGATAATTTTTAAGCATGTCGAAAAAGTTCGGGAGCTGTCGGCTTGAATTCGTGAGGTGTGTGTGGTTGAATGAGCCGATTTGTCGATCTATCTGAATTTGACCAATCAGGAGCTGAGGAAAACCACAGAAGAAGAAAGACGAAAATGGCAGTGCCACGGCGAATTTGGACTATTGAAAAAGAAGACAAACTTGCTGAACTCTGGCAGGAACAGCGAGAACTGTATGATGTGTCATGCAGTGTGTACCATGACAGGGTTGTCCGAGATGATATTTTACAGCGGATCGCCCAAGAGCTACAGTTAACAGGTGAGATGTAATGTTAATACTTAAAGGTAGCTAGCTACACATTGTTAGCTATAGCTAGCTATAGTGTGTAACTACGTTTTTTAACTCTCTCTCTCTCTCTCTCTCTCTCTCTCACACACACACACAAAATGGTGACCAGACGTCCCTGTTTCTAGGTGCTGAAAACGAGCCAGCATGTGTAGCAAAGTAGTCAAGGCTTGTCTCAATCTTTTACATGGATGCAGAAAACTATATATTTTTGAGGGAGAGAGAGAGCAGTTATATTTAACTGTATTACATGCTATACAGTTTATGAAACACTGCCTTTAAGGATTAAAAAAAAAATCTGTCACCCTAAATAAATAGAGAGCCTAAAGACAGAATAATTTAACGTTGCCGTTTTGTTTTCTGGTATTGTTTATATAGTACACGATGTCCAAACAAGAATGGCCACTCTCAGGACACAGTTTGGAAAGCTAATCAAGGAAAAAGCAAGTGGTAGTGGCTTTAAACAGCCAACAGCAAGGCAGAAATGGATATTACAACACTTGCAGTTCCTGAAGCCCTTTCTTTTGCAGAGACCAAGTCAAAGTAGTTTGGAAGTAAGTAGATTTATTAGGGAGAGAGAAAAACATGGGAGGGAAAAAGAAGTAGCAAGGGATATATATATATATATATATATATATATATATATATATATATATATATATATATATATACACCCATATATACATACATACACATATATCTACGTAGACGTTTTAATGTTTTGTAAAATGTTTGTTTTATACAACATGTTGCTAACAAAAACTAAAATAAAAACAAATATTTGACAGTGAAGTGTTTTCAGTTTATCCATTAGACATACTGGTCTTGCCATGGTACACAGCCAGCTGGGGAAACAAAGTAACCTTTAAGACAGTCACGTTGCTCTTTGGCAGCTATTGTTGGGTTTTTTCCTCCTTCCAATCTCACAGACTGCAGGGTTCTCTCTTGTCTCCATGCCCCATCGTGGAGCTGATAGTTCTCGTCCACCCAGTCAGTCAGGCCAGGTGGAAGGTAGGCATCTGATTGCTTGTTGCGCAAGAAATTGTGAAGGCACAGTGCTGCCAAGGTGATTGTCACTGCTTTGTCAGGATCAAGGCAGATGGTTGTGCGGAACACCCGGAGTCGGTTAGCAAGAATTCCAAAAGCATTTTCCACAACACGTCTTGCACGTGATAGCCTATAATTGAAAATGCGTTGTTCTGGCTGTAGTCGTCTGTGTGGATAGGGCTTCAGCAGGTCATTCCTCAGAGGGTAAGCTTCATCTCCCACAAAAGCATATGGCATGATGATGTTGGTGTTGGGTAGAGCTTCAGCAGCAGGAAGATTTAATTTACTTTCATCTAAGGCTGCTCGCAAATCAGACTGCGCAAACAAACCTGCATCTGAAACTCTGCCTTGAACTCCCACATTTGTGTAAATACATTTGTAGTTTGAATCCACTACAGCCATCAACAGGATGGAAAACCTGGACTTGTAGTTATAGAATGTGCTGCCGCTGTTGGCTGGGGGCTGAATAAAGATGTGTTTTCCATCTATTGCGCCAAGGCAATGAGGGAATTGCCACTTCAGGTCAAACCCCTCAGCAATTTTCCTCCACTCGTCTTCAGAAGTTGGTGTCTATAAACATGACATTATCAGATTATCAACACACGGCTACTTTGAGATGCTAGTTTAAAATTGCATAATCTGTATGATCCCCCAAAAAAAAAATAATCTGACAGTCAAGTTTTCTGTTACAAATATTAATATAATTTAAATTTGTTTGCATACGATTGCAAACCTTCAAATAATCCTTCTTCATTGTGCGGTGTAGAGCGTCGCATGTTTCTTCTACAATTCTACCAACAGTCGTGCTTCCCATCCGAAACTGAAAGCCAAGTGACTTAAAGGACTCTCCTAAAATAAATAAACAGGAGTAAAGAACATTTATTTGTATATGGGGCGAAGCTAAGGTAATTCATTTGTACAACACATTCCATACACATACTGATAAAGAAAATAGTAAATTATAAAAAAAAATAAGATTGTATTGATCTATCTACACACACACACACACACACACATACATATATATATAATAAACTTTTTGTACATGTTACAAACTTACCTGTGGCCAGAAACCTCAATGTCACTGACAATCTGTCTCTGGCACTAATGCTCCTCCTCATGACTGTGTTTGTTCGGGTAATGAAAGGCTCAACCAGGGACAGTAACTCGTAGAAATCATCTACAGTCACCCGTAACATCTCCCTGAAGCCCTGCATATCATTCATCTGTAGAATAAGTTCGTCAATTACACATATTGCATTTTATGCAAGTCCATTCACATTGTAGTAATATAAGCATATTGCATATTATGCATGTATTTTTATATATAATGTGTGTGTGTGTGTGTGTGTCATATATTGCAGGCTATTCCGTATGGCCTACAATTACAGCACGTATACAATAATACCCAACTATACAGCAAATGTAATTAAATTGGTTTAAATATAAAAACGACGTTACAAATCGCACAAACTTGCGTGACACACTATGGTTGTGTAGTCTATACTTTGCCGTAACTTCCACGAACACACCAGTGATGCATACACAGAAATACACTCACCTCAAGTTGTTTTTGGAGAACAGAAAGTCCATGCTGTTCTCTGCTCTTCAACCAAACCCTTTGCCATTCCCTCCTTTTTCTTTTCTTTTTCGTTCCTTCACAAGCTATTGCTGCAACAAAGAAAGCAATCTCTTCCTCTGAATCCATTTGGGCGCGCGCAACTTCGTGCATTTTGTTCGGAATTCGGCTGGTCGTAAAATCGTGTCGTATATCACTGCGTCCGTGCGATTTTCGGATAAACTCGCTCGTGAAGTGTGCGTGGACATACGATCTTCCGACCTTCAGAATTCGCACCGTGTACGCCCGCCTTTAGTCTGCCTTTAAAATGTCCACCTCCACTCCATTTATTATCCTAAATTAGATGCACCTGTTTGAGGTCGTTAGCTGCATAAAGACACCTGTTCACCCTATACAATCAGTAAGTATTATGTCATGTCTAAATTTAACCATTCTTCCCCACTAGATGGCACTGTTTGCTATAGTTTTAGTTAAACTTCCATTAGAAAAACTTTATTTGTTATGCTTCATAGCGTCAATCACGCAAACTTCAGTAGCCATTTTCCAGTTCTGCGCTGCAGAGAGATCGCGTGCTGTTTATTCCGGATTCCAGTGTTGTTGTGTAAAGCCCCAGAGAAGCTTTGCTTGTAAGTTTATTTCATATAATTGTTATGTTATATACTTTGTGTCTGTATCTTAACCCTCTGGAGTCTAAGGGGTTTTTGAGGTCTGTGAGATGTTTTGACATGCCCTGACATTTGTGCTTTTTTCAGTTGCTTATAAACATATTAATGGCAAAGGTGTAATTACACTCTATTTAGCACAAATAGGGGTACCATAATATGCGAGCAACATCTATTTACATATTTGTATTTTTGAGGGAATAATGTTTATGCATGGTTATTCAAAAAACTAAAAATTAAAGTTTCTGAAAAAAGGCCACAAAACACATACTTAATATGTGTCCACAAGACTTTTGACTAATGGATGTAGTTGCCTAGTGTTTTTGCTTCAAAATTATCTGAAAATCACCCTGCCTAATCATTCACATAAAACAATACATTGATTTAAATTTTTTAAAACAGTTTTTGCTTCCAAAGGCAATATGCGCAGGGGCGTGACTTGCTGTGATTCACACCTGAGAAGACAAAGACCCTGCATAGTAATGAGCCTGCATACTAATGAGCCTGCATACTAATGAGCCATTCATTCAGGTGTGTCACACAAGAAAGAATGCGAGGACAAAAATAAATAAATAAATTATATATATATATATATATAAAATACAAATATAAATGAAAGTCAAAAGCACATTTTTAGTACATAGTCATACCTGGAAACAAATCCTGTTCAAATAGGCTATATGGACCATTCTACAGAATTAGTTAGAGTTAGAAAGTTAGAGTTCTCAGAGAGGAAAAAAAGGTATTTTTTCACAAATTTTTTATACATTCAAATTGTATAATTTCCAAGGTAAACATTTCTAGTATGCAGTTAATTCTCATACTGTATTTTCAGAAAGTTTTGGAATCTCCTCAAATGTGTCACTAATAAAAAACAATAATATTAAGATTTTTTTTTTTACATCTATCTTGTCTTTTTTTTTTTTTTTTTTTTTAAGTAGACCTATAGCCTGGATTTTATCATTCATATTTCAAAGTTAAGGATTCATTAGTTTGATATAGTCTACATTGGAACAAACACTATAATAACATCTTAGATTATGAGCTTATTTTTGACAAAACATTCTAACGTTATATATTTAACATATGAGCAGAAACTGGTTAACTAAAGCTTATTTGATGTCTATTTTAGAGTAAAAATCTTTATAATCTATCCCAAACTAGTCAACTAAATGTTGTCTTTCATATTTCGTCTGTAACAACAACAGTGCGAATTCCGTTCATTCATCACACAGAGAAAGACACGCGATTCATTTTAAAACAGTATTCGCGATTAGAACAAAGAATAAACTTACTATGATCCTGGATCCATGGCTCCTCGAAGTGAAATTAATCCAGCACTGAGGTAAATTATCCAGAATTATTCCTCAAAGCCTCGAAAAACGACACAGACTACCGGTACATTAATCTGAACTTGGTGTTTTATCGAGCTCGTGTGGGCGTTGGCAAGTTTCAGATCATTTGCGTTTCTATAGCGCGCGCTCTCTGTGGGCGTGGTCACATTAAAAGATAATTAGCTAAAATGAGAACGCCTGGCATCTCTCTCTTTTTATATAGATTACATAAACACAGAATATTTGTTTTAGTTTTGAATTAGATAATTTAAAAGTACACACTTAAATGATTATAAAGATATATTGATCATGCCTGTGTGACTAGTATTTGCGGAGTTTTGTTTATGTTTAGAGACGTGCTCTAGAAAAAAAGTTCACGGAGACGGAGAGGCAGAAGGCACACCCTGTTTATTTTCTTTATTTTACAAAAGCACAATATTTTATTTCGATTGTAAGTGGACCCATAAAAAAGTAGACATTTAATAGTTTATTTTTTCATATTTCTTAAGTGTGTATGACCAAAGGTGACTGAGTATTTTAAGTCTATTTTGCTGCTATGTGAAAAAAATCGGGCAAAACGCGCCGGCGCGTTTCTCGACTCCAGAGGGTTAAGATGGGTATATTAGACGCACGTAAGCGTTTCCACGTGCTTTGTACGGACATTTCAAAGGATCGCCATGTGATCTCGTAACAATTACTGTGATTTAACGATGTTAATGTAAATATTGTGTAAGTAGTAATCGTATTTTGGTTATTTATATTTAAATAAGCATTTTTTGTATTTCTTTTCTGTTTCACAAAATAATGTAACATTGAGAGAAACAACATGATTGCACTCAAGTAAAGAAGATAATTGACATCCTCTGAGTGGTCATTGAAGCCTCTTCATCACGTTATATAGTGTTTAGCTATCTGTATATGCATGCCCAACGCACACGCATGCAGAGGACAGAATAGTAAGAATCCAACTACTAACATGGCCAAGACCAAAGAGCTGTCCAAAGACACTAGAGAAAGGGCTACGGGGAAATTGCCAAGCAGCTTGGTGAAAAAAGGTCCACTGTTGGAGCAATCATTAGAAAATGGAAGAAGCTAAACATGACTGTCAATCTCCCTCGGACTGGGGCTCCATGCAAGATCTCACCTCGTGGGGTCTCAATGATCCTAAGAAAGGTGAGAAATCAGCCCAGAACTACACGGTCAATGACCTGAAAAGAGCTGGGACCACCGGTTCCAAGGTTACTGTTGGTAATACACTAAGACGTCATGTTTGAAATCATGCATTGCATGGAAGGTTCCCCTGGTTAAACCAGCACATGTCAAGGCCCGTCTTAAGTTTGCCAATGACCATTTGGATGATCCAGAGGAGTCATGGGAGAAAGTCATGTGGACAGATGAGACCAAAATAGAACTTTTTGGTCATAATTCAATTCCACTAACCGTGTTTGGAGGAAGAAGAATGATGAGTACCATCCCAAGAACACCATCCCTACTGTGAAGCATGGGGGTGGTAGCATCATGCTTTGGGGGTGTTTTTCTGCACATGGGACAGGGCGACTGCACTGTATTAAGGAGAGGATGACCGGGGCCATGTATTGCGAGATTTTGGGGAACAACCTCCTTCCCTCAGTTAGAGCATTGAAGATGGGTCGAGGCTGGGTCTTCCAACATGACAATGACCCGAAGCACACAGCCAGGATAACCAAGGAGTGGCTCTGTAAGAAGCATATCAAGGTTCTGGCGTGGCCTAGCCAGTCTCCAGACCTAAACCCAATAGAGAATCTTTGGAGGGAGCTCAAACTCCGTGTTTCTCAGCGACAGCCCAGAAACCTGACTGATCTAGAGAAGATCTGTGTGGAGGAGTGGGCCAAAATCCCTCCTGCAGTGTGTGCAAACCTGGTGAAAAACTACAGGAAACGTTTGACCTCTGTAATTGCAAACAAAGGCTACTGTCCCAAATATTAACATTGATTTTCTCAGGTGTTCAAATACTTATTTGTAGCTGTATCTTACAAATAAATAGTTAAAAAATCATACATTGTGATTTCTGGATTTTTTTTTTTTAGATTATGTCTCTCACAGTGGACATGCACCGACAATGACAATTTCAGACCCCTCCATGATTTCTAAGTGGGAGAACTTGCAAAATAGCAGGGTGTTCAAATACTTATTTTCTTCACTGTATAGCTCATGCCTTTAATCATAATTTTTTCATCTTTATGTAGTTCAAAATCTGTTTGCTCTGATGGTTTGGCATGGTCTTCTTATTCTTCCATGCCTAATGATGTCTTTAATGTATTACAGGACCTTAAATTAAAGTGTAGTGCAGGATGGAAGCTAAGTTTATCAAAATTGCAGCTCACATATTGAGGTTTCCTCTTGCAGATCTTTTTAATCTATCATTAACTACCTGTACTGTGCCACAAATTTGGAAAGCTGCAAGAGTGACACCTCTTTTCAAAGGTGGAGACCAATCTGATGGGAATAATTATCGCCCGGTTTCTATCATTTGCGCAGTTGCTAAAATATTTGAGAAATGAATTTTTAATCAACTGAGTACATTAATAATTATAACATTTTATCTCCACATGTTGGCTTTAGATCACATTTTTCTACTTCAACTGCTCTTTTAACATGTACAAATGACTTCTCCTCCGGTTTTGATAATGGCCATTTAATTGGAGCTGCTTTCATTGATCTCTCAAAGGCCTTTAATATGGTTGACCATTACCGTCTACTGTAAGCTTTACTATATTGGTTTGAATAAACATGCTGTGCTCTGGTTCAACTCTTATCTGCATAATAGACGTTGATGTGTTGTTTACCAAGGATTCCAGTCAGATTATTTATTGTTGATAAAGGTGTTCCTCAAGGCTCAACTTTAGGCCCCTTACCTTTTTCAACCTTTATCAATGACCTGGCACAAGTTTGTTCTCATCGTGAATTAGAGCTTTATGCTGATGACACTGTCGTCTACACCTCAGATCGGGATTGGCTGCAAGTTCAAATAACTCTTCAATCTGACTTTGATAAAGTACAACAGTGGCTGTTCATTAATAAACTTCTGTTGAACATGAAGAAGTCCTGCTGCATGGTGTTTTCCACCATACAAAATTGCCATTGTGCTTCCTGTTTTGAAATAAAGTTTTTAGATGGTCCCTTATGCAGATTGTGGAGGAATTTAAATATTTGGGCCTCCGGCTCGACTCCAACCTTACCTTTAATATACACATTTATAATATCATTAGGAAAGTATATGGATGTCTTAACACTCTGTACAGTGAACACTCTGAACTGGTTATACCAATTATTGATTATGCAGACATAGTTTACATTAATACTTTTAAGTCCAATCTAAAAACACCTTAATGTTGTATTCAATTCTCTTTGCAGATTTATATTGAACTGTCCATTTAAAAGTCATCATTGTTTTATGTATGATTCACTATACCTAAACCACAAAAGGATTGCCACTAGATTCTGTTTATCTTTAAATGTGCTTATTCCTTTTGTCCTGCATACCTTAAACAGCACTTAATACCCAATTGCTCAACATACTGACTTGGACACCTCCAATGTCCAACATATTCTACGGTACCAAGGTTACTTTCTGTAGCTGGTAGGAGAGCATTTCAATTGAGCGTCAGTTCTGGGAGGCCAGGTAGTCAAGACGCTGCTAACGCTATTGGCCAACAACACTGTCTCATCAGCTGATCTGCCCAGCTGAGCTGCATCAGCTGTTCAACTCCCCTCGCTGCTAATGACTACGCTCAAATCAAGGTGCCTATTTAAGCAGATTCAGTTCGCTCCTAACTGCTATTGCTTGCTGCTCGCTTCTCTGCAACCCGCCACCTCCTTGTCGTGTATAACGTGGCAGTTGCTTTTCTGTCATCGTTGCTGCTCTGTTCATAGGGGGAATAGTTCAGCTCTCCCAGTCCTAAACTGTGAGTGTTCCCTAATGCTGCTGCTGTCCTCTGACTCTGCTATTTCATGGTGCTCATGAAAGGTCAGAGGACTCACTGAACAGAGCCATATCACCAAAATTGAATTCAGTATTTATCCATTTGAACTGCAATTTATGCAATTAAAATTTCCTAATTTTTTATTGTCATGTGTTCTTGACTTAATGGACCTGACAGAAATATAATAGTTTACTGCCTTTTCTGTAAAAGGGGCAAAATTATGGAATTCTCTACCAGACCACTTGAAATATATACTTACATAATAACCTCTCCCTTCTAAGTATGACCTGAACCATTTTAGGACTATCCCAGAAAGCCCCACCCAGTTTTCCAGCCTGTCGAGAAGTATGTTGTGATCGACAGTGTCAAATGCAGCGCTGAGATAGAGTAGTACCAGCACTGATAAGTTGCCTTTATCAGTATTTAAGCGAATATCGTTTATTATCTTTATGAGCGCTGTCTCTGTGCTGTGATGCGATCGGAAACCAGATTGAAAATTGTCAAAGTATCCATTCGAGCTTAAGAATTTGTTCAGCTGATTGAAGACAACTTTTTCAATGATCTTGCCTATGAAAGGAAGATTTGAGATCGGTCTATAGTTGCGTAATATAGTCTTATCCAGATTACTCTTTTTCAGGAGGGGTTTGACAACTGCAGTTTTCACTGAGTTTGGAAAACTCCCAGAGAGAAGTGAGGCATTTACCACTTCTAGAAGATCTGCTTCTAAGCTGTTTAACACACTTTTGAAGAAAGATGTGGGAAGTGTGTCAAGGGCGCAGGTTGATGTTTTAAGGTGCTGTACAGTTTCGCTATCAATTTCTTTGAAATCAGACATAGTAACTACTTTCTCAGGTTGTGGTCTGATCTGTCTGACCCCAGCGCAACTCAAGGATGAGCTGATCACCTTTCTGATATTATTAATTTTCTCAGAGAAGAAGCAAGCAAACTCCCTGCACTTGCTGTCTGAGAGCATTTCACTGGAAATCTGGCTTGGGGGGGTTGTCATTCTCTCTACAGTAGCAAAAAGAGTGTGTGTGTCGTTTAAGTTTCTGTTTATAATATTTGAGAAGAAAGTCTGTCTAGCTTTGCCTAGTTCCAAGTTGAAAGCCTGGATGGTGTCTTTGTAGATGTTATAATGGACTACAAGTTTTGTCTTCCGCCACATGCACTCTGTTTTTCTGCACTTTCTTTTCATATTTTGCACTGCTGTTGAGTTTCTCCAAGGTGCTTTTTGTCTACCACTCTTCCTGACCCTCACAGGAGCAATGTCATCAATTACACTCTGTACCTTTGAGATAAAGGACTCAAGGATAGAATCAACAGAGTCAGCAGATATGCTTGGTGTTAAAGATATAGCCTTCATAAATAGCACACTGGTGTAGTGTAGTATCTATATAACAAGGGAAGTCCTGGCCTTTACAACCTTCCTCCCTTACTTGGAACTGAGAAAAATCTATAGGGCATGTCTGAATTTGAGAGAATTCTATTACAAAATATTACTATTTTATTACAAACCGGGTTAAAGATTATATTTATTGATTTGACGATTTAGTGGCTGTAATAAACAACATTATATACTTACTCTACAGATACAATAACTGCGTTGAGTTCAGTAACCATGTGCCTGGCTAGGAGATCATATGGGCCCATACCTGTGGTGAGAAAGAAAAATATATTTTGGACTTTAATTTAATTACGCCAGTGAAGTAGTACCCAGGGATTAAAGCAAATATCTTCTGGATGTTAACCCTTTCCAGGCGAGGTCATATTCCTTTATTCATCACTTTATTTTAATATGTGAGATCAATGGCATTTTAATTGAAGATGTTTTAGAACAGCTTTTCTACAAGTTGTACAGTTTTGAAGGGTTTTTTAATCTATGAAATAAAACTGATACTGCAATATGAGAAATTTTTTAGATATACAAATAATCAACCTTTAGTTTGTTTTTACGCATTACAAAAGCAAGATTTCATATGGGTTATCTTAGCAGCACGAAAAGCAAAAGTAATTCAAACTGGAAATAAATTGTATAATGAAGAGAAAAGAACGTGTCTGGTCTTTCCTGTGTTTTCATTGTGCCTTTTAGGGTACGTTTACACGGCGATGATATGCTTAAAAATGCGTACAGGCGACACCATTGTCAAAACGGTCTCCATTCACACAGGTCCACGAAAGCAACTAAAAATGCTGTATTCTGCTGCCAGGCCATTAGATGGCCATGAAACACTATAGATTGAACATGTAATACGCATGTGCATGACGTTATTGTCTTTAGAGTTTCGTGTTTTTGTTGTTTACATGGAGACTTGCACTTTGAAACCCACTTTCAAAGGTTTGCGTTTTCAGGCACCCAAAACGCTGTTCTCGTGTAAACAGCGCCCTAGTTCTGCCCTAGTTCCCCTGTTGATGATTTGTTAATTCGTCTCCACCGGTGTTCATTAATTATTTCATCAAGGTTCTTTGTTAGCTCCATGTATTTAGTCCGTGTTCTTCCTTAGTCTTCGTCCATTCTCGTCAATGTAAATAAGGTTTTTCCCCTGCGTTCATCCTGAGTATTTGATATTAAAGCCTGTCTACTTAAAGTATTCCTTGTCGTGAGAGTTTCTATTATCTACATTACATGACACCCTGAAGCGGTCTACACAATAAAATGAATCATCCACATCGTACCGGACTTTGTTGATTATAATAATTGAATTTGCGAGAGTGCAGAATTCAGTCAGTGAGCGTGATGAGCATACCCTAATTTTCCTTCTTGATCTAAATATAAATGCTGCAATCAACACTTTTCATATATTTTCACATTTCACTCCAGTCTCGACAGCCATCATTTTTTTACATCTTGAATTTAAGGAGCATTGGAATTTTTGCTCCAAGCCCCCGTTAATTTCTGCCCCTGATCTGCACTGATCTCATACATTCCAAGAAATGTCACAGCAACAGGAGAGCTTTAATCCCAGAGCACTGAAACTACATTTACCTTACTCTTAAGATATGAAAGCTAGAACGTTCCGTTATACAAGAGTGTGTGGTTAATAATACTCACGGGAGCTACCAAGACACCATCCACCTCCATGCAGGTAAATGATGGCTCTTCTCAGCTCTCCAGTTTCTTCTTGCTGGGTAGGCTGATACACAATCACCTCTACACCATCAAAAATCTCATCTGCCACTTGCACCCTCTCATCTGACACAGTTACTACTCGCTCTGCAAAGGTGATGAACATCATGACTCTCCAAAAGTCCAGAAGTCCCACCTGCTCACTAAGTTCTGCCTGTGAAGACAGAAAAAATAAAAATGCATTGAAACGGCAGTGTTTGGGTTATTTATAGCTTGGCACATGATGCATGGCTGTATTTTCCCACACAGGCTATGTGCAAGTCAGACACATGGTTGATCAGCTGAGATCATCTCACTAATAGCCAGAACACCCTAAACCTTTGGGTCAATGCACAACAGCCCTTTGTTAAGCCACTTAATGTTAAATGTTGTTACTCCAGCATGTTCACATAAGTCTTTGATGCAGAGTTTGAGTCAAATCTCTTGTCACTAGTCCAAGTCAAGTCTTAAAGTCACAATTTTTTGGGGGAATATTGTAGTAAATATTATTAACAATGTATCCATGCACATCATTTATTTATTTTTAATTAATTTACCCTCATAGTCTTTAATAATCAAAATAACTTCCCTTTTAGTGCAGCGCCATCTCTTCTCTGATGATGAGGGCGGGTATGAAGGTAAAAGAGTAGCAAAACTCGAGCACGTAGATGTGAATTTGAGAACTTGTACGCTAAAATTTACATTCACTGAATATATTGATTCATATATATTGAATGAATATATATATATATATATATTGAACATGAATATATTGACTCACTGATTCATATATAGTAAATATATTGGAGCATATGCTGAATATGGATATGGAACATATTGGAGCATTTTATTAAAATATTTTTTAATATCAGTCTAATGCATTAATCCAAGGGTTCTCAAACATTTTGGAGCCAGGGACCCCTTACTGGGGAAAAATATTTCCAAGGACCCCCTCATATTTAAAACAGTGACTGAGCCCAAAGTTAATATGGGAGCGCTTAATGAAATGTTTTGACACAAATAGTCTCCACCGGTCGTATGCAGGGTTTTCTAAATAGTGTACTGAGGTCCCAAAAGTGATCCTGCTAGGGGGGTTCGAGGGCATGCCCCTGAGGAATTTTAGATTTTCTTGATCTACACATGCATTTTAAGGTGTTTTTAAGGCCAAAAAAATGGGATAACTATAGCTTTAAAAGCATGTCAGTGGGCAGTGGAATAAATTTTTTTGTCAAGTAGATGACAGTTTAAATTTTACAATGAATGATCCACATACAAAATGGAAATGCAGAATGTATTGAAGAACTTTTTATAAGTTCGGTGAGTATTTTATTTTGATAATGAATAGGTTTTGATGTCAAATTAGCAGTGCTAGAATTGACAGCCTATTGTGCGCGCACGCGAGACGCCGGCGCGAACACTTGGATTGTTTCCTCTGTTTCCACTACAAAGGAATACTCTTATTTATGGTCATACAGATAAGAGTACATCATTCAAAACGGCAAAATGTCTATTTTTTTATTTGTGTATACATAAAAAATGACTACAAAATGTCATGCCTTTTAAAAATAAAGAAACCAACAGCCGGTTCTGCCGTCTCTCTCCTTCTGGTGCGCGTGCCCAAAAAACGACCAAAACACAGCGAATACTTGACGCACAGGCATAAGAAATATAGATAGATTATCTATCTATAGAAACCTTTAAGAGCATACTTTTTTATTATTTGACATTAAATGCATTAGGCCGATAAGTCACTTTGGAATAAATAGCAAGTTTTCAGATGATAAAGAAAACATGACTTATAGTTCGGAAAAACGGTAGGCTGTTATAAATTATTTCGCCGTCCACTGGCTATCGTTCACGGACCCCTCTTTGAGAACCACTGCATTAATCTACATTAGTGTTTTAGAGCGTCCCAGAGGACGCGGGTTTCGTGACATCATCACGTACATTAGAGTCCATTTCATTGACTAGGCACCAACCAATAAAACGACTCGTTTGAACACCCCCGCTCGCGCTCCCCTTTCTCTCGCACCGCCACTGAGTTGCAACATTTTCATGCTCTTCTATCAGCTTGAATCAGTCGGCCCATTCTCCTCTGACCTCTAGCATTTTCGCCCACAGGACTGCCGCATACTGGATGTTTTTCCCTTTTCACACCATTCTTTGTAAACCCTAGAAATGGTTGTGCGTGAAAATCCCAGTAACTGAGCAGATTGTGAAATACTCAGACCGGCCCGTCTGGCACCATCAACCATGCCACGCTCAAAATTGCTTAAATCACCTTTCTTTCCCATTCTGACATTCAGTTTGTAGCTCAGGAGATTGTCTTGACCAGGACCACACCCCTAAATGCATTGAAGCAACTGCCATGTGATTGGTTGATTAGATAATTGCATTAATGAGAAATTGAACAGGTGTTCCTAATAGTCCTTTAGGTGAGTGTATGTTAAAGATCATCTGCAATGTACTGTTGCTCTAAGTCAGTTCCTAAACAACTAGAACTACTGGTACTAAAGCTTATGCTTTCAACTACTTTCTCTCTCTCACATGGTAGTTGCTGTTTGCTATAGAGGACCTTCAGCTCCAGCCTCTGCACTCACAGCTTTTAGTCAACTACTAGCAATGTGGTTTTCGGACGGGACATGGGTGCGTAACAGCCACTACAAAGGTCCTTGATGATGTAATTACAGTATTAGACAGTAAGCAGGTCTGTATTGCCACCTCTACAGACCTTGCCAAGGCCTTTGATTCCGTCGACCATAGGATTCCAGTATTGGTCTGTCCACCTCTAGCTGTGATTGGTTACCTCACTAACCGTGTCCAACAATTGAAGGTTGAAAACATCATGTCAGACCCACTTATCTCTAAAGGTGTGTCTCAAGGCTCCATCCTGGGACCAACCCTTTTTTATATTTACATAAATGATATAGCCAAAGCTGCTGGTACCTCCCGGAATCACCTTTATGCAGACAACACCATTTTGTATTTAGTTGGTTCCTCTCCCAAGTCTGCGGCTTCAAGTCTTAAACTCAGCTTCTCTATAGACCAGTTCTTTGACAATCTCCATCTCCGCATTAACACCAGCAAGACAAAATGTATCCTTTTTAGCCGAAAACCTGTTACCAAGACTCCACTTACAATCACCTGCATCAACGTTATGCCTCTGGAGTATGTCAATACATATAAATACCTAGGCATCTGGTTGGATTCATCCCTGTCATTCATTACACGCATCAATAACCTTCAAACAAAAGTCAAAGCTAGACTAGCCTTTCTTTTCCGCAGTAAAGCTTCCTTTACTTATGCTACCAAATGCACCCCTATTAAGATGACGATATTATTTATAGAATGGCACCAACCCGTCTAGCCCGACCCGCCCGCCCTTTTTTCCAAGAATTGCTAAACATTATTGGATAATTCTTATAATTGACATTTCTCTTGGCCAATCGGAATCTTAGCACTTGCGTGAGAATCTTGAAGCACACAGCATCAACTGAGCTCGCCATTGGATGAGACACCTGGCTACCACGCGAGTCTGATGAAATTGAAGGAGTCTTATGTGAAATTTGAGGTAAGTCAAGCTTTTTGGAGCAAAAACAACAGCTATTTGTTTGCTTGATTCAATTAACGTTAGTTAGCGCTTTTTTATGTGATATAACAATAATATTGTATTGTTGACTTGTCGTCATACCTATGAATTACGTTAAGCTATGCTAAGTGGTACAGCCAGACCCGGAGATCAGCTGAATGGTTTCTAAAACGGTAAAAAAAAAAAAAAAAAAGTTTTAATCGAGGGGAGATGGAAAATGAGCTTAATTCCCCAAATGGTGGAATATCCCTGTAACGTTAGCTAGGCTTATCGCTTCATAGCGCAGCGCATAACACGTCCTATGTAACAGGCAGGCAGTCATTTGCGATGTGGGTAAGTTAAATGTGAGTGTTTACACACCAGCTGATGCGAGAGTAAGTGTAACAAAGCAATTTGGCAACAGTGTTAATCTCTTGTTGCATGGGATGCGCCGCGCCGCGCCGCATACCTGGTAAACTAATTTCTAACAACATAGGGCTATTTGGATAGCTATTTAGATAAACAATCTGGCGAGCGTGTTGTTTTAGGCTAATACACCAACAGCAAATTTCTGTATAATAAAGGGCTAAATTTTGCATCCAAGTCTATCATTTGAAATCTTCACATTTGTATTGTAACTCAGAATTCGAGTAGCCGTATATCTCGATTCGAAACGCCGATCAGTCCTTGGACCGATGAGATTGGCAAACTTATCCTGTGATTTTCTATTTCAGAATGAGTGAGCTTAATGAGAAGGACTCATTATATATAGCACAGCTAGACTCAGCAGGGAGGTGCAAGTGGAGCTGGGCATGGCTCAAAGTGGAAGTGAAGCAGGAAGTGAAGGGAGTTGCACATACACTTACCACTTTCATTGTGTTTAAAAAAAGTAGATAAGGCAGGACATGCCAAATGTACCTTATGTACAAAAGAGATCAACTATGCTAAGAAGGGGGTGCATGCCCTAACATCCCACTGTGACACAGCCAAACACAAAGAGAAAGTGTTTAACATTTTGACAAACAGGGCTATTCGTAGTCCCCCTGAAAATGCCATTCCGGAGACCCAGGGACCAGAAGCAATGAGAGAGAGGGAGAGAGGAAAATTGCCTGTGTCCATGTTTCAGCGTGTTGCGAATGCAGAGGTTTAGTACCTAGCTACTATTTATACAGAAAATGTATTGAATTGTTGTTTGAATTTACATTATGAACACTTCACTAGCACTTTGAGATTGTTTATTCAATGTAAAAAGCACTACATAAATTCATTATTATTATAATTATACATGTATTTGAATACTTATTGCATATCAGCCATACAATATGGAGACACACTGTTTTATCATAGTAGACTATGTAGGATAGTTTGCAAGGTTACATTTGAATGATTTTAACTTGCTTTGCTTTCAGGCAATGGTTCTTGGCACTTTGGCAGAGCACTCACTGCCATTCACAATGGCCCCCGTCATCGTCAACCTTGCACAGACGCTGGCCGAGGACAAAGTGGCACTCAGTCGTATGAAGCTGTCACGAACATCAGCAAAGTACAAAATGGTTCAAGGCCTGGGGAAGACATTCTCCGACCTCAGCAACATCACTGGGAAGTTACCATTCTCCCTCAGTCTTGATGAGGCCACCTCAAGTAGTGACAAAAAGGTAATAATAGGATTAATTGTTATTCCTAGTATTTATACAGTGCTTTTGACACCTAAAGCAATTAAAGGAGAATGCTGGCCATTTTTAACCCACCCGAGTGCTGTCATTAGGAAATAACGAGAACATTTGGCCACAATATTTACCGAGTATCAAAACGGCAGCTAAAGCGAACCTATAGGGACAGACATAACCGAAAGGGAAACTTAAGGATGTCTGTCCCCATAGGTTCGCTTTAGCTGTCGTCCTGATATTCAGTAAATATTGTGGCCAAATGTTCTCGTTATTTTTCCTACTGACAGCACTCGGTAACCTCGATCAACAGGGATATGAGTTAAAAACGGCTGACGTTCTCCTTTAACAATGGTCTTCTCATTTATACAGGTGCTTTCCATTTTGGTCAGCTATTATAACCCAGAGAGGAAGGCTGTTGATATGGAGCACCTTGGGTCGTTTGAAATAGTTAAGGTGACCGCAGCAATCCTTGAGAATGTCCTGGACAAGTTTTTCACAGACAACGATATCCCATGGTCCAACTTGGTGAGCATGATGATGGATTCCTGTGCGGTGATGCGAGGCAGCTAGACGGGCCTGGAAACCAGAGTGCGGCACAACCACTGCCCACAGCTTCTAGATATTGACAGGGGACTCGTGCCATCACATTCATAATGCGTCAAAGAGATTTTACAGTCCTTTCAACTGGCATCTAGAACAGCTCTTCAGTGACCTTCATGTTGATCACAAGTGGGCTTCTGACCAGGTAAATTCATACAGGAGTGTAGTGCACTTGTATAGCTCTTTTCCACCTTGACAGCACTCAATGGCCTCTTATTCACCCATTCACTCCCACTCACACACCAATGGCACCCTGCTCATTAGAAGCAATTTGGGTTTCAGTCTCTTGCCCAAGGACATTTTGACATGTGGGCAAGAGGAGACAGGATTTGAACCACTGACACTTTGGTCATTTGATGGCCATTAGATGGCCTTATTATTGTCCTCTGATTCATGATTATCATATGGGACTGAATCATAACTTGAGACGTGTTCTTTCTGTTTGTCAGCGGGCTTACCTCCAAGAGATCTGTGAATACATGAGCATTCCTGGATCAACTCCAAAGAGATTCATCGAGCATCGTTGGCTGTCATGTTATGATGTTGGACTCAGCACTCAGACCATGCTTCCTGCTTACAAGGTCCTGTACTTTGTGTTCATGGATGAAGAAGACAAGGCTCTATACAAATAACCTTTGGAACAACTCTATGCTGCTCACCATGTGAATGAAAAGGCCCACAGGCGCATTCAGTCTTTTCACAAGGACCTCAGCAGGAAAGGTAAATCAATCCATTGCGGTTGTAGATTGGCAAAAATTAAAATTTAAATAAAAAAAAATAAAATAATGGGAATATTTATGGTGTCAACATTGGCCTGCATGTTCACTATCTTACATTTGCTTTGGTAAATATACAAACAAGAGCTTTGATATATTCTCTTCCAGGAATGACACAGCAGGGCAGAAACCGAAAACGGCGGGTGGTCAAGAAACTGTGGCATGAAGACACCAAAACAGAGCTCCATCTCAGTGTCTACTCAGGTGTCCTGGCTATTCTGAAAGAATACGTCATGGTGTTCCAGGTATATTGAAATACTGTTTCACAACTATGTTGTATCATAAAGCTTGGATAGTTTTAAATGTTAAAATACCTCTGGGGTAGCATCTTTTATTTTATGTAACTGGCTGTAACTGTTATTCAGTGTAACTGGCTGTGTTTTACTCTGCTTGTATGGTAAAAATTAATATCCAACTCTCACTTGCACAATATTACTACCTCCTAAGAGTCGTGACACCCTTGTGCACAAGTTGCATGACAAGCAGCTGCAGGTTTTTACCAATTTCCTTGCATGCTTTGTGAAGCCAGAACACTTGCCACCAATCCCCAGGACCCTGGCAGAGGTCTCGAACTCAAGGGAGACAAACTGCTGCCTGCAAGAGACATGTATGTGGGTCGAGTGGCAGATCGATTCAGACGGGAGCATCCTCAACACCATGTGAGTGGTTTAAAATTAGTTAACTGACTTTTGGAGCAAAGCCATTTTATTGGCAATGATAAAGGAGCACAACTATACCAGTGTGTTGTTGTCAATATTTATACAGCTGCTGAAGCCCTTCCTGGACCAAGTACTTCAGGGATACATCGTATGTGGGGAATACCTGCAGAGCAAGCTTCCACTGGAGAGCATGACCCTGCAGTGCCTGTCTTCTGTTGACCCTATTGCAAGGGGGCACTCCAAGACTGGACGTCTGCTGAGACAACTTGAGGAGATGTTAAACCAGTTTCTCCCTGCCGATGTAGATATTCAGCAAGAGGTTAGCTGGATAATGCACTTCCCTAATGTTAGTATGTAATGCTTGTTTGTGAGTCTTGTGTGGATGCTTTTGATATTGTTTCTGTTTATTTGATATTATTTTTAACCCTATACTGCTGTGGAGGTTAAATGTCCCTGGTGGGATAATTAAGTGCTTCGTATCTTATCCTAGGTTCTCCAGTATGGCGTAGACCAGAGTCTGCCAACTTACAGAGGAGGAGACGATGCTGTCAGCTGGTGGGCAGCTGTCTTTGAGACGGGAAGGTACCCAGGTCTCAGCATGGCAGTAAAGGCAGCATTGTCGGTGTTCCATGGGCCACTGGTGGAATCTACATTTAGTCTTATGTCTGAAATCATTGACTCGAGAAGTGGCAGCATGAACATTTCTACACTGAGTGCCATCCAAACTGTGAAACGCTTGGAGATGTTTCATAGAGAAGACCTGAAGTATGGGCCAGTGGACCAAAGGATGTGCCACAACATCATGTTGGCCGGAACCAAGGACAAAGCTCTGAGGAAGCAGGCAACCCTAAAGGAGATGGAACGAAGGAGGGAATTTGACTGCCAGCCATCCTCAAGTGCTGCCGCAGCAAGAAGAGCCAAGGCAGAAGAGGAGGCGCTGGCCAGAAGGCGGCATGCAGCCAAACAACGGAAGAGAGCTTGTGAAAGACTCGTCAAAGCTAAGAGACCAAAAAAAGAAGTGTTTTTCATGTCTGTCTTTTTTTTTTATTTGTGTAAATAAAATCATTTAAAAAATATTAAATGTGTCATTCTCTTTAAGCCTCAAGGATTTTTTTACATTGATTTTTGATGAGTATGCTGATTTTTGTTAAGTCATGCTCAGAAATGTGTCATTTGCACGTAAAAAAAAAAAAAAAAAAAGTGCATATGTGAATTGGTGTGTGAGTGGGAGTGAATGGGTGAATAAGAGGCCATTGAGTGCTGTCAAGGTGGAAAAGAGCTATACAAGTGCACTACACTCCTGTATGAATTTACCTGGTCAGAAGCCCACTTATGATCAACATGAAGGTCACTGAAGAGCTGTTCTAGATGCCAGAATATGCACTAACATATGCTAGTAAGCTGCAACATGATAGCAATCTAACAACATCAAAATCTGCCTTGACAAACTTGTTATTCTAGTTACTCATGATTAGGCTTCAGAGATGCGCAGGGAAGATTGAAATGTAACACCAGGGGCCTCATGTATGAAAATTCTCTTTATAAAACCCATTCAGCGAAAGATTGTGCGTACCTCTCTCCACACAGTCTACTCCCCAAAAAGACCATATGGAGCTTACAACAACTCGTTTTACTATGCATAAGGTCATCTGGAGATCATTTCCACGCATATTCCATCCACGTGATACCATGTTCAACGGTACAAGGCATTAAGAAAACATGAGATACGGACCATATATGCAGTCACATTATATTGCTAAAAATCATTCAGTATCCTTGCCTTGTTTCAGAATAAACAAATAAAAATGTTATAACATTTCAGAGAAAATTTTCAGAGAAGAGTTATTCAATCTTTTCCACTGGCCAAATAGCATTTAATTACTTTAAATAAACATGCAGGGCTTGAATTTCGGTGCGGGATTGTGGGGATTGCGCATAATTTAAACCATTCCCATAAGGTTAGCTTTTATAGTGCGAGAAATTCCTGCACAAATATATTTGCTTCATCTCAGAGCAAATTATTAAAAAATAAATTCACAGTCGCGAGAAAAAAGATGTCAAACTGTCTTTTATTTTCTAATTGAATTCGTCAATCAGCGCTGGACGGCTTCTGTCTCCCGCTGAGCCCCGGCTGTAGACAGATCATGTGTTCACTGTCATTGTCTGCCCTGATCTTATTCACACTATCGAGTGTAGTGCAGGATTCTAACATTGAGTCATAATGAGCTGTTTGTGAAGAAATTATCCACTTCTAAATTATGTCATTTTAATCACGAAATAGAAACATTGAAAACCATTTTGCTCTTTATGGCGGCAACGAGCCGTCTGATCAGAGCTGTACAGGGCCCTTATTATTTTTCATCTCCATAAATATATCTAGTAGTAAAGCTAATGCAAGGGCTAGAAATCAATTAATCTTTTGCTGATACTTTGTCATCATGGAAAGCGCAGTTCATGGTTGCACAGCAGCGACAGACGCCACGGGAGAGCAAGCGCTTGAGGGAAGGAGACAGCAGCACACATCTAGAGCCACGTTGTTGATTGTTTGAACATGTGACTGCGCGTTTCTCCTTGTTTTCAATTGTTATGCGCAGCATATTTCCTGCACGCACAAACACGGCCAAAGACTATGAATTGTTCGGTTAGAGTAGTTTAAATAGGGACCGCTGGCTGAAGCGCATGAAAACTCTGAAACTGAGAGACATAAATAAACAACAATCATACGATTGTGGCTGAAAGAAGAATGTCTGGAGAAGCTCGCCCGGAGGGAACCGGCAAACTTTTTTGTTGTTGTAAGTGTAAGTGTAACACCAGATGAGTTAGTACCATTGTGAGGGTAACTGATGCATAATTCACAAACTATTTGTCCTAAACATGGCCAGCCCACCATTTAGGTCCCAGAGGTCTCAATGCTAATTTTCTGAGGTGGAGAATAAAAGTTGTGAAATATTTGGATAATAATAACTGTACTTTGGTGCTGCAAAGATTTTGTACAAAACCAAGAATACCAACTTTCTCATCTGAGCTGATCAGCGATCTTACTGTGCTTGATAATAACATGACTGAGACGGCCAATAAAATCATGGGTGGCTCCTACATAACAGAATGAACTGACCAAAGTCGAACCCAGCCACGACCGTTGTTCCCGAGGCCGCAACTATAAGCGTCGTTCCTGAGTCTGCAGCCACGACCGCTATTCTTAAGGTTGCAACTGAAAGCACTGTTCCAGAGTCTGCAGCTGAGAGCGCTGTTCCGGAAGCTGCAACGCTAAGCGCTGTTCCTGTGACTGCAGCTGTGACCGTTGTTCCTGAGGCGGTGCCAGCTGGCATTATCGTGCGTGCCCAGGAAAAGGGCTGGGTGGACACTGACCTGGTAGTGTGGGGCCGGCGCCGCGGTGCGCTTCATAAGAAGAGAAATATGATGACATGACAAGCCAGATACAGGTATTGGATGTAGTCGTCAACAAGCCATTCAAGGATAATCTGTGCAAGAGGTACACTGACTGGCTCCTGTCAGGCGATCACTCACTGACGCCTACTGGAAGACTTCAGAAGCCAGCAGTGCATCTGCTCTGGACTTGGATCCTCCAAGCATGGGATGCCATAAGCCAGGAGAGCATCATTCATGGATTTAAGAAATGCTGCATATCAAATGCCCTTGATGGGAGCGAGGATGACACTCTGTGGGAGGGGCTCGTGGAGCGTCATGATAGTGATGACACTCTGTAGGAGGGGCTCGTGGAGCGTCATGATAGTGATGACACTCTGTAGGAGGGGCTCGTGGAGCGTCATGATAGTGATGGCACTTTGTGGGAGGGGCTTGTGGAGCGTCATGATAGTGATGACACTCTGTGGGAGGGGCTCGTGGAGCATCATTATAGTGATGACACTTTGTGGGAGGGGCTCGTGGAGTGTCATGATAGTGATGACACTCTGTGGGAGGGGCTCGTGGAGTGTCATGATAGTGATGACACTCTGTGGGAGGGGCTCGTGGAGCGTCATGATAGTGATGACACTCTGTGGGAGGGGCTCGTGGAGCGTCATGATAGTGATGACAGCGACAGTGAGCAGAGCCAGGCAGGGGATCTCTGTGAGGAACAGGCCTAGTTTAATGTGCAGCATAAAGGCCCATTTGCACTGCTGTTCTTATTGCAACCCCACAATTTGGTTTGTTTTAAGACTTTAATGTCAGATGTGTTTGATTAAAAGCAGATGGTTATTTTCTATCTATCTTCACAGTACCACAATTACATACATGCATAGGCCTATATAATTATTGCATTTTTGTCACTCATTCATTCATTTCTGAACTCATTGACAGAGTGCACTTTATTTTGTGTCAAATTAATCCAAATATTTAATGAATGGTGTTAAAATGAATTTTCAAATAAAATTATTTTCTGTTGAAAACCATATTTTTTCCACAATCTTTTTCCCCAAAAATAAGTCTGGAAAATGGGGGGGTCGTCTTATATTCAGGGTCGTCTTATATTCGGGTATATACGGTAATAAAGCATTTGAAGACGCGTCACCCCACAGAACACAAGGGCAGAGAAGGATGAGCCGCGCCAGAATCAACAATCTCTGGAAGCATCATTCAAACAAAGAGAAATTATCGAGTTTATTGTTCTGGATGACCAGCCGCTGTCAAAACTGAAATGCCGTGTATTTCACAAAATTGTTTCTGGACGTTAAGTTATAAAGAGGTTATTTTCTTAGATTCCTAGATTTGTTGCACTTTTTAAATACAGTTATATTGTAAAACTAAAATACCTTTTTCAGTTTAAAGTATTAGATGTGTGGCTCCATTTTAAGTTCTTTTTCTCTTAAGAAAAATAAATATATTGCTGTGAAATGTCAGATAATAAAAAAACTTTAGTTCACTGTATGTATTTGTTCATGTTTTATTAAGGGATAAGTCTGAAGCACACCATAAAATAATTATATCAATTTATACAGGGCTAGTATGAATTGCAGCTATATAGATAGTACACACCCAGGTATCGGATCAGTACTCTGTATCGGCCGACACCCTGAGTCCAGGTATTGGAATCGGGAAGGGAAAAAGGGTATCGGAACATCTCTACATATAAAATCAACAATAATGATAATAATAATAATATTAAAGCAAACACAGCTCTGGTATCGGAATAGTATTGGGATCAGATCGGAAATTAATAAAATGTGGATCAGTGCCTCCCTAATTAATTATAAATATTTTGATCAGTTAATTGAATTAAATTCATGTAACTGACTTAATATTGCCATCAATTAATCTGTTCGTCCGGCGAACACTCAGGGCCCTAATTTAACGATCTGAAACGCAAGTATCAAGAGCTAAGCGCAAGTAACTTTGTGGGCGGATCCCGGCGCTGTTGCTATTTACCCGGCGGGATAAATGACTCTTGCGCCCGACGCAAGTTTAAAAGGGGTTGGTCTGAAGTAGCTTCATTATTCATAGGTGTGGTTTGGGCGTGACGTGAAATAAACCAATCAGAGCGTCATATCACATCCCCTTTAAGAGCGTGATGAACGAGGTGCGCTTGTTCCATGGCGCAATACTATTATAACGGCACATTTACCAGGAGCGCTTCAGAATCGGTTCACAGCCGAGGAGATCGATGTTCTCGTCAGGGCCGTAAAAGAAAGAGAAGTGACATTGGGGATGGGACAAACCCACGCAAATTAACTTTGGTTATACATGCATATAATAATTTGGGTAAATATGTAAGCTTTATGCCTATTTTTCCCATCGTCATCGACACAACAATGATTTCCCTCGTGTTTGAATATTTTTCCTTATAATAATGTATCATTTGCAAAAAGGAAAATGCATCTGTGTAGATGAGCAAGTTCATTCTCTAGTTTGCCGGCGTGCGTCTGTGGAGGGAAAAGCCCGCTTTGTGCGGGTGCACAATACGAATGATACATGCGTCAGTGTACAAAGTAATTTGCGCCGGGTGCAAGATAGGGCCCTCAGTATTGATAGTCTATCATCTCTTCAGAAAGGATACTTTCTGTGGCCACAGAAAAATAACCTTCTTAGCATATAGCTGTGATCATATCGTTGAATTGACTCGCACAAATGTGCACAACAGTTTTATTTTATCTAAATCACAAACACATAACTAAACAAACAAATACGTACACACAATCACGCATACAGGGGTAGAAAGTGAAGTGGAAAGTGAAAATTACTGAAAAACCAGAGTAGAACAGGGTAATGAAGCTATGAAAAGAGTAATTTAACCTCCTGGAAGAACCATCAGTAATTTACTACATAGCTCCTTTGTTAACAAAGGGGTACACAACTTTGACTAACTAAACAGTGTTTAGTATATCGTACGCAGTTTTGCCAGATGTACGATAATTTTGACCTCTGTATGATCAATAATGAACAAAATCCCATAATACACGATAATTTCAGAATCTTGTGACACTTCAAATGATGGTCGTTGCTGTAGATCCTACATCTACCATCATGACTGAGGAGAACATTTGTTGTAAACGTGGTTACGCATGTCTTCCATCTCATCTCAGACACCAAAAAAAAAAAAAAAAAAAAAAAAAATACCTTAAGTTACGTCTTCTCGGCCAATCATCGTGGAGATTGACTCTCTTGTGCACAACACAAGGTAACATTCTTGCTGCGGTGCTAAGTCAGTTGTTTCCAAGAGGTTGATAGTAATGAGTATGAAAACGAGTGCAGAAAAGGAAGGTGAAGACAGGAGAAAGATGAAGAGGAAGGCAGAGTCTATGGAGCAGTCTAAAAGTAAGCACTGACAGCAAACAAACAGAACGTCCTGGTTGTGTATGCAACCCGCCGTTCCCTGAAGGAGGGAACGGAGGACGTAGTCGACGTCAACTGAATGGGGATCACGCTAGGGAGCCTGTCTTCTTCGTACTATTATTAATAAAGCCAATTCAACATTGGCGTGCGTGTTTACACACTCTGCCCCGCGGCGTGGGTATAAATACGGAAGTGGACGCACGCACCAGTTGCTTTTTCGCTAAGGAGTCGATCGGCTCCTGGAGTCAGCGGTTGTCCAGCAGTAGTGGCGAGAACGCCAGACGTAGCCGACGTCGACTGCATGGGGATCTACTTGAAAACGCTACTAGTGCTGCCACCTGATCCCCCTGATTTAAGGAGACAGGACAGGGCTTAGGCCAGGGAAGTCACTGCTGAAGTCACTGGTAAAGCGTTCCCTGTACATAAAAGGAAGGGACGCTGCGGAAGCCACATCCTGCCCACAGGACGTTCCGCCACGTCTGTAGCCGAAGGGTATGAAGGAACTCAACAGGGTTCGGCTAATAAGGGGAACTCTACTGGAGCAATAATTGCGCACGTATCCAGTCCATAGGTGGGGAATGGGGAAGCAAGCTGACCCTTCGAACCGAGCTCACGGTGAAACTGGCTTCATAAGAAGGTGGTGTTGCCCAGTCCCCAACTCTAGAATATCTGTCAGCAAAGAAGAAGAGGCTATATTGTGTCATTCGCCAGTAGACTGTGATGGGCACACACAAGACAGGAGCACTGCTCAACACTTAGGTGTGACTTAAGTCACTATTTTTCGGAGCATATTTGCTCAACACCTAGGTATGATGAATATAACTGAGCTTGGGCGGAAGCCTGTAGCGAAAGGGAATCGCAAGCCGAGTCTGATGGTATAGTTTGGGGCCATCTGGACCAGTTTGGGAAGCACAAGCTTTCTTGTTTGCCAGCACGGCAGCTGGGTGCGGTTCGAGAACCTGGTCGTCCACCTTCTCACGCATCCCTGGCTGAGGGGTGCAAGGCTTTACAGGGTCACACACCGCCAGACTTGCCCTCTTGGAACTCAGGAACAAGAGAAATTTGCTCTTTCTTTGAAGTGTGGGTACCGCTTGCTCCGCTCTTTTTGGGAATAACCGGTGGAACAGACACACACCAACAAAGACTCCAGCCGACTCACCCGGGGGGAGGGAGTGGTTCGGTGACCAACTCCAAGAGCATCCTCCTCCATCCCTGAGCGGCCCGCTCAGGAATTCTTACACTGTCGCTTGCCACCTGGCTTGACAGCGCCTGAAGCGGGCTGGGCATCCTTACTGTGGCCGGCTCCATGCTGAGGCCTGGCTGGAGGCTGCTGCGGAGACCCAGCAAGAGCCATGGCAGGGGAACACGCTTGGCGACGAACAGGCAGCAGCGGGCCGCCGGTGCAGGATGTGCCGGATGGCCATCGTCTGCACTTGGTCGGCAGAGAACTGTTGGGCACTGTTATCAGCCACGTCACTGACCAGCCCAACCTGGGAAATTGGGGAGACCAGGAACCGTACCTTGTCCACATCCGCCATATCAACCAGGCTTATCCAACAATGGTGCACCTGAACCACTAATGTGGACATTGCCAGACCGATCACACATGCCACGACACTCATGCCCCGGAGGGCGAGGTCAGATGCAGTGCAGTGCTCACCTTTGAGCACACGGTCTGGTCTACTCTCTTGCATGTCCATGAGTGCCCTGGCCTGATAGACCTGTAGCAACATCATGGCATACAAAAGAGGCGGCGACAATATAATCCAAATATAAATGAATGTCAAAATCACATTTTGAGGATACACTGTATACAGTCATACCTGGAAACAAATCCTCTTCAAATAGGCTATATGGGCCATTTTACAGAATTGGTTCAAAGTTGACAGTTTCAGTGCAGCTTCAAAGCACTTTAAACAATACCAGACGATGAAGAAGGGTCTTATCTAGCGAAACCATCGTCATTTAAAACATAAATACGTTTAAGTTTAATAAGCACAAATGCTCGCCTTGCTCTGTTCTGTGATGCGCATTCATGACTCACGTAATACGCAATTACGTTGAAAAGGTCACGCTTCTGTCCTGACGAAAATTCTCTTTTATCCTTTTTAATATTAAAACACCCAGGATACGCACACGAAATGGGCATTTTAAACGATAAACTGACACAAAGACATTTGAATGTGTGTATATGGTCCTCCTTCCTCACATTTGTAAACACTGACTCGGTACTTCCGCATACGCGTGACCTTTTCAACGTAATTGCGTATTACGTGAGTCACGAACGCGCATCAAAGAAAAAGAGCAAGGCGAGCATTTGTGCTTATAAAACTTAATCTTTAGGGGCCAAGCACCGAAGGTGCGGAGGCACCTATTGTATCTGTTCCGGTTCTTATTATTAGGGGCCAAGCACCGAAGGTGCGGAGGCACCTATTGTATCTGTTCCGGTTCTTATTAGGGGCCAAGCACCGAAGGTGCGGAGGCACCTATTGTATCTGTTCCGGTTCTTATTATTATTCTACTTCTTCTTCAGACTGGGCGTCTATGGCAGCCCATAGAACCGTTTCTGTTCCGGTTTGACGTTCTGATAGAGGACAGTCCCAACAGTAATTGCACCAATTTTGGTGTCTCTAACTCATTCCCTCTAGCGCCACCACCTGTCCAAAGTTTCACTTTTATTATCCTTATAACTTTTAAACCGTAAGGCCTATCACCAAAAGAGCTCACGACGATTCGATTGCACCATATGACGTCATTTTTCGTCATAAAAATATGGCCGCCATTTTGAATTGTCCAAAAAACCTACTTTTGCGAACTCGTCCTAGACGGTTTGTCCGATTCTCACCAAAATTGCACCAGATCATCTCCAGGCAGTGCCGACAAAAAGTTATTAGATTCATGTTGATTCGTCAAACCATTTTCTATAAACGCGCAAATTAATTTTACGTAGCGCTTGCGAAAACAGACGTAAGGCTGTATCTCCGCAACGCTTAATCGTGTTCAGACCAAACTTGGTACATGTCATCACAAGCATGACCTGAGGCTACATGCTGCGTTTCGGCGCAGCGCCACCTACTGGTCCGGAGATATGAAAAATGGCTATTTTCGCTCATAACTTCTGAATGGTTTGTCCAAAAATCATAAAAGTTGTCTCGTTATATTCAGGGCATCATGCCGAGTCGACTGATATCCAATTTTCCCAGATCGGCCATTTTGGCTGTCGGCCATTTTAATTATGTGCTAAAATGCTGTATTTTTTGAACGCATGAACGAATTGTTACGAAACTCGGTATGGGTCATCAGTACGATGCCCTGAAGGAGCCTGAGAAGTTTCGAAACAGCGCCACCTAGTGGTAAAATAAAATTTTCAAATGCTTATAACTCTGGCTGTGGTTGACTTATTTTCACGGGAGTCATGTCTTTAGACTCCTGAATCCTTGCCGAGTCCAACGATACCAGACTTGCCAGGTTTCGGCATATGGTTTGTGCAGCGTTGTAATTTAGCGCTTAAAAAACATGTGCGGATATCTCCGAAACCGCTAGTCCGATCGAGACGAAACCACCGTCAGAAGTTTGGAAACATAGGTCGATAGCTGTACGCCAATGCCCAAATGCGAAAATATTGATCGTAAGGGGTAGTAAAATTCAATCAAAATCATGTGTCAATCATTTTTTACGTGTTTTTTCATATAAATGTCTATAACTCCGAAGCGAATTGAGATTTTTTCACCAAAATTGACACACATATGTATGGGCTCACTCTGAGGACACATAAAAAAAATGGTGGGACTGAGCCTCTTGGTGGCGCTATAATAGAACAAAACATGAAATTCCCATTGACTTCAATACAGTTTTGTGATGTAAAATGCTATACTTGACGAATGCATTGCTGTAACATTACGAAACTCTGAATGTGCCATCAGCTCCATGCCCTGAAGGTTCTCAAAAGATTTCCAGACAGCGCCACCTTTTGGTCAAAAGTTTTAATAAAATTTCCAAACATGCTAATAACTTTTGAATACATTTTCTTATTGTAATGACACTGGCCTTACTAGATTCCTTGGGTCTTTCCGAGAACATAGATACCAAGTTTGCCGTATTTGGCCGAACTTCCTGTCCGCCATCTTGATTTTCATTCAATACCTACTTTTTCGAACTCCTCCTAGACCGTTTGTCCGATTTTCACCAAAATTGAATCGTATCATCTCCAGACCATGCTGACTAAAAGTTATGGATTTCGTGACGATAGACAAAACCGTTTTCGAATACTGCAGCAGCAAAGTTAAGGCATGATGCCAAAAGGACTATTCAGGCTTTATCTCTGCAATGCCTTGACATTTTGACAACAAACTGTGTATGTGTCATTGTCACCTCACTCTGACCACACCACATACATTTCATAACTGCGCCACCTATTGGTCGAAGGTGATAATCCATTAAATCATATTTTTAGTTAAGGTATGTGCTTTTTCAGCCATTTTGCCAAAATTCATCTTTAAATGTCTTTAACTGCTCCTTGCTGCAGTTGGTCTGACACTCCCAGCCATGTTGGCATGTCTTGTCGTCTGCTTTTGCGCTTGGCCCCGGTAATGGCTGCTTGCAGCTATATTTTTTATTTATTTTTGAAATGACGATGGTTTGTCTAGATAAGACCCTTATTCATCGTCTGGAGTCGTTTAAAGCCCTTTGAAGCTGCACTGAAACTGTCATTTGGACCTTGAACTGTTTGGGTCCTGTTGAAGTCCATTATATGGAGAAAAAACCTGGAATGTTTTCATCAAAAACATTAATTTATTTTCGACTGAAGAAAGAAAGACATGGACATCTTGGATGACATGGGGGTGAGTAAATTATCAGCAAAAGTTTTTTTTAAAGTGAACTAATCCTTTAACTCAATATGCTTCCTTAGGTTTGATGGCGAACTTTTGAAGGCCGATATTTCCTTATTTAGCGGGAGACAAAGCACTCATTTCCTCTTGTATGAATCCTTACTAACACTACTAAAAAAGAAAAGAATTCGCTTAGGTACAGCCACGGGTGCTCTTGATCCTGTGACTGATTTTGAACTGTGCTCGCAGCTGAATCACTTTCTTCCTCCATTTTCTTCCACTGATTGACTTATAATTTCCAGGTCAAGGTGCTGTGCATTGTGGTAATAAATGCGACATGACGTCACTTCCAAAGGACCAATGAACATGTCTGAACAATTTCATGGAATGTGAAAACGAATCTCATTGGCAGAATAAATAACATTTAAATTAAACTGGGCATCAGCGCAATTCAATTGGTTTGGTAATAGCAAGGGAAAATAGAATGAAGTGATCTCCAAAAAATAAGTACTTTTTGACTGTAAATTAAATTGTAAGGAGTAAAAAGTATTTTTTTTTTCTTAAAAAAATTTAATAAAGTAAAAGTATTGATTTTTAATTGTACTCAAAGTAAAAATCCCCCAAAATAATAGTAAATAATATAGTAATCAAGTAAAATTACTCAAGTACTTTAGACCTTTGCAAACTGGTTACAGTTAGTGTTACTATATTAAACCCATGGTGAATGTTGCTGATCTGTGGACGTAAAGCCTATTACTAGTTCATTCACGGCACAATGTTTCTTCTGGTTTCCACGTCAGCGCTGTTTGATCTAATAGAGATCTACGGTTAATAACAGAGAAATGTGAATGCTTCTCACTAGATCTCGCAGCGATGTTATTACTTCAGTGGTGAATTCAAATGCTTTCTTTACTGGATCTCTCAGCGCTGTGTAGTAACAGTGTCGCTTGATCGAGATCGGCTCACGCTGCACAGATGTTGATGGTCCGAACTGATAAACAGTCCATAAAGCACAATATAATGAGTAGCCCAGTTTTGTTCCGCTTTCATTACGTTTGCCATTTGATGTTGCACAACGTTGTGGTGGTCGCGCCAGCGCAGATTTTGTCGGCAGGAAAAATGGTCCAAAGGAATCGTTCGGTTTGTATGTGTACCGAACCGGAAGCCTCGAAACGAAACAGTTCAATACGAATACATGTACCGTTACACCCCTAGTGACAAGATGATTTAGTTTACACGGCCAGGATCAACACAAATATGGCAAGAAAAAAATATTCAATCATGACGTGGTATAATGTTCCAAAATTTGCATACTTTTCTGCCACACTATCTACTTTTTCTTCATTGAGTCATTGTGTTATGTTTAAAGCATGGCTTAGTTGTTAGCCATGCTTTTGTGTTTGTACAGTATTCATTTTTTTTTTCAAATTCTGCTAGGGGTCGCTAACCTCTTACGATAACAAAGGCGTAGATTGATGACGCAGTGAATAAGCGGATTCATGAAACTTGTCGTAATGTTTATGGATGAGTGAATATTCATGTTTTTTTAACATGACTGTGGTGTGAAGCAGAGATTGCTAATGAGAGACAGCGATATCAGCGCCACACGCGAGTCCCGCAGATATTAACTTAATTCGAGTGTGTTGAAAGTTATAATGTTATTCTAGCCTATGTGTTAGTTGGTCAGAATGAGACTAGCAGTAAGCTAGATATATTCTAACATTGATTAGTTTTATGTACCATGTAGATGTACCATCTCAAGGGTCTTGGAAATATATTATGAAGGTTGAAAAAACTACATAGTGTTGCTTTAAAAATATAAACTGATAGATTATTTATACACACACACACACACATACATATACATATATATATATATATATATATATATATATATATATACACACACACACATTTTTATTAGTGTTCCACCTCACCTACCACTCAGCCAGTACAGTGACAGTCATTTAAACAGTTGTAGATGTATATTTCAACACTACTGTAATTTGTAAGACAAACTGAGACCGGGGAAAAAATTATGCAGCAACACAGAGTTGGACGTTAAAGCAAAGTGTTATAACACTCGCCGCTATTTAAGGTGCACACATTAAAGTATTTATTTAAATGGTATTTCCTGCTATAACGTCCTTCTATTATTAGCCACAAAGCTTACTTTAATGGTCGGATAAAGAATAATCTGTAAACTGTAAATCTGCGTGACTCTGTTGACACACACTCCTGAGCAGACACGGTGTGTCGTGCCAAACACTTGTGAAATCCAAACAAATAATCTAACGCTTGAAACAACAAATAGGTTACAACTGCGATTAGTTGCGTAATCACACTGTTTGATCAACCCAGCCGAAAATAACAACCCGATACGAGATATATGGCAGTAATATCGCAATCCACATGCGTTTCACTGGCATTAAACTTCAGAATGATGTCTGTCAGTCTTTCAGGCTGCTCAATCCACTTAAAAAACAAATGCAAGCAAACTTACCAAGTGGCTTAAAGTTTTGAAGAAAGAGTCAGTGAGCATTAGTTTCCATCTCTCTTCTATGTTATTCGGGATTGGTGAATAAACGTAATACGCGGTTAACGCGCCTAGTAACACAAACACAAACACTCCTTTAGACCTCATTTTTAGATCTCGTCTGTCTTCCGCTTATTTTAGTCTGTTTGCTTTAGAAGTCCTCGACAAGTGAAGCTCCGTCAGCTGCGTTTATTAGTCATTGAGTTCTCTCTGTGTTAAAGTGTAATCCTGGATTAATTTTGGACTGGAGCCAGCGAGATATGACAACACGTGTTAGAGTCATCTGATCGTGATACTGTACGCGTGCATGTGGAAAGATTTGCGCTTGAGCGCGCTCTGGTCTTCTCAGATCTGCTGAATTTATTAAATCGTAATGAAACGCGGCTGGAGCTCCTCTCAAATTCCTCAGAGAACCCTGTGGGTCATCGCACGGTTTGTGTGCCTCCCTCTCTATACTTACACTGTTGAATGGTTCCACTTCTCTTGCATGCTCTGTTGACATAAACGAGCTGTTTATCGTGTTGATGTGCTGCTGTGCGGGATTAATGTGGGGTATAACGGGCTAAAGGCCTCATACAAATGTGCTTTTCACTATTCCCATAGTGTATCATTGAGGTTTTATTGAACAATAATGTAGTAACAGATTTTGTGTGAAAATAAATCATAAAAGTACGTGTTTTGTTTGTTTGTTTAAAACTGTTGTATTCAGTGTTGAGGTCTTTTACCCCACAGACACACACTACTGATACTAATACTACAGCTAGAATAATGTTTTTATTAATGTCCAAGTTAATACTTGATCAAAACAATCACAGCAAAGTTTGCACTATTTTCGGTTTATTTTGATCAAAAGAAAATTCAGTTTTGTTATAAATATGTTCATTTGAAAAATTACAGGATCAAAATAAATATTCTGCAAGTATTGAAGGAGATCCCATAATAATTTAATAAAGCTTTACAGTAGTAACTATAAGTTATATTTTACAATACGATTAAAATTATATTTAAACATCTGATGGTTTCACTGTAGCCTAAATATGGTGATTATCTTTATGGTGACCAACTTGAATGATATTTCCCATCGGAATCTAACAATATCATGCCAGTCAGGTATTTATTATCATTTAAAAGGGATATTGTAGCCCAAACCAAATACATCCATCCATCCGAAAGAATAATCCATATGGCTCCTGGGGGTTAAAGGCCTTCTGAAGCGAAGCCATGCATTTGTGTAAGAAAAATATCCATATTTATGACTTTATTAGCTATAATAACTAGCTTCCAGCAGACTGCGGTACGCAGCGAGTGACCTTTGACCCGACGCATGACGTATTGATGAACACAGAGGATAGAGCAAAACAAAACACCAGTTATGAATTAGAAGTCTAAATACTAATGTTTAAAGACAAATGTCGGAGGATTTCTATATGAGAGAAGAGGAGCTTGAGTTTGTTGCCCAGCACTATTTGTTTGAACCACAAGAGGCGTCAAAGCGTATGATGCTCCTACATCGCGCCAGGGGCGAGTGGCACTCGTGTGGCGCGGGTCGACTTGGGCAGTGTGTGTACGGCCATCTGCCGGAAGATAGGTATTATAGCTAATAAAGTTTTAGATATGGATAATTTTCTTATACAAACACATGGCTTCACTTCAGAAGGCCTTTATAACTCCATGGAGCCGTATGGATTATTTTTATGATGAATGGATGCTTTTTTTGGGCTTATAAATCTTGCCCCCATTTGCTCCCATTATAAAGCATACATGAATTTTTTTTTATGTAACTCTGAAAGAAGAAAGTCAAAGACACATAGGATGGCTTGAGGGGGATTAAATCATGGGACAATTTTCATTTTTGGATGAACTATCCCTTTAATTATTGAGCCTTTAGTCCCAACAGCAGGGGCGCCTTTTACTGGGATGTAGCTGTTCTCCAGTTGTTTTATCGACCTATTTCCTCTGATGAAGCACTGATTCACCAAGTAGTAGGCTACTGTATCTTCCAACATAGTTCTTTCGAGTTTATTTACTATTTACTTAGAAGAGTTTTAGATCAGTTCACGTGCCGCTTGAACCGAGGTGCTACAGCGATCCGTCACGTCACATTAAAGTAACATTGGCAGCCTACCTTTAGCAAAACTGAAAATCAATAAGACAACCTTTATCTCAAAATGTAAACATTAATTTAACTGATTTTCATTTGTTACATTCTCATTGTCTAAAATTTTTTTAAACTATTATTTAAAGGTGCATTGTGTAATCTTTAGGAGGATCTGTTAATAGAAATGCAATATCATATACATAACTGTGGTGTATAAAGACCTTACTTTAGAACCGTTATGTTTTTATTTTGCGCCGACTTGTTTTTACACATACAAACGCGTTTCGTCACTGTGTTGTTCTTCGTGCAAAGAAACTAGCTCCGTAGGCATGGGCGGAGTAGGTGGAAGTAGTTGTTTGGGCCTGTCGTTGTCTTGTGTAGTGTTTTTTATGTAATTTTAGTTTATTGTAAATTGTCTTTTTTGTATGCTGGTCTTGTAAAACCAATTGCCCTTCAGGGAAAGAAAGAAAGAAAGAATTCTTGATATAAGAGTAAGACGTGGTTGGTAGAAATGCATAGCTTCAGTTTTCAGTCTTCTCTTCAGTCAAGAGCAGAGATCGCACACATTAAACAACAAACACCTGCGGCAGGTAATTGGTTTCTTTGCTCTGTGTAATTGCATTCATACATCGCAAATAAATATTTTCCAGCTATATTATACAGTTGAGCCCATTTCTACAACAACACATTAATCATGACCTTTAAGATCTTCATTCTGAATACATCATGGTAAAACACAGAGGAGTTTGATCAGGAGTGGAGCTAAACTCTGCAGGAGAATGGATCTCGAAGGCCAGATCTGAGAACCCCTGGTATAACGTATTGGCCAATCCATTGATTTCCCACATGCGGAGGCTCTGTCTCCTCGTGTGTCAGTGGTTTACGTCATCCTCTGGCTTTCAAACACAGGGCTGGAGGGGAACATTTATGCAGCTATGATGCTGTTGGATGACATGAAATCATAAAGTAACTTGCAGAATCTAAAGTTTAAACCATTGAAGTAACCACATATGGACCAAAAACACAAACATTAATTATATTATTTAATGAAGAACAATTATTTTAGATTGTTTGCAAGAAAGAAAAAGGGAGATAACTATATAATGAATGAATGTTAACAAAATATGATACATCAGTATCTTTTAACATATTTCATTTATTTATGGCTAAATGAAGAAATTAAACAAGACAAGTGAATAATCAATTAACCAATTAATAACCTTAGAAACCAACTATCAACGGGAAACAATAACTAAACACATTAAGGAAACATGGGAACCAAAGTAAAAACATCATAAGAGTCCACACATAGAACATACTAATCTGAGCAGTCACATTAAAAAAAGAATAAAAGTCAGAATAGAAGGGAAGAATATATTAAGGCCTCGTTTACACTGTCAGTGAAATGTGACCCAATTCCCAAATTTGTTGCTCATATGTGAGACAGATCGGATGTGTTCTATGACCGTGTAAACAGGATAAAAACACATGCATTCGGATATTTCGAGATCGGTTTCAGGCCTCGTTCACATGTGGAAATAAATCAGAAATAAATCAGATATGTGCCAATGTGACTGTCATGTAAACGGCCAGATCTGATTTTCTGAGGCATTAGGCTTCGTCTCTGCGGTTTAATGACGAGAGCAACAAGTACAAATGCCAAAGTGAGCAAACAGCTGCTCCCGGGTATTTGAATGAGGTGGTGAGATGTGATTGGATGAGGTGAACCGAACCGTCATCGCCCTTCATGAAGATTGACAGGTGGTAGATTAATCCAGCGAACATCTGAGGCTGCATCTACATTAATCCGGATACATTTGAAAACGGAGTTTTCGTTTAAAAATGCTCTCCGTCCACACTAGCGTTTTCAGGCGTTTTCTGACGTTTCAGTGTGGATGAGAAACTGTGGAAAATCACCTTACTGCGCATGCGTGATACCTCACAAAAGCTTACTGAGATGATACAGATGGAAAAATAATAATAAAGTTATCGCGCAATTCTTCTAACAGGATAATTTTATTTAGCAAAATATCTCCCCATTCACTGATGCGTCCAGGTCACGCTCAGTCGCCATATGTTTGGTCTAAAACGCGACTGCTCTCCTGTATTGCCGCAGGACAGCAAATGTGAGTACATTTTCTGTCATCTTTTCAGTAGGCTACTGTGATATGAAGAGTGTGAAAACTAACATATTTGAGCAACAGTGTAAAAGTGAATCGAACATAATTAACAGGCACAATACCGGTAAACATGAATATCTATTGGTACAACATAGATCACATGACTAAACTTACGTCATCGTTTTCAAATACCTCTGGATTCACAGTCCACACTACAACGCGGAAACGGCGTTTTCAAATGTATCCGCTTTGGAGAGCGTTTTCCAAAAGCTACGTTTTTGTTCACTTAAAACGCCATCTCAGTGTGGACGGAAGGTCAAAACGGAGAGAAAAATATACGTTTTCGTTTGAAAACGTATTAGTGTGGACATGGCCTGAAAAACACACACACACACACACACACACACACACACACACACACCCCACAACAACAACAAACAACCCACATTTCCATATTGCAACACTCTGAATACGTACAAGTACGCAACACTTCCCCCCTTAAAGATTTAAACTAATTTTAAAGACAAGACATTGAATTGTAGAAACAACCACACAAAAAAAAACAAACAAACAAAAAAAAAAAAAATATATATATATATAGAATTTTAGTGACCTATTATTCTCTCGACAAGGCGTCAGCAACAACATTTTCAGAACCCTTCTAATGCTTAATGTTGAGGTTGTAGTTTTGCATGAATAATGACCAATGCATGAGTCTTTGGTTATGATCAGTGTATACCGTAACAGGTCAAACAGAAGAACCGACATAAACCTCGAAGAATTCTAATGCTAGAAGAAGTCTAAGGGCTTCATTCTCTATTGTAGAGTAATGTATCTGATGCTTGTTAAATTTCCGCGAAAAATAACAAATTAGGTAATCTAGACAAATGTCATCTTCTTGAAGAAGTACGGCGCCAGTACCCAACGCAGTCGCATCCACTTCAAGGTTAAATGGATGCGAGAAATCCGGAGCGGCTAGGACAGGTGCACTACTTAACCCCCTGGGGTCTGCTGTCGCGCCAGCGTGATTGTCTCGCTTTTTTTCTTATCAGTGCAAAATAGACTCAAATAACTCCGTCTATTTTTGTCATACAGGCAAGTGTTATACATCATTCAAAAGTGTTAAATGTCTTCTTTTATTTGTGTACACTAATAATAAAAACTAAATGTTGTCTTTTTCGTAAAATATATAAAATAAACATGATGCGCGTTCTGCCGTCTCTCTCAATGTGAAGTTCATTCTGAAACGCGACAGAAAATGATCTGTAAGTCAGCAAATACTTGTCACTGTGATATGAAACGTATGTCTTTACGAAGCTTGAAGTCTCCATTTTTAAATTATGTAAATCATATCAAAAACAAATATTATCTGTTTAAGTAATTTGTATGAAAGCAACGACATGTACAGTTTCTCCACCCTGACCTCATTAGCGCTAATGTGACCACGCCCACGCGCGCAGCCGCTGTTCATATGCTAATGATCCACGTGGAGGAACGCGAAACTGTAACGCCCTCTTTACAAAGAATCAGCGACTTCAGTCTTCAATCCTGCTCTACTTTTCATCAAGTGTGTGTGGAATACTGTGTTTGTGCACCTTGGATGTACCTCAGAAGAGTTTTGCAATTTGATTATGAGAACGATTGTTAAGGTAAGACACTAATAGTAGCATGTTATTGTTGGATAAACTTTACATTGTAGCTACTAGTTAAACTGGTGCCAGACTAAAGTGTACTTTATGAAATGAGATTGGAGTAAAAACATGAAGCCTAATGAAAAGACTCCTGTCACCTGACCACGCCCGCCTCACCTGTTGCCTATAAATTGATTGTGAACCCTTTGGCTCATTCTTTGCACTCTCTCCTGGCACTCTGATGCATAACTGTGTGCGTCTTTATGAATTACGTGAGTCCATCTATTAATTTGATTGTGTTTTTCTCTCTTTATGCCTTTTGTATGATTTACTGTCACTGTCAACATGTGCACTGCTGATTGATTAATTTGTTTGCCAGACATGTGCCCTGAGCCATGTGGAAAGATTGTTTGTTTGAATTATATGTTACAGCCTGTTTTATTGTGATTAGTACACTCACATCTTTGTTGTTCATTTATATGATTGTTTAATTCGTGTTGATTGATCACTGTCACCAATTGTTTTATTTCTTTGTTATCCCCTTATGCAGCACACAGACAATGCATTGACCCAAAGTCAATAAGCATGATGCAATAAATACTACTGGTGTTGAAAAAAGCCCTTGCCTTCTCCCTGCCTCATTCATCGTTCCATATCATTTGACGTCTTTGTTTGCTCACCAAACCTCACTCTACCTGAACCATTTCCATCACCCTACAGTTCCTACACCTAATGCTAAATGTATATACATGTATGACACGAGAATGTGTTTATGTTCGATAATTAAACAGCACGATAACAGTAGGCTCATATGAGTGTTTATTCATGGTGAATATTACAGGCTGCGTCCGAAATCGCGTACTATGTGAGTAGGTACTACATTTAAATAAGAACTTACTTCGCGACCGTTAAAAAAGTACGTTCTATATAGTATGAATACGGGTAGTATGAATGAATCCGGACGTACTACATGCGCCATGTTGTTGTCGCGTGACATACGCTGTCATAACAGTGCGAAAATTTAAAGAGCCCATTCCACTGACTGCACCAACTTCACACTGTTTTTAGTTCTGCTTTCTGTTTTCATCTGCGTTTTTACGTCGTCCGAGCCGACAATCAAGAGGAGGCGTCGGTCAGCTGCTCGCAGATCACACCTTTTGTGAAGTTTCTCAAATAACATTTATTTACCTAATAAATTTTACCTCATAAAACACACACACAACCCCCTATGAACAATGACAGATGTTGATTTTTGGCAAGGAAAAAGCCATTTATTTGCTTGTGATATTACCATTGATAAATAAACATGAATGAATCAATAGAGATACGCATGTGTGTCTGTGTTTATCTCTACAGCCCATAGCTAACGTTACAGCCGCGTTTAGAATTCTATGATTTCGGACATACTACTCTGCTCGCGTACTGTTTTTCGCATACTATATAGTAGGGAAGTATGTGATTTCGGACGCAGCCATAATGTTTAGACCTGTGTTTACTAGGGATGGGCATTCGATTAAATATTCTTAGTCGATCGTCGGGAGAATTAACGATCGACTATCGATTAATCATTAATATTTTTATATTCAAATTTATTATTTATTTAACTTTTTATAAATTAAAAATGCAATGAAAATACAAAAATACAGCGTGTTTTTCCTCGATTAGATCTTTATTACAAGATGATCAACTTGTGGCAGTTAAACTGGACGTTCGGTTAGGCTAAATTTGAAGATACAGTATGCGCTGCGGTGCTCTAACGCAGCGGAACCTGCAGCTGCGAGTTGGCGTTCTTAAACAGAGACCCTTGTTTGTTCCTAAATAATAAATAATAAAAAAATCATGTTAAACAATAACTTAACCAAAAACATAATAATACTTAGATCTGACAGGTTGTCAAAATGTAACTCAAAACTATCCAAGGCACGGAGTCGAGAAAGGATGAGAGAGATTAGCCTACCTGTACCTAACAATCAATTAGGCTAGGCTACTTAACAAAGCCTCATAAAAAATAACTCACATACAACTTCTACACCAGTCTACTGATTTTTGTTGAGAAAGATAAGCATGTTGATGACATGATCTGGGGTCAGACGCGACCGCAACCTGGTGACCGTTAAGCCTTGTTTACACTTTCGCCTGGCTCTTCAGCGCGAGTCTCCGCAGACTGCGCGCGCACCTCACCAAACGGACGAGGCGTTTATACTCTACGCGCTCGCCTGTGAAACACAGAATACCGCATTTTTGCCGCGCTCACCTTCGCGCTCGTGCGGACGCGTCGAGTGTAAACAAGGCTGCTTCAGTCCAGCCGCTGAAAACACCGCTCTGATGAGGGGACTGACGTTGCCGGGATGCACAGGTACCTCCGCGCTAACATGACCAGCCCGGGGAACACGTTCACTTTCCACTCACACTACTCAACGCAGCAGCATTAGTTTAATGATAATCGATAACAAATTAACGTGATCGACGAAATTCTTAATGATCAATAATCGCTCGTCGATTAATCATGCCCATCCCTAGTGTTTACTTTTAAATACTGTGTTTGTGGATATCTGCTCAGACGTAGATATGTATAATATGGTAAGAATAGGCTAATGTTTCATAGTTTGGTGCGGCTCGGTCGCTTCAGTAAATGTTCTCTTTGTGAGTTTGAGTCACTTGCGCTGTGGGTTTGAAAAGCAAAACGCACCAAACATTAGGCTTCATGGTTTTACTCCAATCTCATTTCATAACGTCGTAACGAATGGAAACGTTTGAAGTAACATGATAATCCATATATTTTTATAGTGCAGTTTACTGTTCCTTTCTAACGATTTGCAGGCCGCCTGTTATCTAGGCTATTGTTATTATTTTATGGAGCCCTACACATTGTATATATTACACAACAAACTTGGAGTTCATAGTGTATGTATTTAGTAAATTTAATAATTTTAACCAGAAAAATCTAAAATGTATTCCCAAAATCGTCCAGCCCTATAGTTTCTCCAGCCCGTTCTCATCCCAAGGCGTCATATACTGACGCTCGTGACATTTCGTCTACATTCAACGCGCATGTCACCCTTTAGCGTCAATATGAGACGCAGATATATATGGGTCAGAAGGCGCCTCCTAGCGGTCTAACCCTAACCCTAACTGCAGCTAGAGCAGGACATGGTTGAACAGATGAACAGTTTTATCAGAAAGAACCTTAACTTTATCCCTCTGTTGGCATCCACGCATTTCCATGTCGAGAAGGACGGCACTCATTGGAGACCGGCCACAGTGAAAGCTCCGCTCACACATTAGGCATCCCATTTAAACTTTTGAATCTGAAAAACCCAAAATGGGGTGCACACAAACTCATCGTCAACATATCTAAATCCGTTGTTCTAACCGAGGACCAAACCTCAGTCCTTAAGAGAGGCCTCTCTTATATCCCCACCCCGTCGAGTTGTAAAAAGGAGTTGTTGGCAGATATGCAGGCATACCATCGCAGACTCAAGCTCGAAGTGTTTTTTGAGGGCAAAAAGAGCCATAAAACCAAAACTCCGTTTACTCACCCTTCCGGTTGGGAACCCGCACTGTCCAGCCTACCAAAAGAGATAGAGAAGGTCATTAGAGCGGATAATTTTGCATTAAAAAAATTACACTGGGGGTTAGGGGAAACACAATTTGACCATGGGCGAAAAGAGAGCCCTAAAAGAGTTAGGCCAAAATCAGTCCATAGTTATCAAACCAGCCGATAAAGGTAACGCTACAGTCCTTATGGACAGGAGACAGGACGCAATACGTTGAGGAAGGTCTGAGGCAGCTCTCTGTCGCGGAGCATTACCGTCCACTTGAGGGACCAATCTACACGGAAACGGTGAAGGAAATAGAGGTTATTCTGGAAGATATGCTAGGCAAAAAAGTCATTAACGCCAAACAAAAAGAGTACCTCACTGGTGATAGACCACCTCGTCCCAGACGATTTTACCTCCTACCAAAGATCCACAAGGATCCGGAGAAGTGGAGTGTACCTTTTGAGGTCCCACCTGGCAGACCCATTATGTGAAGACTGCATTAGTGAGACGTACTTCATGGCCGAATATGTGGAACATTTTCTGAATCCTCTTTCCACCCGACACCCCAGTTACCTGAAGGACACATATCATTTTATCTCGAAGATTAGCAAGCTTCATAATCCAGAAAACTCATTCCTATTTACTATCGATATTGATAGTTTATACACAAACATTGACACCACAATTGGCCTACAGGCAGTAAAAAAAATTGTTAAAATACCCTGACTCTCATAGACCTGATGAATATATTCTCAAATTCCTAGAGATCAATTTGACCCGGAACGATTTTGAGTTCGACTCTAAATTTTATTTACAGGTCAAGGGTACGGCGATGGGTAAGAAGTTTGCCCCGTCGTATGCGAACATTTTCATGGCAGATTGGGAGCAAACGGCTCTTGAAGCTTCTGCCATGAAACCGTTCGCATATTATCGTTTTCTGGATGATATCTGGGGAGTTTGGACACATTCTATGGATGATTTTCTTGCCTTCATTACTCACCTTAATACACACCAGGAGTCCATTAGCGTTAAATACAGTGTGGACAGGTCAGAGGTAAACTTTCTTGATGTGGTCTCGTATATCTCGGGGCGGCGCTTAGTTGGCGGCCGTGGAGATCTCGTGCAGGAGGAAAGTTTGTCTGTGTGTTTGTCTATCGTGCGGTGCCATTATGAAAATTACTTACACTCGCGATGAACTTCTATACATCAGTGCAACTTCATCCCTTAGTTGCCACCCTGATTTGCAGGGTTTTCATTCGGATATCCTCAGAAACTCTACGGACTGTAGCCCATGCAAACACTCGAGAGCTCGTCCATGGAGGCTACTACCCCGCAGCAGAGCGAGGGGTAATCGAGCCGGCTGCCGTCGCCGCTTGGAGAAGAAAGGGTTTCGTGCACCTTTACCGGGACTAGTACTGGCTAACGTGAGATCACTCAGCAATAAGCTGGATGAGCTCCAACTTCGGTTGGAGACGGACAAGGACTATTCCCATATTGCTGCGTTCTGCTTTACGGAAACCTGGCTCCACTCCAATATTCCTGACACGGCGGTGAACCTGCCCGGGTATCAGCTCTTTAGAGCGGACCGCGATGCGACAGCCACTGGGAAAACAAAAGGCGGAGGTGTCTGTTTTTATGTGAGTAATGAGTGGTGCAGCGATTTAACAGTCATTGTTGAATTATGTTCCCCCGATCTGGAATTGCTGGCCATACACTGCAAACCTTTCTACTCGCCTAGGGAAATATCCTCCATTATCCTTGCGTGTGTTTACGTTCAGCCACAGGCGCACGCCGACACAGCGCAGCAGCTTTTAGCTGATCATATCACGGAAGTGGAGAATAAGTTTCCTAACTCCACTGTATTTGTCTTGGGTGATTTCAACCACACTGATCTGAGATCTGAACTTCCGAAATACCATCAGTTGGTGCGCTGTGCCACCAGGGGAGAACGGACTTTAGATCATTGTTATTCTTCCATCAAAGACGCATATCGTGCTTGTGCGCGTGCACCACTAGGCAATGGCGATCATGCTGTGATTAAACTCATCCCCACATACCGGTCTCTTTTCAAAAAACAAAAAACGATCAAGAGGGCTGTACAGAAATGGTCACCCGCTGCAATTGAAACACTTCAGGCCTGCTTTGATATTACAGACTGGGAAACTATTAATTTGGCATGTAATAACTTTGAGTATGTAGACACATGCTCGTCCTACATTTACTTCTGTGAGGAACTTTGCATTCCCAGACAATTTATTGTCATTTATGGGAATAGTAAGCCATGGTTCAATAAGGAAGTAAGGCTACGGAGGAAAGAGAAGGAGGTGGCCCACAGGAGTGGAGACAAGGTTGCCTACCGCAAGGCCAAATACGCACTCAGCAAAGCCATTCAGCATGCTAAGAGGCTGTATAAGGCCAGGATTGAACAACAGGTCGGGGATAAGAACACCAGAGCGGTCTGGAAAGGCCTACAATCTGCCACGGGCTACAAAAAGCACCCGACTCCAGCCTACACCGACCCATGTCTACCAGACAAGTTCAATGTGTTTTGCACTAGGTTCGAAGCCCCGCGCGGGTCCCCCCACTCCATCCCCCCTGCCCCTCCATCCTCTGCCACCACCTCACCTGCTCCACTGGTCATCACGGAGCATGAGGTTCGGAGGCTCTTCAAAGGTCAGAACATCAGGAAAGCGTGTGGACCTGACATGGTGTCACCTGCTTCCCTCAAGCACTGTGCCAGCGAGCTGACTCCAGTGTTTACAGACATTTTTAATCAGTCATTACAACTATGCCAAGTACCTGCATGTTTTAAATCTGCTGTCATCATTCCGGTGCCGAAAAAGCCCAAGATCACCTGCTTGAATGACTACAGACCGGTTGCCCTCACCTCTGTGGTCATGAAAGCATTTGAACGCTTGGTTCTAAAAACAAATCTCAAAGCTTCTACCGACCACCTCACAGACCCCCTTCAATTTGCATATAGACCTAACCGTTCAGTTGACGATGCAATTAACATTGCACTTCACTTCATTCTACGCCACCTGGACAATCGGAACACCTACGCAAGACTCCTGTTTGTGGATTACAGCTCTGCCTTTAACACCATCATCCCAGACCTCCTCTACAGCAAACTGACCCATCTGAACATTCACCCCCTCCTCTGCTCATGGATTACAGATTTCCTCACCAACAGGACTCAGTATGTCAGGCTGGGCCTACATCTCTCACAGCCCCGCACAGTCAACACCGGTGCCCCCCAGGGTTGTGTGCTGTCCCCCTTGCTATTCTCACTGTACACCAATGACTGTACCTCTGGAGACCCTTCTGTCAAAACCATCAAATATGCGGACGATACCACCATAATGGGCCTCATCTCCAACAACGATGAGTCAGTCTACCGCAGAGAGGTCAGTCTCCTGGAGTCCTGGTGTGCAATCAGTAACTTGGAGCTTAACATCAATAAAACAGTGGAGATGATAGTGGACTTCCGCAAAAAGTCCCCGATTCATCCTCCTCTGGTCATTAACAACTCATCTGTGACTGTGGTAGAGCACTTTAAGTTCCTGGGTACAACCATCACTAACACACTCAAATGGGACAATAACATTTCCCAACTAGTGAAGAAAGGCCAGCAGCGCCGGTTCTTCCTCCGGCGCCTGAAAGGTTTACTGCTCAGCCCCCCCATTATGGTACAGTTCTATAGAGCGGTCATTGAGAGTGTGCTAACATCCTCCGTCACGGTCTGGTTTGCCTCTGCGTCAACCAATGCAAAAGCCAGGCTACAAAGAGTCGTCCGGGCAGCAGAGCGAATCATCGGCTGTCCACTGCCCTCCATCATGGACCTGTACAGTTCCAGGTCCATTGCAAAAGCTGTGAAGATTGTGGCCGACTCCTCTCATCCTGCCAATAGTCTGTTTAATCTTCTCCCCTCTGGAAAGCGGTACAGGGCCTTGTTGTCCAAAACATCTCGCCACCGCCATAGTTTTTTCCCCCAAGCAATAGCCCTCCTAAATGACTTTTAAACCTGGAATATATTGCACTCTGTTTTTTACTTAATACAACACTTTTTTTATACTCATATTAACTTATTGCTCATAATGTCTTTGTCTTTGTATTGTGTTTTTGTCCATGTTTTCTTGTTTTTCTGTTTACTGTGTGTTGCCTGCATGGAGAAGACCAAATCAAATTCCTAGTATCTGTGTATACATGGCGAATAAAGTTGAATTGAATTGATAAGGGACCCAAATTTGTTGATACGGGACATTTGGATTTTAGGGTCTACTTTAAGGAAACCGACACACATTCACTAATACATAAGGATAGCTTTCACCCAAATCAAACTTTTAAAGGCATTGTTAAGTCACAGCTCTTGAGATTTAAGAGAATCTGCTCACAGCCCTCATCCTTTCTTGAGGCCACTGGTACTCTGTTCCAAGCCCTCCGGAAATGAGGGTACTCCAGATCCTTCCTGAGGTACATATTAAAAACATATGACAAACCCAAGAGACAACCGGTTACTGATATACAAAACAGACACAAGATTATTCCACTCACGGCCCTTTATTCTAAACAGAGCGTTGCCCTTAATTCGGCCATTAAAAAAAACTTTTCAAAGTTTTTGACACACACAAAGTTTTTGCAACACCACAGGCCTATAGCGGCTTACAAACGTAATACGAATCTGCAGGATTTACTCGTTCAAAGCAAATTGCGTGCACCCACTACAGTGAGACGGGTCGGACGTTGTAAATACTTTGTGCCATCTAGATGGGTAATGAGTAGATTCAATAAAAAAAGCTTTAAAATTCCTCAACCTTTGACCCACGAAACCACCAACTGTGTTTACCTGGCGTTTTGTTCCAGATGTCGCAGGCAGTATGTCAGCCAGACCAAAAACAAGCTTAGAACCAGAGCTTATCAGCATGCACACAATATCGTACATAAACTGGATAAGAGACGACATCTGGTTGAGCATTTCCTGGCTCACGGCTTGCCTGCATTCAGGGTCACCTGTCTCCAGACGAATCCTACATGGTCCCTGAGGGAAAGACTCCAAGCAGAAAGTGTATGGATCAAACGTCTGGACACAGTATTTCTCAGAGGCCTAAATGAGGCCTAAAATCCTTCGGGATTAATGTCAGAGCCGGATAAACATCACTCTATAGCAGGGAACTACACTAACCTTTTCCACTGGTGGCACTTGCGCTACTAACTTTTTCAGTTACTGGCGCAAAACATGATTTGATCGGTGAGTGATGTAGAATAGAATGTCTGCTGCACGAGCAGAGCTGAGAGCCCCGGCCGCGCGCACGCTCTCACCGTCTTCAAACAACACGAGCGCTGTCTCTCTCTCCCTCGCGATCGCACATGTTAATCAACATCAATTGACGCAATGGTAAAAAAAACTTTGCCATGAGATGCAGGGCCGTCTTGGTGCTCAATCTGTATAATGTTACCGTTGTTTAACCAGCAACATATTTGCGATGTCATTAAGCCATTCGATAGATGCAACGATAGATGCGATAGATGCAATTTATTCTGTGGAATAAATTACACACATATTTTTACTATTACAGTACTGTGCAAAAGTTTTAGGCACGTGTGAAAAAATGCTGTAAAGTAAGAATGCTTTCAAAAATAGACATGTTAATAGATTATATTTATCAATAAACAAACTGCAAAGTGAGTGAACAGAAGAAAAATCTACATCAAATCAATATTTGGTGTGACAACCCTTTGCCTTCAAAACAGCATCAATTCTTCTAGGTACACTTGCACACAGTTTTTGAAGGAACTCGGCAGGTAGGTTGGCCCAAACATCTTGGAGAACTAACCACAGTCCTTCTGTGGATTTAGGCAGCCTCAGTTGCTTCTCTCTCTTCATGTAATCCCAGACAGACTCGATGATGTTGAGATCAGGGCTCTGTGGGGGCCATACCATCACTTCCAGGACTCCTCCTTCTGCTTTACGCTGAAGATAGTTCTTAATGACTTTCGCTGTATGTTTGGGGTCGTTGTCATGCTGCAGAATAAATTTGGGGCCAATCAGATGCCTCCCTGATGGTATTGCATGATGGATAAGTATCAGCCTGTACTTCTCAGCATTGAGAAGACCATTCATTCTGACCAAATCCCCAACTCCATTTGCAGAAATACAGCCCCAAACTTGCAAGGAACCTCCACCATGCTTCACTGTTGCCTGCAGACACTCATTCGTGTACCGCTCTCCAGCCCTTCGGCGAACAAACTGCCTTCTGCTACAGCCAAATATTTCAAATTTGGACTCATCAGTCCAGAGCACCTGCTGCCATTTTTCTGCACCCCAGTTCCTGTGTTTTCGTGCATAGTTGAGTCGCTTGGCCTTGTTTCCACGTTGGAGGTATGGCTTTTTAGACGCAAGTCTTCCATGAAGGCCACTTCTGACCAGACTTCTCCGGACTGTAGATGGGTGTACCAGGGTCCCACTGTTTTCTGCCAGTTCTGAGCTGATGGCACTGCTGGACATCTTCCGATTGCGAAGGGAAGTAAGCATGATGTGTCTTTCATCTGCTGCAGCAAGTTTCCTTGGCCGACCACTGCGTCTACGGTCCTCAACGTTGCCCGTTTCTTTGTGCTTCTTCAAAAGAGCTTGGACAGCACATCTGGAAACCCCTGTCTGCCTTGAAATTTCTGCCTGGGAGAGACCTTGCTGATGCAGTATAAATACCTTGTGTCTTGTTGCTGTGCTCAGTCTTGCCATGGTGTATGACTTTTGACAGTAAACTGTCTTCAGCAACCTCACCTTGTTAGCTGAGTTTGGCTGTTCCTCACCCAGTTTTATTCCTCCTACACAGCTGTTTCTGTTTCAGTTAATGATTGTGTTTCAACCTACATATTGAATTGATGATCATTAGCACCTGTTTGGTATAATTGTTTAATCATACACCTGACTATATGCCTACAAAATCCCTGACTTTGTGAAAGTGTACCTTGAAGAATTGATGCTGTTTTGAAGGCAAAGGGTTGTCACACCAAATATGGATTTGATTTAGATTTTTCTTCTGTTCACTCACTTTGCATTTAGTTAATTGATAAATATAATCTATTAACATGTCTATTTTTGAAAGTATTCTTACTTTACAGCATTTTTTCACACGTGCCTAAAACTTTTGCACAGTACTGTATATCATAACAGAATAATAAAAACATGGAGACATCGGGGCATTGCATTGTCTACAGGCTTGGGCCTGGGGTGACCTTTAGTGGTCAGCAGAAGGTAGGCCAATGCACAGCCATTTCTGGAGCCTTAGGGCTTCAGATCTTGGAATTTCAATTTCCTACCCCAGACCTAAACCTACCCGTATCTGTGCATGTTATATTGACGTTAAAGGGTACCATGCGCGTTGGATTTAGACGAAATGTCAAAAGTGTCAGATATGAAGCCCTAGGATGAGAATGCGTTGGTTTCTCTTGATATCAGCATGTTTACTGGTGTTTTTTTTTTGTCACAATTATTTTTTTTATTTTTTTTTTTTACAGGGACCAGGTTTTTTTGCCTCACTGATGAGTCCTGCAGACTTCAACATTCACATGAGTCTCTGTACATGAACATGGTAAAGTGAAAAATTAAACACCTTGGAGATGACAGGTATGTAGCCTACTGTAACACCTCCTTTCTTTTAAAGCTGTTACTCTGAGGGGTTCAACAGATTTTTGACATGTACTGATAGATAAATATCCTCACAAACAAATGAATATTGAACCTCTTTTATTTTCCCCCACTGTGCTAAATACATGTGTCAAACACACAATAAACAAACTACAGAGCACTCAAGATCTTTGTCTCTTCAACAATGAGTCCATGCAATGAAGTAAACTTAACTCTGAATGTACTGTCTTTTGAGAAGTCGTGATGATGATGAGGATGATGAAATGAGAATTAACTCCACAAGGTCAATTTTGAGTGCGATGCAATGGTTTTAATCCAACTATCCACAATGTGAGTGAAGATCATATACCACGTTGATCAGTAAATCGTTTGTTCCTTGTGCCCCGTTGCTGGCCATGTGCAGTAGCCTCATTGCCAGCAAGATTTACACCTGGATTTAATGTCTCTTTCTTCAGTGGTCACAACAGAACATATGAATAAAAAGTCCTTTCTAGGAATAAAGCACATAACTAACATCAGTGATCTTAAGAAATAGATACAACGTCAAGAATATAAATCATCCATACTCACAGTTGAGCAGAAACTCAGAGTTCTCAACTATGGACTATAGACAAGCCAGCAGGTAGCGTGAGTTCAACCAAACATTGGATTTCCCTCTATCAAATGAACTGACTTCCTCTATGGTAGGTGAGTTTATATACTCGGTTACCACCCGGCAATAGCGCCCTCAAGCTGCTCCTGTTGTTACTACATGTGACCCAAAATACATCACACTAATGCACCAGTAACAATAAAATATAATAATAAAACAAGTCACGTTTTGTCTGTTACACTACTATGTTTTAGGAACGGCACAAAGGTGTGTGACTGTCCAAGTCTCTGTCTTTTAGGTTTACTTATGTACTTTTTTGTCATTTGTTGTGGATCTTTGGGTTATGTTGTGTTGTAAATATATCCAAACAATCTAAAAGCCATTCTTTGTTTAAGTCTCTCCTTACTCTTTGTGCAAGGCTCTCCATAATAATAGCACCTTATAGGGCCATTAGGGGAGGGCCTTTGTCTTTCTCAGGTGTGAAAAGCTATATATTAATGGGTTGTTAATGCCCCTCCGCATAAAGCTTTCTTACACAAAACATGTCTTATAAATTTTAAATCAATATATTGTCTTATCTGAATGAGTAGTCAGGATGATTTTCACATAGTTTTGAAGCAAATATTCCAGGCCACATGATGCACTTTTCAAAAGTCTTGTGAAGAAATAATTAGTATGGGTTTCATGACCTTATTTCAGTGACAACGTTTTTTAGTTTTTTCACAAACCACGTATAAACGTCATTATCTCAAAACTAAAAAATATTACATACATGCTGCTGACATATTACTGTAGCAGAGTTTGTGCTGAATACAGTGTAATCAGACTTTAGCCATGATAATGTCACAAGTATCAGAAATAAGCACAAATGTCAGAACACCTCCAGGACCCAGAAAACACCTCAGACCCCAGAGGGTTAACAGGAGCTTTACACTATTAAAAGCATGTTGACATGATTCTGACCATACGAAATCAGTTGCAGGACTGATTTCCATTACACGAGAGTAGATGTTAAAACTTCATGCTGATTTGTACTCGGCTTTCGCCAAGATAAGCAACACTAAGACGTAGCTTTACAGTAAACTATGCTTCTCCATCCATTTACGCTTCTTTCCATATGAGGGTGTGACTCCCCTTCTGTCCGGCGTTAACGGCTGCAGTGTACTTGGCGCGTTAGCACACACGACGGCTGCAACTACAGTGTGGTCTCCCTAGTGGACCAACACGACAACCGTCTGGATTGAGCCGAGTAGGGGACATCTCTAGGGTCTTCAAGTGGGCACCTTCCGTCCTCAGTGTTTCGTCGACTAGCCCACGACACCTCAAGAGGGCTCGACAGTGACTCTGGCGTCCCAGAGTCACCCCCCTCCGTCCCCCACTCAACTCAGCCCAGCTTACTGACCTCTACATCCCTCCTGCTGCTGAGACCTAACCACAATCTCACTATCTCTCCGCAACCCAACCATACGCGCCAACCCGATTGACTAAGGCTGTCGAGCCCCACTGGTGCGTTAAAGCAGTTACAGTGGCAACGGTTCCGTATGGCATACCACCTACCGCAAAACACAATATCTGCCCAACCACCCGTCATTCTATCCTATACAACCTATACAAATTGAATAGTATACTATACGACCTATACTACACAACCTATACAAATAAACCAACAGACTCTTCAAGTTTTTCAAGAATTCTACGAAACCGTAGCGTGGCGGCCTGTACCTTGCCAGCTAGAATCTTTCCGTCTCAACCACAGCCAGTTGCTGCTCCTTTCTGCTGCTTCAGATAAGTTCTTTACTGTGCGACGCAACTCTTGGCCGCTGAATCCGACGTCTCTGAGGAACCGGGTTGTAGAGTGTGCCACAAAACCTCGACAACCCACTTCCACTGGATAAACCTGGACTCTCCATCCTCGCTGTTCTGCTTCAGTGGCCAAATGAGCATACCGCAGTTTCTTCCTCTCATATGCCTCATCTACAGCATCCTCCCATGGCACTGTCAACTCTATCAGTTGAACAATGCGTGCTGATCCAGACCACAAAACAATGTCTGGTCGTAGGTTAGTGGTGGCAATCTCAGGTGGAAAAATAAGCCGTTGATCAAGATCAGCCAGCATCTTCCAGTCCCTAGCAGCTTCCAGTTGTCCTGGCCGAGAATTGGTGTTAACACCTTTTCTTGGTGGCTGCTCGCCTGGGCGGAGGAATGTTGTCTTCTGCGTGTAATGTTTTGCTAGAACATGCGGCAACTTATTGGTCATACTACGCTTGCCTTCCAATGCTAAAGTCAAACATCTCAGTACTTGGTCATGGCGCCAAGTAAACCGACCTTGGCTAAGAGCCACCTTACATCCTGTCAAAATGTGCCTTAATGTGGCAGGTGATGAACACAAAGGACAAGAGGGATCCTCTCCTACCCAGAGGTTTAGGTTCTGCGGTGATGGGAGAACATCATATGTTGACCTTATAAGGAAACTGATCCTACTCTCTTCCATTGACCAAAGGTCTTGCCAGCCCATTTTGCGTTGTTCCACACTCTCCCATCTCATCCACTCTCCCTGCTTAGCCTGGGAAATGGCCTTTATACTCCTCATCCTCTCCTCCTGCTTTCGCACCTCGTTGACTACCAGCTTCCTCCTTTGAGCTGGGCCTGCCTTGTGCCATTTAGGAGGAGCTAAACTGAGCCCAAAACCCCCTCTTCCATGCTGTACCTGTCCCACGATATCCCCTATTTGAAGGTCAGCCTTTGCCTCTACTACTGATTTCTTTGCTGACCACTTTCTACCAGTTTTTAACACAGGGGCTGCCTCCCTTACACATTTGTCACGTGACTCTACTAATGTCATTTCCAGTCTGACCTTGGCACACTTAAACTCCTCGGTTAAAGCAGAGACTGGCAGCTGCAATATTCCTTTACTATAAAGTCCCACTCTGCTGAGGCAGCGTGGAACTCCCAACCATTTCCTGATGTATGAACTTATTAACGCTTCCAGCTTATCCACTGTTGTCAAAGAAACCTCGTACACAGTCAGTGGCCACAGCAACCTCGGCAGTAGACCAAACTGAAAGCACCAGAGTTTTAGTTTGCCTGGTAGAGCACAACTGTTTATGCTCTTCAACCCTTCCACTGCTTGTCGTCTAACTTCTCCCACTCGAACTGTGTCCTTTAGATCTCCATCGTACCATCTCCCAAGACTTTTCACTGGCTTCTCAGAAACTGTTGGTATTGCCTCACCATTAATGAAGAATGTTTTATCTACTACCTTTCCTTTAACTATGGAGATGCTCCTTGATTTAGAGGGCTTAAATTGCATTCGTGCCCATTCAATATTATCTGTTAACTTCCCCAATAACCGATTAGTGCAGGCTACTGTTGTAGTCATGGTTGTCATGTCATCCATGTATGCTCTGATTGGTGGTAGTCGCAACCCAGAAGCCAAGCGCTCTCCTCCTACTACCCATCTTGATGCCCTAATGATTACTTCCATTGCCATGGTAAAAGCCAGTGGAGAAATTGTGCATCCTGCCATTATTCCAACCTCTAAGCATTGCCATGCAGTGCTGAATTTTGGAGTTGAGAAACTAAATTGCAAATCTCCAAAATAGGCTTTCACTAAATTTGTTATTGACATTGGTACTCTGAAAAAATCAAATGCTGCCCAAAGAAGCTCATGTGGCACTGAACCATATGCATTGGCCAAATCCAGGAATGTCACATGGAGCTCCTTCCTCTCCTTTTTTGCTGACTGAATTCGTTGCCAGATAACATTGATGTGTTCTAAGCATCCTGAGAACCCTGGAATGCCCGCTTTTTGAACTGAAGTGTCAATGAAGCCATTCTTTAATAGGTAGGTGGACAATCTCTGGGCAATAATGCTGAAGAAAATCTTACCTTCAACGTTTAATAGTGAAATAGGACGAAACTGACTGATGCTTGTAGCATCTTTTTCTTTAGGTATAAAGACTCCACCTGCTCTGCGCCATGCTCTAGGTACAACCTGTTTTTCCCATGCCACTTTTAACAATTTCCACAGAATTCGCAGAACTCCTGAAGCACTCTTGTACACTCTGTACGGAACTCCATTAGGCCCTGGAGATGATGAAGCCCTTGCCTTTCTCACAGCCTGCTCTACCTCTTTCCACTTAGGTGCACAGACCTCCATTTGGTATTCTGGTGGGTTGATAGGTGGTATGTCTGATGGAATTGACATATGCTCATGCCTTTTTGCATCTGTATGCGTTTCCTCCAAATATCTCTCTAGCTCAACTCTAGATGCTTTTAAAGTGCCATTCTTCTCACTGGTGAATAACTTCTTTACGAATTTGAATGGGTCTTTATAGAAATTAGCCCTCGCACGTTCCTTCTTTTTGTAGCGTTTCCGTAGACGCTCAGCTCTGCGTAATGTTGCCAGCTTATCTTTTATGTCCCTTTGTAAGAGATTGAGTCCCTCCTTCTGACTTTGTTCTGCTCTTTTCCATTGCTTCCTCAGCTGTCTCCTTTCTCTAACTAACCCTTCAATTTTCTGCTGCCGTCTAGACATTCCAGGAGCAGTTTGTACTTTTTCCTTCCTTTTTTCCACACCAAACCTCTCACTTCCATATGCGTAAATGATGTCCCCAAATTTATCCAGCTTCTTTTCAACTGTACCAGTTAATCTTTCCAATGCAAAGCATAGATCTGTGTTTACCGTATCCCATGCAGTTTTCTCACAAGCTCTTGGCCATCTAACTCCAGGCCTATGCCCGTTGAGGTTCTTTTCTCTCTTATGCTGGTTAGTCTGACCGGTTTCACAAGTCTGAATATGTTCATCACTATCTGTGCAAGCCCTCCTCTCCTCTATGACAGGGGTGCTGATATCCTGCGAGCTGTGGTTTGCTTCCTGTCGCTGGATTTCATTCGACTGACTTGACTGACTTCGTAAGAAGTACTGATCAATGCGAGGCCCTTGTCCCTTCTCCCTCAAGCATTTCATTTTCCCTTGATGAACCTTCAAACCCCTGACCGTTGTCGCCTTGCTCCAGCCACAGACACAAACCTGGAGTTCAATGACTTTACTAACTGCAGATCTTGAACTAGTCTTACTCTCCATACTCATATCCGTTTCCATTCCTAAGTCGTTAACCATGTTGTCCAACATCGAGTCATCTTCCGCCCCCGCTCTCGCAGACTCTAGGGGTATTTTTCTCTTTAATTTCTTAGAAGCCTTGGGCGGGTGTCTCCAGCATCCTGTAAACACGAAGCTGGATACTGCCGACAAGGATAGCTAACCCTTACCAGCCCCATTGGGGTCTATTTCCTCCTGTCAGCTGTCTCTCCAGGCTGTCACAAGGTCTTTCCCTTGTTGCCAGCAGCACTATTCACCGCAGTCACTGGACGTATCCAGATCTTCATGATTTCCATTACACGAGAGTAGACTTAACAAACTGGTAAGAGAATGTACAACAATTAAGACATTTCGGAAGAAATTTCGGCAAAAATTTCTATAATAACCAGCCATGCCTAAGAAACGGTGTAATTCTCGTCTTGTGGCAGGCACAGGAAAATCAACAATAGCAGAAACTTTTGCATCCACCGGTTAAACTTGACCTTGACCAACTACTTTACCCAGGTATGTAATGGTGGCTTTCCCAAATTCACATTTTGCCAGATTTACAGTCAATGACGCACTTGCTAAACATTTGAATACTGTTCTTAGAAGAGACAAATGTTCATGCCAGTCAGAAGAATATATAACCAGGTCATCAAGGTAAGCATTACAATTTGGTACTACTGATAACACAATATTAACCAAACGCTGAAATGTTTCTGGAGCGTTTCGCAATCCGAACGCCAATACCTTATATTGTAAAAAATTATCAGGGGTTACAAAAGCTGATATTTCGGCAGCGCGTGGTGTAAGAGGGACCTGCCAGTAACCTTTAAGTAGATCTAGTTTAGTTAAGAATTTTGCGGATCCCAAATTATCTATACAGTCCTCCATCCTGGGTAAAGGATAACTGTCCGGAACAGTAACAGAGTTTGCTTTCCTATAGTCTGTACAGGATCGAAATGTACCATCTGGTTTTGAGACAAGACGACACTCCATGGGCTAAAACTGGGTTCAGCTAAATCGTTTTTTAGTAAGTATTCAACTTCTATTTTCATTACTGATCTTTTCATACTATTTAATCGATAAACGTGTTGTTTAATTGGAAAAATCACTTGTAATCTGAATGTTATGTTGTAAAACAGTCGTTTGAGATGGAATATCACTAAACAACATAGGAAAATCATGAATTACTTTTATCATACAGTGAGGAAAATAAGTATTTGAACACACTGCTATTTTGCAAGTTCTCACACTTGGAAATCATGGAGGGGTCTGAAATTGTCATCGTAGGTACATGCCCACTGTGAGAGACATAATAAAAAAATAATAATCCAGAAATCCCAATATATGATTTTTTAACTATTTATTTGTATGATACAGCTGCAAATAAGTATTTGAACACCTGTCTATCAGCTAGAATTCTGACCCTCAAAGACCTGTTAGTCTGCCTTTAAAATGTCCACCTCCACTCCATTTATTATCCTAAATTAGATGCACCTTTTTGAGGTTGTTTGCTGCATAAAGACACCTGTCCACCCCATACAATCAGTAAGAATCCAACTACTAACATGGCCAAGACCAAAGAGCTGTCCAAAGACACTAGAGAAAGGGCTACGGGGAAATTGCCAAGCAGCTTGGTGAAAAAAGGTCCACTGTTGGAGCAATCATTAGAAAATGGAAGAAGCTAAACATGACTGTCAATCTCCCTCGGACTGGGGCTCCATGCAAGATCTCACCTCGTGGGGTCTCAATGATCCTAAGAAAGGTGAGAAATCAGCCCAGAACTACACGGGAGGAGCTGGTCAATGACCTGAAAAGAGCTGGGACCACCGTTTCCAAGGTTACTGTTGGTAATACACTAAGACGTCATGGTTTGAAATCATGCATGGCACGGAAGGTTCCCCTGCTTAAACCAGCACATGTCAAGGCCCGTCTTAAGTTTGCCAATGACCATTTGGATGATCCAGAGGAGTCATGGGAGAAAGTCATGTGGTCAGATGAGACCAAAATAGAATTTTTTGGTCATAATTCCACTAACCGTGTTTGGAGTAAGAAGAATGATGAGTACCATCCCAAGAACACCATCCCTACTGTGAAGCATGGGGGTGGTAGCATCATGCTTTGGGGGTGTTTTTCTGCACATGGGACAGGGTGACTACACTGTATTAAGGAGAGGATGACCGGGGCCATGTATTGCGAGATTTTGGGGAACAACCTCCTTTCCTCAGTTAGAGCATTGAAGATGGGTCGAGGCTGGGTCTTCCAACATGACAATGACCCGAAGCACACAGCCAGGATAACCAAGGAGTGGCTCTGTAAGAAGCATATCAAGGTTCTGGCGTGGCCTAGCCAGTCTCCAGACCTAAACCCAATAGAGAATCTTTGGAGGGAGCTCAAACTCCGTGTTTCTCAGCGACAACCCAGAAACCTGACTGATCTAGAGAAGATCTGTGTGGAGGACTGGGCCAAAATCCCTCCTGCAGTGTGTGCAAACCTGGTGAAAAACTACAGGAAACGTTTGACCTCTGTAATTGCAAACAAAGGCTACTGTCCCAAATATTAACACTGATTTTCTCAGGTGTTCAAATACTTATTTGCAGCTGTATCATACAAATAAATAGTTAAAAAATCATACATTGTGATTTCTGGATTTTTTTTTTTTAGATTATGTCTCTCACAGTGTACATGCACCTACGATGACAATTTCAGACCCCTCCATGATTTCTAAGTGGGAGAACTTGCAAAATAGCAGGGTGTTCAAATACTTATTTTCTTCACTGTATCTTGCTTCTGGGCTTTGGATAAATCAGATAGAAATGATGGTAATGTCTGTAGTTCGACTCACCAGGCAATATCACCTCGCAATCCTCGGGAGTGGGTGCTTAAACAACTGCAACAGATTTAGCAACATAATTCAGATTATCCATTTCCTCAGTTCTCTCTGATGATTTTCTGGAACGATACAACTTTAACATATTTACATGTCATGTCCGAAATTTCCGTTTACGATCTGGAGTATGCACAACATAATCTGTCTCTCAACTTTTTAGATCCCACATGGGGACCAACAAATCGAGCAGACAGAGCAGAACCAGGAATTGGCAAAAGTATCAATATTTCGTCTTCATGTTTAATCTCACGAATAACAGACTTTGTTGAAATGCTATTTCATGCTTTTCTGAGCTACAGCCAAATGTTCTTTTTCAAAATTTTTTTTTTTTATCGTGCCATTTACGCCAAAAATAGCATTTGCTATAGCATTATGCATTATATTGGTAAGTCACTTAGGAGTAAATTACAGCGTGCTTCATGATAAAAAAAAAAACGTGACTTTACAGCCCTGGCACTTGAGAACTGCTGGTCTACACAGAAGAAAGCCCTGTCTAGGCTCTTCCCCGGTAACCTATGGGTTGTGTCGAGCCATTCGTTAATCTGGTTGTTTGATGAGAAAAATATGAAATGTAGATAATAAACGAGATAAGAATCGACACATCAACTGCAGGAGCGGAGGACTCTTATTCTGCGGACCTGAGGAAGAACTGATGACGACACAGTTTGATCTTCGGCTGACGAATCAGAGGAAAGGTGCATTTCATTCCCGCCCACATGTAGAAATCGAATATTCACGCTGTTTATTCATTTTTCTACATCAGAACAAAAAAACGAAAAATCAAGCTGAATTCTTGTTTTCCTTTTTGGGAAAAATTAAAAAACTAAAAAAGAGCCGTTTTCTCATTTTTCTACTTTCAATATTAAATAAAAAACGTCTGAACGAATGATACACGGATTGTTTTCTCATTTTTCTACCCGTTTCTGAAAGGATAATCAAATGACCAAAAGATACACGGACCAAATTGACATGACGGTGAGTAAATTATGACCCTTTTTTTGTTATTGCTATTTCTTTAAGAAATGTTTTTCAACGTCCTTGTTACTGTATTGTTTGGAATACGCAATAACAATTGTTTGTTAAATCACTTATAGAAATCACTCTTAACACTTTCAGTGAAGCCTGCTCTAAACCAGCTATACCCATCCCAACCCTGCCTGTACAAAATTCTCCTGTGGACCTCACGGACAATAATCCAGAGCCCACCGCAACGTTCTTTGTGGCACCCTACTGCCCTGGAGCCCGAGCCCCACAGGGAGCCTGACCAGGTGTGTGAGGCGGGACCATCCTGTGCCACCGTGGGGGGCTCGTGGAGTTAGGGAATGGAGGAGGACTGTGAGCTGATACTGGTTATTTTGAGGAATTGGGTTTGGACATTCTGCCATTCTCCCACCGGCACTGGTCCGGCCCAGAATAAAGTCTGTGTGTTTCTTTGCCCAGTATCAAGTCTCTGGATAGAGTCCATTTGAGGGAGTGAATGAAATCGAGCCGGAAGGGCTGCCGTTTCTACATAGTTAGTGCTTGCTTGAACTCTGTCATGGAAACTAGCATGTATAAGCTGCGGCGCCATCTTCTGGTCAGACAGGGGAATACATTTAGCATGACTCTTACAGTGCATTATGGGTATTCTCTAGCCCAGGGGTTTCCAAACTTTTCCATGACAAGGCCCCCCTTTTGCAGGTTGTTATTAAACCCATCGACAATACTACAGCAAATGTATAAATAAATAAAACCTCTAGGTGAACATCAGATTATGTAATGGTGTTTGATACCAGCCTATCAGAAAGATTATAGAGATGCACCGATAACAATTTTCTAGGCAGATTACAATTTTTCATTGAGTTTGACCTGCCGATACAGATTACATTTTTTCTAACCACTTTACAGCACACACAAATATTTATTATATATATATATATATATATATATATATATATTAGTTTTACTAAGTTTAAATGGGTACGTTTTCTATAAATATGTTTGTCTTCAATTTCTTTTCTGACGTGGCCTACTCCAGTTCTGTTAAAACACACTAGACATGCAAATTATGTGCATTTTAGGCACTTTTTGTGTGAAATCATATTTATTTTGTCCATCAAAAGTGTGCTTTCACTTAAATTGAGTGTGAGCTGCGCAGCAAAAATAGACTCTGCGCCGACTCGCAGACTTCCCTGCTGCTCAGGGTGTGAATGCACTCATTGATTGACATACGCGCCGTTCGCGCTTGCGATCTGAAACGGTCGTAATTCACAAGGTTTCCTACATGTGCGTTCCGTGTGCCCCCTTATTTACACTGCACACGTCTGCGGCGCATTACGGCTCCAGCAAGGTTTTATTCCGTCCTCCACGGGTGAGTGCCAACTCACACCAGGAGCATTTCAGAAGCGAAGCGGCTGGATGCGCGAGACCACATGATCTCACGCATCTGGGACACTTCTGAAATGCACCGCGTCGCGGCTGGTGGAAACATCAGCTCCGGTACCAGTGTCGCAGCCGTGTGCAGTGTAAATAAGGGGTGATGCTGATGCGCAATGTTGATCATGTGGCGCCCGAGTGCATTTGACCGGCATATGTCAGACTGACCGGCCGATCGCCGATCACATGAAAATCGTCCAATTCCGGTCACCAGCCAATCAATCAGTGCATCTCTAAAAGATTAGCATTACAAGTATAATGTTCAGATAGGCTATGCGACAAATGATTATATTGTTATTTCATAACAATACTCATAATAATATTAATATTACAAATTAGCTTTCTTTTTTCTTCCAACTTGCTGCGGCGGCCCCCACTTTGAAAACCCCTGCTCTCGCCTTTGACCGTACATCAGTTGGACACTCATTATTGTGGTGCATTGTGGGATTGAATGAGTGCAGAAACGAAGACACCAGAAACAAAATCCACAGACCCTGCTCTTGATTTAAATATACTCTACACGAGGACGGTTTAGAACCCAAAACCTCTGGCACACTTATCAAAAGATTATTCCCATAGCGGATCTATGTATTTATTCACTAACGTGAATAATCTCGGTACTTGTGTTATGTAAGAATGAAACTATCACATTAAACATGAGTTCTATGTCAATAAATTAAACCCAATGAAAATGATTTCTGGACATTGTAATGTTATTTTTTGTGCACACACACAGTGTCCCTCCCACATTTTAAAGAAAGTGTTATGCAAATGCCCAAAAGAATGATTCATTCTCAATATAGGCCCTGTCCACACGGAGACGCGTTTAGCTGAATACCTAAACAATTTGTATCGTATCGGCGATTCGTCCAGACAGATCCGGCATTTTGGGACACTGAAACCGCTATTTATAACCGGGTCCCAGAGTGGATAAATCTGAAAACACCCCTGCCCACATGCTCACCGGTAACACGGCGCTCGCTCACAGTCCACTCCGACATTATAACTCTCTGTAGGCTACTGTAGGCCTACGTGTTGTAGCCATTAAAGAAAACGTACTTAGATTATCTAAATAATAATTCAATAATCTAAATAAAAAAATAACATTATTAAAACATAAATATGAAACTTTGTTGCTTATATGAAAAGTGAACAGCATGAGTAAGATAGGATCATAAGATGTGCAATATATCAGGAGACATAATTTTAACAATTTGCTTTGTATAAAGCCTAATGTTTCATCAACCAATTGCCTGGATTTAATAAATAAGAAGCAAATATAGCAGACAATATAATCAGGACATGGATGCGCCGGCGCGATATAACTTGCATTGCTCATGAACTGGAGCTCGTCTCATAAATGAACCGAAACTCAGAAATATATCTATATATTCTACAAAACAATTCAAAACGAAAAGAAACAGACAACTCTATGTAATCCGTATGAAATGTGCATTTCTCTCCATACTCTCTCCGTTCACTACTGCGAAGGTGGAGAGTCAGCATCATCAACATCTTTGCAACCAAGACTGACACAGAAAACACTAGTTTATTAATAAACAATTAAAATGTCTCCTAGCTGTATTTGACACATTCATAATGATTACTTTTCCCGGTTCTTTGTGGTAAGCTTTATGCGTCCGCTAACTAATCGAATATCATGACTCATCTATGGTTGTTCATATTGTTCAAGTTCTTGGTAAAAAGAAAATAAGAAGCTACTGAGCCTAATATTATTGTATACAGTGCGCAAGGTTTATGCGCATGCTCCGTCTTCTGCATTTTTAGAAGGGCTGACACAAATTTCACAATTCGATTCGATTTCAATTCAATATTATTTTGGATATCAGGTACAATACATGGCAAATTTTCTCAAGGAAAACAAATCTCTTAACTAATGCTGTAAACTATGGGAGTCAGTAGTAGCCTATTGGCTTCATTAGCCTACTGTAATGTTGAAGGTAAAAATGAACTGATTTGTAGCTAAATTACACTTTTATAATAAGAAAGTTATATGAAATATAAACATTTAAATGGTGGCTGTCATAAAAGCTTGCCAGATTTATTCAAACATGCATTAAATATTAAAGAACATTAAAAATTATAATGCATATGTAATAGGGCTGGGATAAACGATTATTTTTTAAACGATTAATCTAGCGATTATTTTTTCCAGTCCGATTCGATTATCGATTATCTCCCCATTAATTGACTAATTGTAAATGTTGATTTACATATGAATGAAAAAACATGAATTCATTAACATTGCAATATAAGTTTTTTGCTCTTAAAATTCCAAAATAAAAGACTGGTGCAAAATACAAGTGCAAAATAATGCATTCTTAGAGGTAGCATTCAATAAAACCTTGAAGCCTTGAAAACACATGGGCCTAGCCTACTGGAAAAAAAGTGCATCTTGTAATTCTTCATTCACATAAAAATAACAATGTATAGTAATACACTCTGCAACTTACCTTTTTCTTAAACTCAAAATTCAAGTAAGAGTGTACAAGAGCAAATGCATTCTGATGTCTAGCATTCAATAAAATAAAAATAAAAAAGTCACCCAGCCACCCTTTCTTGCAGTAACTATTGTAAACTTGGGGGCTTTAAGCTAATACAGAAAGTGCTTTTCCAACTGTTGTTGTCTATGTTTTCTTCATTGTCGTCTTCCCCCTCAGAATCTGTGCCCAAGAAAGAGCAGGAGCCGGACCTCTTCTTTGGTGGGGAGCTTGCTCGGCGGCGGAGTCAGCTTGCGGCGGACTATGAACTGCGCGACTTCTCCAACGGGGGGGGGGGGGGTGGACGAACTATGAACTGCGCGATTTCTCCAACGGGGGGGGGGGGGGGGGGTGTGGACTATGGACTGTGCGACTTCTCCAACAGGACGGACGGATGGACTTACTGCGCGAGGAGACGGAATTTCGGACGGACTTCTCCGACGGACTTTTAACTTGAGCTCGTCGACTTCTAAAGGGCCCCCCCCGCTGCCTCGGGCCCTGGGTACTCTGTCCCCTTTTTCCCCCCGGTACCACGCCCCTGTCTGCTGGAAGGAACTTCAATTTCTTAAAACGGGGATCAAGAGCAGCAGCAATGAGAGACACATTTTTCCCATCCTCTTGAAATACAAACACCTCCTGCCACCTTGACAATATCTCCTCTTCTGCTTTGGTCTGGAAAAAGGTCATGGCAGCAGAATCAAATGACTTATTTCGGGTGGATTTCAGGAGACCCTTCAGCAGGGGGGGGGAGAACAGAGGCTGTGACATAAGATTGACCACTAAGGAAAACCGTGGCTTCCTCATAGGGCTTGAGCACCTCTTCCAGTTCCTCCAGAAGAATCCATTGATCGTTTTTCAGATCAAGATAGTGCTTTCCGCGCTGTGTGATTTCTGAATCTGATAGCGTCGCAACCACTGGCCATCGCTGCTCTAAAAGACGTTCAATCATATAGTATGAACTGTTCCAACGGACTGCTACATCCTGTATCAGTTTATGTTCAACTGTGCCCATCTGTTTTTGTTTTATCTTCAGCTTAGTGGTAGCTGGCTCACTTTTCTTTATGTGTTTTATGAGGCACCGTGTAGCTGAGAATGCCTTAATCACAGTGTTGTCCATTGCATGGTTGACTACCAGTTGTAGGGTATGCCCAGCACACCGATGGGATACCACCCCAAATCTCTCTTCCAAGATTCTGAGAGCTGCCACAATGTTACGTGCATTGTCATGGACAATAGCAAGGACGTCATCCTCAAACTAAATGTCAAATTTTCCTGCCACATTCTCCAGCCAGGAGGCAATGTTTTCTGCTGTGTGGCGTTCTTCAACTGGCAGTGTTGTCAAATTGAAGGAGACAAGATCCCAGCTGTCATCAATAAAATGACATGTTACCCCTAATGCTGGGTACACACCAAAAGATTTTTTACATCTTATAAGATTTTCAAAATGTGATAGACCACTAACATAAGGAGAAAAAATCCTAGATTTAACCGTTTTGCTCCTATAGTGTGTGGTGTGCCATGATGTGACAAAGACAGCACACCACACACGATCAGATTTTCAACCAGAGTCTAGACTGTGAACACAGGAAATCTCTCAAAATCTCGCGAGACTTCAGAATAAGCGTGGCAGACGATATGCAGGAAAAAATTGCGATGATAGTGTTTGGAATGATTTTAACAGAAAATTCATGGTAAAAAAAGAAAATCGTTTGGGTGAAGTCGTGCAGATGGCGGGAATTTAGTGAATTTAGTAAACTTCTCAGATAAAGGTTGTGGTAATGCACACACGCTGGCCCTAGCTGTCTCTCTCCCCTTATGAAAATTTACAATGGTTTTACTACAAATAAAAAATAAAACATAGATATTGTAGTTAAACCATGATAACCACAAATTAACCATAGTTTTGCTAAAAGAATTCTAACTAAAGTATTTATTTGGTTATACAAATGTTCAATACAATAAAACAATCTCTCTCTCTCTCTCTCTCTCTCACTCACACACACCATGTGTACTGGTACACCTATCCTTATATGGAATGGTTTTTATACTGAGCTAATTACATTTTCTGAGCCACAAATCAACAAGATGATCCTCCATCTCTGCTGTCTATATAAATTTCACTTTGTGCAGCGCCATGACTGCGTTTGTTATGCTTCCGTCTTCCATCATCTCGCTTTCTGATTGGATATTGTTTCGTTTCACGTGATAATCTCCAGAGCGCGCGCGCGTTTGTCCTCGGTGTTCCCCACACACATCAGGATTTCTGATTGTAAATATTCAACATGTTGAATATTTACGATTCGCGATCAGGGCGCCTCCGACGTTCTTCCGAGCAGGTTCGGACACTCTTAACACACCTCACACCACAGGAACATCTGATAAGATTATCTGTAGAACCATCAAGATAATCGGGACATAGCTAGGATTGTCGAAAGGGGGGAAATCGGGCCAAAATCAGCCCGATTATCTTTTGGTGTGTACCCAGCATAAGTAGGCTTCTGTGACCAGACTTGTCCAGGCATCAGTGCTAAGGGAGATTTTAGATCTGGTCATTTTAAGTTTGTTTTTAAGTTTCTCCACTGAAGTTTCGTATTTGTTCTCCATCATAGTAGTGAAATGGCGCCTACAGGGCAGAGTGTAACCTGATTCAAAGGTGGTCAGCATTTCTTTGAATCCCTCGGCCTCAACCACAGAAATCGGCCTCATGTCTTTAACAATCATTGAAAAGACGCTCTCGGTAAGTATAGCAGCCTCCTGGGGGGTGCAGGGGGTTGTACTTTTCTTGCGAAAGTAAGTTTCCAAACGGTTCTTCTTATCCCTGAAAACATAAAGTACACAAACACACCTTAAACTAAACATAATAATAAACCAACAACAAAGAAACACAATATATGATTTTTCTATGTACCCACCTCAGCCTACAGGCTATGCCCATTGATTAAATATCAACAAGTAGGCTAATCAAATCCTATGTGTGTAACATAAACGTCACTTGCGCAGTAACGGCATGACAGTGAACATAGTTCACATGTAGGGACTATTACGGACGCTAATATTCCGTTTAAAACCGGAATAGTCCTGGCATGTAACTGTGCTGCTAAGTATAATACGCTGCCGTGAAAAACAGAGCGTTGCCATGGATTCTAACCGTAGAGGCGGAACGGACTATTTTCTTTAGCGGAGGCAATACAATCGTTTTTAAATCAATAAACTTCTTTTTAAATCAATATTTTGAGTCAAATTATTGATTTATTTGGTAGGTAGCCATGTAATAAGCGAGATGATGTTTAGCGAGGCGGTTGTTATTGCGAATACAAACCCTTCAGGCTGATTCAAGACCCCTCCGCGGTGTTGTATTCAATATAACAAACGCCTCGCTCTACATTATCCCTTACATATTACATATAGTAATTAATTACACAGAAAACATACACTGTAGTCTAAAACTTTAGGTGTCGACAACGTATTATAGCCTGCTCCAACTTCGAGCGCAAAGTGGGGAGTTACGGTGAAAAACTTACGGTGCTCTGTCATCTGCAGCTGCTCCCGGGTGGCGCCTCTTCAGGTGCTGGTGCATTGCCGTGGTGCTAGAGTGGAAGGCCATCTCCATTTTGCAAAGACGACATATCACGGAATTGTTTCCTTTTAAATGATAGAATTCCCATACTTTAGAGGAACGAGTGCGTGCCGCCTTGCACTTCTGAAAGTCTGAGGAGGAGCCACTCGTGTTGCTACTACTCTCCGCCATCTTTGTTTTGGGTCTGACGAATCGACGCGCATATTTTGCGTTGACGTATTTTGCGTCGACGTCGTTGTCCCAGCCCTAATATGTAATATGGTGCATATATTTAGCAAAATTCTCCTCTAGAGTTATTTTTTCTAGCTGACTAACGAGTTTACGGTCACATTTGTTTTTTCTGAGGTAAATATGATGATACATGACATCGTTTTCAGTCGGTTTCAGGGGTTTTCTGTGTACGCAGATATTTCTTGAGACGACCCCGTGTGTACGGAATTGTTTTTTAGAACGAGCTCTGGCTTCGTGTGGATGTGGCCTTATTCGTATGGTCTAGACTCCAGCATATGATGATCCTGCGTATACGGGACACGACACACCGCACTCTGTATGGCTTTCATATGAAACATTTCTTTGATGCACTAAATACGGGAACGATTCTGTAATACACAGAACGGTTGGCAACTCTAGTCACAATTACATTCAGTTTAGTTTGTTTTACATTCAGTTTAGTTTTCTTTTAGTTTCATTTATAAGGACTTTGTTAGTTTATCTGTGTTCCTGTTTGTCATCAGTTACCATTAGGGTTGGGTATTGGTTGGGTTTTATCCGATACCAGTACCTACTCGGTATTTTTTAAACGGTTCTTGAACCGGTACTTAAGAAAACGAAACCGCACACACTTTGTCAAAAAATAATACTTTTATTTACAGGGCCAAACTGGACACAATATTAACTTAAAGATTTTCTGATTTTTGATTAAATAAAAAAATTGCGCCGTTTTAATAGGCTACTGATGTAAAACACTTCAGTTAAGATCAACATTTTGTTTTAACATATTATGACTTTTACTAAAAGCAGAGAAATATCTGACACACACACAGTATAGCCTCGTGTAAAGAAGTGTTGGAACTTTAAAACATTTTGCACAGGTTGTCACACTCGCTGTTGAATGGTTTGCTAGCGCTAGCCTACTTGAAATGCAGGATTTGCAGTTGGCATTAAAACAGGCGTACTTGACTTACCCGAAGAGGAGCGGCTGCTGTTATCAACATCTGTGATGTCCAACCCGATCACACTAATGCGTCTCTATGGCACGCAGTGTGTTTATCGTGTAATTTATACGCGAAAATTAGTTTTTACGTAAGTATATCAATTGTAATAGAATGATGATTAGTTATGTCTGCGTGTATGACGTAACAGATGACGTGGATGGAGGGGAGTTAAGGAAGTGAAATGTGTGATTGGCTCGGCTACTGAATAGTTAATGAGTTCACCAAGAGTCAGTAAAAGTTCAAAGAACAGAATCAAGACTGGACATTGTATATTTTTTTTGTATACAAGGGTTTATTACATCAATAGCTTCCACATGATCCACATCTGAGAGGCACTCAAATAATACAAATTACAAATACTTCAAAATAATAAAATACAATTGAATGTAATATGAACAATAACAATAAAACATACCGACGAAGCTATCAAAGGCCAAGCATGAATGCAGAAGGATACGGATTCACTGTTTTCTGACTCAGGAACAGAATAGCCTGAGTTAGTCATCTGATCAGTCACATGATAATGACATTACTATAATGCGCTATCCTCAGAACAGCCAGTATGGGGAGACAAAACTACTAACCAAACATGTACTTTTAATTATTGTTAACTTTGATAATTACTGTAACAGTATAGACACCATTCACAACCATGCCTGTTTGTTGTTGTTTTTTTTGTCCCTGTTTGTTTAAGACTTTTAGTGCCTTTCGAAGGCGTTTGACCAGACACCTCTCCACAGATAACCAGACCTTATGTTATTCTTATGTCAATTTCTTTTTCAAAAAAGTGTTTCCCCCACACATTAGACATCATCTAAACTACAAAGAAACGGTCCAATGTATTTCTGTGGCTGTGATTTTCACATAAATGTGTATGGAACATTTGCTATTCATAAAAGCAGAAAGCATGCATCTCATTCAGAAGCTGAATTTAAACCTGCTGTTCTTCTGGAAGGGCTGAAAGAACTGGATCCTGGCAGAGCTGCTGATTTATGTAAATTACACAGAGAAACAATTGTTATTCACTGGATGAGGAGGGTGACTGTACAAAATACTGCAGAGAGAAAACTTGGTTCTTTGCTGCTTAAATGCTGCAGAAAACATTAAAAACGCTTCAACTATCACAATTTTTAAAAATAGATTAAAGACCAAGCTTTTTTCAGATGCTTATTGTAGTTAATGCATAAGATGAGTGTATGTACGTATGTGTACACATATAGCCTATATATATATATATATATATATGTGTGTGTGTGTGTGTGTGTATATAGCCTATGTATATGCAGTGGTTAAAGTGGGATTTTGCAGGTGGGGGAACTCTCAAATTTTGTGTAGGTGCAACAAGGAAAAATGACTCACCGTGGGACAACATATTGAGTATCGTGGTATAGCAATACTTTTTGGTACAAGAGCGTCACTGTGGCACCAAGTATCACTTATTTACTTTTTTGGCCCTTTTTTTATTTAATTTCGGCCCATCTACACTAATATGATGATGATACTATGTTAATATTGCCAAAATATTGTAGGCCAAAAATGTATCCCTGGCACTGTCATCACGCCAGCCCACGTTAACATCCACAACCCCATCCACAGACTTGTGCATTTAAGTGTGAGGTATAGGGGGGTTCGGGGGTATGCTCCCCCGAGAAAAATTGGATTTCTCTGATCTACATATGTATAATTTAAGACTTTTGAAGGCCAAAAAAATGGATAAGAAATAGATTTTAAAACCATGTCAGTGGGCATTAGACTATTTGTCAATACCTGCTCTCTCCTCATTTTCATCACTTTTTCTCTCAGTCTCCTCATCCTGCCCCATTTCTTCCCCTCCTAAAGCTGAACTTTGACTGATAATCTTTTCATTTTCGTGTCAGTGAACAACTGATATTTATGTTTTATGAATCATTTTCTAATCAAGTTAATTTACTCAAGACTAACAGGTCATTATTGCCAATATAGGAACCTTCTACAAGCTTTGGAATTTGAAAAGGAATTGGCAGACGCTCAGACGCGTCATGCGCTGTGGAAACGCGTCAAAGCATTCTCGTGTATAAATATGCAGCATTAATGCACGCAGGTGATTTTAAACAAATATTTAATGTCGATATACAATGGTTACATAATGTTAAAACTAATGCTACTATTGATATATTTGTAAGACTGCCGAGTCCGACCGAACAGAGGTAAGGGAAAACAAATGTCAGGCGAAATATCGAACCTAAAACTAACTTTACCGCTCCACCACCGTGAGTGCATTTCACACATTTGTAATCGCTCTCGTTCAGAGGGGAGGAAGTGGTCAGTCGGCCCATATCGGGACCAGCGAGATTCGTTGAGATTAATCCATCTATTTATTTATTAATTTATCTGAGGTGCCGGAACACAGTTCCGGACCGTTCCGGCCCACTTTAACCCAGGTCCGTCGCCAGAACAAACCAAATTTAATTTAATTTAATTTTCATAGGGGGGCACACTTTTTTTAATGATCTGAGACCAAAGCAACAACCCATATTAGGCTATAACTAAAATAGACCACAATAGTCTTGTTTTGTTCAATTTTTCAAATAAAATACTTCACCGTATGATCTCAACGTCTCTGTTTATTTTGTCTTAACATTTCCACATTTAGCTAGTAGCCTATATTTTTTGTTAATCTGCATTGTTCGTCACATACACAACACAGTCAGTGCCATCGAGTGGCTTTCTTGAGTAACAGGCACAATCAACGTAATGTATATCATTACAAGTCCAACCTAAAACTATGTAGCGGATCCTTAGACGCATCACAGGGTCAGCCCCAAATAAAGAGAAACACCAACAACGTCTTTTCGCTTTTGCGTGTTTACTGCAAGCATAAAATGGGACAGTGTTACAGTCATCTGTACTGGATTGACAATCTCTCTTCAGAGTGCTTCCCGCAAACTCATATTACAAGATGTATTTTCTTTACAGTATCTATGAAACCATTTAATAAGATGCATAACACCAAAAGCATATTTTTTATGTAGAACTAATAAGATTTATGAATCCTGAAAATTATTAAAACAATAATGAAACAAAAGAATACAACTCATACCTGCAAGCATAAAATGGGACAGTGTTACAGTCATCTGTACTGGATTGACAATATGCAAATACATCATTCAGTTAGTACATTGTCCCATATTTCTAATATGCAGGCAAGTTACAATATCAAAGAAACAATTCACAGTTTCAGCTTCTTCTTAACACGCATAACATGCATTAAATCATGAACTACATTACCCAGAATGCACCGTTGCTTACTGGCGCGCATTTCACTCGGTGCAGCACAGATTTACCACTCATGTCATCAAAATGAAATTAAGTGAAACCCAGATCAACATTAATAAGCATCCTCATACCCATGAAAACCAACATAGGACATTAACTGATACTTTAAGTGTTATACCGTTCATAGAAATATGACACAATCGCACGTTTAACGCAATACAGTTTATGTACTAACTATATTAAACACGAAGAACCATCTATTTAACAAACAACAGGGTCACCTACAGTATTGCCACCATATTTCGTTCTGATTTCATAATAACTTCTATTTAATATGCTCTAAGACCTTGTTTGAATTGTCCATTAACGGAGACACATACCTCTCTTCAGAGTGCTTCCCGCAAACTGAAGAGTTCAACACGCGAGGAATACACCATTGATTTAAGAAAGTGGGGTTCATACCAAATCAGTAACACTTAAGGACACAACACATTTTTCCAATCAAACTCATGCAGTAAGGGCAGTAGAGCAATTATAATGTTTGATAACTACAAAGACTAAATGCTGGTTGCTGTATATTAATATTAAATACTGGTGTTGATTTAATATTCCAACTTCCCCCACCTTAATGAAATGTGGATCATTCCTTGCTCAATCTCTCTCTGCATCTGATTGAGAAGCAACTAATCTATTTAACAAAGTTTGATGAATTATACATTTTTCACACCATTACAACTACACCAAAACCAATTTGGTTTCTGACTCTACACTTCATAAACATGAGTCACAAAAGCTCAAAGCACCAACAACACAACAATAATAAAAGCAATGCATTACATGCTGCAATAAAAATGTTTAGCAATGTAGCAGGCACAGTGCTATCTAGTGGCTTTCTTGTGTCTCATTAGACAAATTCTCCATTCCTACCATCTCATTAGCTCCAGAGTTGTCTCCACACACGTTGTTGTTGGTCAAAGTCGTCTTTGTCAACGACGAATCTTTAAACCACTTTCTTATATCCATAGCTTTGCTGTAGTAGGCCTACAAAACCACCCAAATTTGATTCTGAGATCGCATGCAATGCGCAGCTGCGCAAAGGAATTACGTATAAACAATACTGTATGCTTAACTAAATGAATTGCATGATTTATATGATATATATACTTACACACAAACTGCATATTGTAATTTGAATAAATAAAACTACTAACACAAAAATAACATATTGAAAGGTCTGCTGGAGGTCGTGGACTTCAGGAGGAACAGCCCAGCACTCCCCCCACTCACCATCATGAACAGCACTGTGGAAGCAGTGGAGTCATTCAGGTTCCTGGGCACTATCATCTCTCAGGACCTGAAGTGGGACAATCACATTGACTCCATTGTGAAAAAGGCCCAGCAGAGACTGTACTTCCTTCGCCAGCTGAGGAAGTTCAACCTGCCACAGGAGCTGCTGATTCAGTTCTACTCAGCCGTCATTGAGTCTGTTCTATGCACTTCCATCACTGTCTGGTTTGGTTCAGCTACCAAATCTGACATCAGCAGACTACAGCGGACAGTCCGGACTGCAGAGAGGATTATTGGTGCCCCCCTGCCAACCCTCCAGGACCTGTACTCTTCCAGAGTGAAGAAGAGAGCAGGTAAAATCACCACAGACTCCACTCACCCTGGACACCACCTGTTTGAACTGTTACCGTCAAGACGGAGACTCAGATCACTGGCCACAAGAACATCTCGGCACAGGAACAGTTTCTTCCCACAGGCCATTTCCCTCCTGAACAGTTAACACACCTCCCAAGGCATGTGCCTTCAAGTGCAATACCCCCACTGTTTTAATGCAACAACTTACAACTCAGGTGACACTTACATGTAGATTTATTTATTTATAATATTCAAAACACTGTAAATTTGTTCATAATCTGTAAATCTGTAAATGTTTATTCTGGCTAAACCCAACTGTGATACTTTTATTCTCATATTTTTATATTTTATATTTTATTCTTAAAATTTGTATTATTATGTTTCTTGTTGTAAATTATGTTTCTTGTTGTATTTGTATATGTGCACTGGAAGCCTCAGTACCAAAACAAATTCCTTGTGTGTGCAAGCACACTTGGCAATAAAGCTCTTTCTGATTCTGATTCTGATTCTGATTCTGAGACTTGCCATTGGCTGTTGTATTTGAATAATTAATGAGGTATGTCTTTGCAAGGTTTGGGTGCAGTTTTGGGATGTATATTTATTTTCAATTTTGTGTATCTTTATGTATTAAATTTTTTTGGTGTTTTATATAGACCATTTTGCAAGATGTAAACAACACTGGTCCAGAAACACTTCCTGTTTCAGTTTGTAACTGGTTTCTTTATTTCACATGTAAAGAAAACATCTTAAAGATGTTTGTTTAACTTTTTGATTCAATTTTATATGTTCTGTTGGTTGTATTTTATCCCAACGTTTATGTAGTGTTAAAAAACTGAAACAGGAAGTGCTTCTGGACCAGTGTTGTTTACATTTTGCAAAATGGTCTATACATAGAATTTTCATTTATATTTATATTATACTGTGTAAAGCGCATTGTATTGCTGCTATGTATGAAATGCGCTATACAAAATAAAATCGCCTTGCCTTAAATTTGAAAGCCTCTTCCATGTTCCAGCCGATATCAAGCATTCAGAAATATTATTGACCAAACTTTAAAGCAGCATAATTGTGCTATTGACCCATCAGTAATCACAGTATTGGTCAAATAACATTGTTTAAGCACAGCACTTGGATGTGATCAACCTTTTCCCATGTGTTCTGAAGGAATAAGCATTTTAAATACACCTTTCTGCAGAATACATCATTGACGGAGGCAGAAAAGAAGTTTCCAGTATGTTTCAAGTAATTATAGCATTGGTGCATGTAGATTCAAACAGTCAGAGTTTGCGTCATCTGAAGTCCTCGCAGGATTTGGAGTTTGTCGATCCATCTCTTGACAGGTGTTGGCTCATCTGAAGTCTTTATCAGACCACATGAGGTCTTTGATGCTGTGTGACAAGGGGAATCAAAAAAGCAGTCAGTAAGTCTCGCTGTGTTTGGGCAAGATCGAGCAGAAGTTGCCGGTGTGATTGCTGGAGTGTTGCGTGTTATGGTCCTCCGAGTTCTCCAGGTCAAGTCCTCTTAACTTTCCTTAACCCTCTTAACTTCCAGAGTTTTCTCTCCCTGACATTAATGTTCAGCGGCTCATCTCACACAACACACAATTTTTGCCACTCGTGACATTCACAAACATTCCTGTTCACACTTGCGATATGCATGTTTCATTTGATTTCAACTATAATCAAGTATAGTACATGTTTTCAATGTAAGAATTAACTCCAAAAATAGTTTTTTTCCTTGTTTTTTAATATTATAGTTACTTCTCTCCGTCTACGCCTTATTGTTGAGCCTGTTGAATCTGCCGAGGTCTCAAAGATCAGTGATACTTCTACCTCAGACATTTTTCTTAATATTTCAAGCTTGTTGTCCTTATTATTGTTCAACTGGAAAGACTGCACCTTATCTTGAGTCAAAGTGCTAATATTTGTTATTTTGTTTGTGTGTTCTATTATTGATTGGTGAGAAATCTAATCTAATTTAGAAATGTAACCTTTTTATATGTGGGAATCAAAATTTTGACTTTTATAGCAGGATGCTTAATAGAGTTATTCTTGGGGAAAATAATATTTTTGTTGTTGACAAGATTGAGCTTGTCTGGCACCTCATGTAATGATTGCATCAGAATATTAATTATTTTATTACATTTCTGATTTAAATTATCTTTGGGGCACGCCTCCATTACAATCTAAACTTCTAAATAAGATTATTCTGGAGAAAGCTGCTGAAGGCTTTGATATCACAAAAAATGTGTGTGAATCCGACGTGGTTGCAGGAAGGCAGACGAAGAGTACAGTCCCAATAGTGCTGGGTCATTCATGCGTCTGTCATGTGACAAATGAACAAAGACTCGGAAGGTAAATTATTCTTGACTGCATTATAATGATTTCTTAATTCAGAATATGATCAAGATTGCGTAGGTGAATGTGTTTGGGGAATTTGAGATTTGAGGGTCTATTTGAAGCCTTTAATTTATCATGTAGCATTATTTATTCAACTATATTTAACAACAATGTATATTAAGTATTTCAATTATTTTAAAATGAGAAAGTATCACAAATTGACTGCTGTGTATTTATTGGCAAGCAATATGTACAACACATAAACTTAAACAGCAGCCGGTGCTTGCTTATTTGAAACTGCTTAGGGCTTGACAAATACAACTTTCCTGTAGAATAAATATTTTTAGAAGGAAAAAAAAAGATGAGAACAAAACATAGTCTTTAAATTTAGCTTTAGACTACTTTAAAGTAACACTATGTAGCTTTTCAACCTTCATAATATATTTCCAAGACCCTTGTGATGGTACATCGACTTACAATAGGTTAAATGACACGTCTGTATCGCTTTTACTGGCACTATGTAACTTCGGGTTTCAGGTAGTAACCCGAGCACAAAAAGAACTACAAAATTCAACTGCTTTACGTCAAGCATTACAATAGTCATTATTTTGTTCGTTTCTGATGTCGCAATACATCATACTTTCATGAAATCATGCATCATACTCGACCTTGTCTGTGGACATCGCTCATTCCAGAGCCGGTGCTGATAAACACGAGCGTGCGTGCGACAGTAGGCGGCGGTAGGATACATTATTTACGACGGCGGTAATGGACAATTCCACTTCCAACCAGTAGGGCGACCGCAGAGGAAAAGATACTTGGTGTTGCTTTAACTTTAGATCAAAAACTGCAACAAAAAACTGTTCTGTTTCGAGTCAGTCAGTCCTCCATTTTCCTAATATACTTAAAGGACCACAGGTAATAAAGCACAGCAAAATAAAAATAAAAATAACGAAAAACTCGTATCTCCATATCTATCCATCCATCCATCCATCCATCCATCTATCAGTCTATGTCTTTAACTCACTTCCCAGGCCCAGTGCAAGCTCACATGTCCTGGGATGTGAAGAAGAAATGCAGCTGACACTAGCAGAACTATCATGACACCGTTCACATCACGAGTCAATGAGTCATTCTGGAGTCTTTGCTTTTTTCTGGGAAGCTCAGTCAGATTGTGTGGGCTTTTAGAGAGAGGGAGAAGGAGGTAGAGAAAGAGAGAGATAATAAGATTCATATCTCCCGAAGTTTACGTCTTAAGCATCAATGGCAGATTTTTCTTTATAAATATAAGCATCTCTGCATTTTTGGCTGACAGCTAGTTTCTCTTCTAATCTATAATATTCCCCTGCTGTGCTAAAGTCACTCGCTATCGTTAACTGGCTCTGACAGGGAGAGATTCAACTGCAGCTGAGAGATTCCACTAACACGTTCCCGATCTCCGTCCAACAACTCGCCAGTCCATGGTGTTCCTCTGAAGGTTTGGGTCCGCTGGCAGCCAGACTCCGGCCGCTTCAGACATCAGGGCCCTCATTTATAAAACTTTGCGTAGGATTTGGTCAGAAGTGGCGTACGGATGAAACATAGGATGTGCGTACGCACAGAAATATTCGGATTTATAAAACCGTGCGCACACAGATCCTACGCAGTTTTCCCTTAGTAAATCACAATCAATTCTAAATGTAGTGCAGCTTTTGCGGCTTCATGTCACGCCCATAGTTGCCCATAAATAGTCTGTGAAACGCCCACAAGTTAATATTCATCGATTGCGAAATCATGGCAAACACAGAGAGGAAACCCAAGAAACGTAACTTCACTCAATGTGAAGTAGAAATTTTCGTTGGCGAGGTGGAAAAGAGAAGTAAAATGTTGTTTGGACCCACAGTGTGGGTTTTACTAATGCCAAAAAGGCACTTGAGTTGCAAAAGGTTGCAGACGCCGTTAATGCTGCACACATCCTCGGACCGTGGCCGAAATAAAAAATAAATGGTCGGACATCAAAGTCGATACAAAAAAGTGTCTAGCGCTCCATCGCCAGAGTGAGTCTGGAGCTCGTCACGAGTAAGCCACTCGTCCTCGTTAGTCAGCAAGTCTTCTTCCAGTCTGAAGATGCGTTCACTCCAATCCTTCCATTTGCCACATCCTCTAAGAGCGCAAGATCAGCCATCGTGCATCATTACACATTGTGATGGCATCATGGCATTTTATTACCATCCATTTGATTGCATCTGACATATTTCACTTTTCTTTTTGCAAATATGTGTTAATTTGCATTTCTGTTGTAATCTTCGTTTGGTTTTGTTTGTTTTACACTGTAGATCGATCAAACGGGTGTTCGTGTAGGCTGTTAATTGTAAGACTTGCTTTGTGAAGTCTTCAAGTTATTTATGAGAGGCAGTATTGACATTTCTTTCACACAACGGTCCACAGTTTCACACACTTTCACGTGTTTCTTCCATCTGCCGACGGTGTCGCCATTTCTCATTTCTCGCGTTTCTGTGCGTACGCCTGGGTCAGAGTTTGCGTGAAGGACCACACATTTTCCCGTCAAGTTTGCTTTTTATAAATATCAATTATTGCGTAGAGATCAGCGTACGCCTTCTTTTGTGCGTATGCAACGTTTATAAATGAGGCCCCAGGAAACAGCACACGGATCCGGGGCTCGAGGCCTCAGAGAAATACCTGTATTTGTAGCTTTTATTAACTATAAAACTCATTAATTTATTTGAATTGATCAAAAATCAGAATCAGAAATACTGCTCCAGTTTAGAAAAGAAATATGTAACAGCACAGAGAAATTATAAGAAAAACGGAAAATCTAGAAAAATAACTTTTCTATTATATAATGCATTCCGAAGGTTATGCATTAGTCTGCCAAGCATACTCCAAACATATGCTTTATATTCTGTAGTCTTATTATTAACTCTTCGAAATGCGTATTTTTTACAGCAAATTTAACCTGTTAGCCAGACCCCCAAAAAATATCAAGAAATGGCATACGCAAACTAAAGCAGATCCAGTTCATGAACAGAACCATAAGTATGGTCTCATTTGAAAGCAAACTCTTGGCAGTTTATTGTCATAATGAAAAAAATAAATAAATAGCTTCAAAATGTTGTAAACTTATTAGAAATGTATTTTAATGAAATATCTTTATGAAGATAAAATTGATGTTGGCATTGTTTTGTACGTGATTATAAATTGACTAAGTCTAAATCTCTTGACTTGTATTAAATGTTTTCCAAGATCATGTCAGGTGATTTAAACTTTCTCTAAAGACTCTGAAATGCTCACTGATGTGTATTGTCATTGTCTAGGCATCCATTCAGTGTATTGTAAGTCTCAGTCTTGCCTGCAAACATTCACAGCTCAGGGGCCTCGTTTATAAAACGGTGCGTAGGATCCTTCCTAAAAGTATACGTGCGGCGAAAAGCCAAAAATGGCGTACGCAAAAAAAAATTCAGACTTATAAAACCGTTCGTACGCCAGAACCTGTGCAGAATTCAAGCGCACAAGCACAAGCGTCTTCACCCCGAAATAACCATATATGGAGCTTATAACGCCTCGTTTTACTATGCATATCCTCATCTGCATATCATTTACATATGATTATTCATCCACGTGATGACATGTTTAACGGTACAAGACATTAGGAAAATATGAAACACGGATGTGCCGTCACATAAAAATCATTTAGTAGCCTATCCTTGACTTGTTTTTGAATAAATAAATCAAATAGTGTAAAATACATTTCAGAGAAAGTTTCTCTTAATCTTTTCCACTGGCCAAATAGTATTTTTAATTGATTTATATTTTTTAATGGAAACCGATAGACCTTGTTGTGCATTATTTGAGGACACAAACTGGAACACGTAAACATGTACAACAAATCGGCACAAGACAGCAAACACAGGGAGATAAAATAGGCTAACAAACAAAAGAGGTAACAAGGCAGGCAGGTGGGGGAAATAAACCAATAACGAGATAACAAGATGGGCGGGGTTGACAATTAGACAAGAGAGCACATGGCACAAGAAACAACAAGACACTCATGTGCTCACACAGGACCAGACAAAACAAACACATGACAAACCGGGCGTGTCACAGCCCTGTCACAAACCCATGGAAAGATCTAGACTGAGGTGACAGACCTGTGACATTATCATGATAAGCAATTATCTCTAGTTAAAAAATTAAAACAGCATGCTAGAGGAAAAGTGTTGAAAAGCATTGCATCCACAACAAATTTTTATATTTATTGAATATAACATTTTTTTTTAACTTCTCAGTAGCCTAATGATTTAATGTAGGCTAGTTTAAGTGTTTAACTCCATTAATGAGAATGGCGTATTTAATCTAAATGTTTATATCAGAAGTAAAACATAGTTTAAATCATTATTTTATTTATTTACACTGTTATTGTGAACATGCACTGTATTTATGATTAGGACTCATAATGAAGATATACGGTTTTACTTCATCATGCCGTTTAATAGACTATATGCGTCAGTTTCACAAACGGCCCAACTCGCTCGCTGGCGCGGACATTTAAAGGGATGGATATTTGCTTCAAGTGATAGGCTTGGTGAGTGAAATCATATTTGTATTATTTTTCTGTATATGTATAATTTTCTTTAGATTTTGTGTCTAAAAGTGACCAAAAATACATTAACTCCAGCTCACCATCGGTGTCACCAAACTGCTCCGGCTCCAGAACTCCATCTCCACGGGTCAGAGTTTGCGTGCAGGTGCGCAACTTTTCCCGTCAAGTTTGTTTTTATAAATCACAACTTGTCGGAAGTAGCGTACGCTTCTTTCAGGGCCTGTTTTGTGCTTACGCAACAGTTATAAATGAGGCGCCTGGTTATGGCTCTCATTATTCCTTTCTTTTGTGTCTTCATTATAATTACTCACAACTTTCTATTCACACTGTTTTAAACCCTCATTTCTTTGATCAAACTTCTCTATTCACCTTCTTTAATCTGTATCAAATGCCCTTCTTGAAAAAAGAAACATTTCAGTTAGCTTTACTATAAAAAATTATTTATAAAAATAACATTTGATCAAGTATCTGAACGTGGTACAACAGAACACTTTATTTATTTTTCTAAATCAATTATAATGTTGGTGTCCCTTAAGCAGTCATTCTGAACCAGTTATCATGGATGGGCTATTCTTTTAAATTGGTATTTATTCACTGAGTAAGTTATGACAACACATGCTGTGTGAGAACGACGGTCTGGCTGCCGCTCCGTGCTTCGTTGTTTGCCAATTACGTTTGTTGTGTTCGTTACACAGTTCTACAAACTGGACTTGAAGTACTTGAAAGCATTTCACTATTCCAGCCAAACTGGTTACAGTTAGTGTTACTACACTCACCGGCCACTTTATTAGGTACACCTGTCCAACTCGTTAACACTTAATTTCTAAGCAGCCAATCACATGGCGGCAACTCAGTGCATTTAGGCATGTAGACATGGTCAAGACAATCTCCTGCAGTTCAAACCGAGCATCAGTATGGGGAAGAAAGGTGATTTGAGTGACTTTGAACATGGCATGATTGTTGGTGCCAGAAGGGCTGGTCTGAGTATTTCAGAAACTGCTAATCTACTGGGATTTTCACGCACAACCATCTCTAGGGTTTACAGAGAATGGTCCGAAAAAGAAAAAACATCCAGTGAGCGGCAGTTCTGTGGGCGGAAATGCCTTGTTGATGCCAGAGGTCAGAGGAGAATGGCCAGACTGGTTCGAGCTGATAGAAGGGCAACAGTGACTCAAATAACCACCCGTTACAACCAAGGTGGGCAGAAGAGCATCTCTGAACGCACAGTACGTCGAACTTTGAGGCAGATGGGCTACAGCAGCAGAAGACCACACCGGGTGCCACTCCTTTCAGCTAAGAACAGGAAACTGAGGCTACAATTTGCACAAGCTCATCGAAATTGGACAATAGAAGATTGGAAAAACGTTGCCTGGTCTGATGAGTCTCGATTTCTGCTGCGACATTCGGATGGTAGGGTCAGAATTTGGCGTCTACAACATGAAAGCATGGATCCATCCTGCCTTGTATCAACGGTTCAGGCTGGTGGTGGTGGTGTCATGGTGTGGGGAATATTTTCTTGGCACTCTTTGGGCCCCTTGGTACCAATTGAGCATCGTTGCAACGCCACAGCCTACCTGAGTATTGTTGCTGACCATGTCCATCCCTTTATGACCACAATGTACCCAACTTCTGATGGCTACTTTCAGCAGGATAATGCGCCATGTCATAAAGCTGGAATCATCTCAGACTGGTTTCTTGAACATGACAATGGCCTCCACAGTCACCAGATCTCAATCCAATAGAGCATCTTTGGGATGTGGTGGAACGGGAGATTCGCATCATGGATGTGCAGCCGACAAATCTGCGGCAACTGTGTGATGCCATCATGTCAATATGGACCAAACTCCCTGAGGAATGCTTCCAGCACCTTGTTGAATCTATGCCACGAAGAATTGAGGCAGTTCTGAAGGCAAAAGGGGGTCCAACCCGTTACTAGCATGGGGTACCTAATAAAGTGGCCGGTGAGTGTATATTAAACCCATGGTGAATGTTGCTGATCTGTGGACTTAAAGCCTATTACTAGTTCATTCACGGCACATCTCCTGGTTTCCACGTCAGCGCTGTTTGATCTAATAGAGATCTACGGTTAATAATGGAGAAATGTGAATGCTTCTCACTAGATCTCGCAGCGATGTTATTACTTCAGTGGCGAATTTAAATGCTTTCTTTGCTAGATCTCTAAGCGCTGTGCAGTAACAGTGTCGCTTGATCGAGATCGGCTCGCGCTGCACAGATGTTGCTGGTCCGAACTGATAAACAGTCCGTGAAACACAATATAATGAGTAGCCCAGTTTCGTTCCGCTTTCATTACATTTGCCATGTGATGTTGTGGTGGTCGAGCCAGTGCGGATTTTGTCGGCAGGAAAAATGGTCCAAGGAATCGTTCGGTTTGTATGCGTGCCAAACCGGAAGCCTCGAACCGAAACGGTTCAATATGAATACATGTACCGTTACACCCCTAATAGATGGTGATCCAATCAGCCTGATTGTATCACCCATACCTTCACATTATCATAGTGACAAAGGCCCAGCTGTACTTTGAATCTAATCATCTATGCCTCAAAATGGAAAACACTGTGTGCAGACTTTCTCAGTTAAAATACTATTGTATTGGAACCTAAATAAGACATTTAATAAATTTGTAACACTACAGATCTCAGTCGGATCGAGTAAGGTGTTTGCATGATCACTTTTCAGTCCGATTGACCGTTAATCCGATAACTAACGGATTATTTGGTTTGATGTAAACGTAGCGAGTGTGAGTTAACACTCTTCTTGTCAGTAGTTCTACTAGCTTACTGTCTGGTCGGGTAGCTTTCCTCTCCGTAAGCTTTTTATAGATGTTGCGAAGGTTGTGGTCCTGGCTAACATGAATTTGCTGATATGGTGCGTTCTTCTAAGTCCTTCTGGGAAGTTCGTATTTACGATGTGGGAAGTCGTGTTTACGACGGCAGGTGCGTTCAAGTCACTTTCGTCTGAGTAAGATGGCCCCGGTGTACTTTCTCTTAAATAAGTACACAAAAATACAGCAAAAAAAATGAAGAACAAAGACATCAGTGTTGTAACGCACAAAGGACGAAGATGAAGATAATTCCAAGGTTTAATAAACAAGAACTAACAGAAAGAGCCACCAACACGAAACAGTGTGCAATGCACAAACTATACCGGACACTGAACTACTTCTTCTCTACCAGTTTGGTGCATTACCGCCACCAACTGTTTGGGGTGTGGAGCTTCAATGCGGATTTGGACGCTTGGATGATCAAAAAAAAAAAAAAACCTTGGATGATCTTAAATTCTATCAAATAGACCTGTTTCTTTTAGGTACCTCATGAGAACTGGCCATGCTGATGGTATTAATGTAGAAAAAGAAAGTAAACCCTCTACTGATAAATGTGTATGTCCTAATTCTTTGACGTTTTCTAACAGTGTGAATCTCTGTGCTGTATGCTTCACACTGTAGCAATACATGTCCTACAGTCTCTCTTTTGTCACAATTTATGCAGTCCTGTTGAGTGTTTCCCTAAGCGACTGAGATTGAAACCTGTATGTCCAATTCTTAGGCTATGTTTACACGGAAACGATCAGAAGAGAAAACGCAAAAGTGGCGTTGCGTTTTCACTTTTTATTCTGCGTTTATACGAGCGTTATGAAGGGGAAATCTGCGTGCATATGGTGACGCAAAAGTGTGTGAAATTCGATGTAGTATGCACTCCAGGCGGCTAGGTGGCAACGAAGCACTGCCACACAACAACACCAATATCTGAGAATATTTTGTGCAACTGCTGAAAAGACTCTTGTATGTTTATCAGAGCTGCTGTGGCAACTTGAAGGTCCGACGTATGGAAATAATCCGACATGTTAGTTATTATTTTCCTGTACTGGCGAATGCCTGTGACGTAAACGCGCACGTGATCGAGGGCAGTTTTGCGTTTTTACCGGTTTTTACCCTTTACACGGGAACGCGACGGTGGAGCGTTTTTAAGTTTTCCACTCTGGAGGGTGGTTTCACTTTTTTGCGTTTTTAAGCCATAAAAACGGCGTCACCGTGTAAACGAAAGGCACATCCGATAAAATATTTTTACGTTTTCACTCGGAATCGTTCTCGTGTAAACAGGGCCTTAATCTTGTGATCACATTTTCTGGACACTGAACTGAAGACAAGCAGGAATAAATACACAGATGATAATGAGACAATGACAGACAGCTGTGAAGAACATTAATGTCCATGGTGATTGATGACGTGATCAGGAGATGGCTGATAGTGCGCAGGCAGGAAACATGAGGGATGCTGGGAAGTGTAGTGCCATTGAGGTGTGTGACAGGTGTGCATTGCTTTTTTATGTTTTTAATTAACTTGTGAAGCCACAGCAAACTTTATTGTTGCATATTATATTGTTATATTATGATGCCATCATAGTCTGTGCAGGCAGTTAGCTTCCTTCGCTTTAAATAGAAACAAGGGTTTCTGCAGGTATCTTCATATTAAATGTAATGCTTTTTAATGCCTTTTTAAAAAAAATGTATGTCACACATGGTATGCGTGGAAAGGCGTAGCGCCAAACATTAGTCCCAAACTGATAAGTGATATCTTTGATGAGTGATATCTTCTTGGAGTTCGTAGATCCAAAAGGAAATCAAGCTGGGCCGGCCCAAGGGATAAGCGAACTAAGCGGCTGCTTGGGGCCCCTCTTTTTTTTACATATTAAATTACTAAGTGACATAAATGAATGAATGAACATGAATGAATGAATAATTCAAGATAAGAAAATTCTGATTTCACGATCAATATACCTGCCTACAACTGCTGCTGTGTCTGCCAGTGTTTGAGTCATGCGCATGAACTAGACAGCTCGCGTGCAAAGACAATTCGTGGGCAACTGCGCAAGCCATGTCACAAAAAAGGACGCATCCCTCTGGTGCCGAAAGAAGAAAAGGACAGAGGAGGAGAAAAAAAGAGCAAGATAAAGGTATGTTTGCATGATTATTTACAGTATGTTTTGTGCAGCACAAAGTGCTAACAGCTAGTCATGGTCTTATATAAGCCATCCCATCACCAGAGCTAAATCACTGCCATCAACAGTGAAATGTCTCATATTATTATACATTAATCTAGGTTTTCACGTATCGATGGATATCAGTTTAAGTTGGAGAAAACAGCTTACAGGGAACTTAACCTTCTAGGAGTAAGGGATGCCAGCTAGCATTGCTGTACGTGTTGAAGTGAACTCTCCAGCGTCGGTAATGTTCCAGCTTCACAGGCAAAGATGGAGCATGTGCGCTCTGGTCTAAGATCTTTGGTGAGAGATGGTATTGGTCTTTATGAGAAAATATACCATGTTGAGTGGGGAGACTTCTGTGATGAAAATAGACTTCAATTTTATTAATATTGTGGCGAGTGATGTAGCGGTGCTACCCTTATATTTAGGCTGCATCATACTGCAATTATGCCTCATCTCAGTTAGCTGCGCCACAGATTCAATCCCGGCTGGACAGCTCACACTCTCAACTCCGTGAGTACTCAGCTCAAAACCTTCTCGTTGAATTTCGCATCGCTTCAATCGTTGAATCACGAGTACAGGTTATGCCGTCTGGATACTCATTTTGATCAGGGGAATACGCGTTTTAAATGGTTTCTGTTCAAATTATTTGCCGTCATTAACGCACTGCGTCGAATCGACCAAGCCCGCCAAAATGGAGTCGGAGACTCCCACTTGGCCTGGAACGTGCTGTAAATCGTTCCTTGAGATATCGGACAATGCTCTACCTCTCCTCCGTCCACTATTATTTTTGCAAGGCGGGCCCGGTCCTTCTCATACAGGAATTGGCAGGCAAAGTATGCACGATGATTGGCAAGATTTTTGTGTCTGTGTGACAAATCATTCCTTGGCGCATTCACTGCCCTTCAAATCCTTTGCGTGGGGTCACCTCTCACCCCAGGTCTACAGCCCTGGAGCATCCTGTGCGTTGCTGTCTCAACCAGTTCATGTAGCTGGTCATCGCCTTCCAACCAAGCCGCAAGGACGTGGATGTGATCCGTGCCATCGCCCCCCACCTCGCTTACCATTTTGCGGGCTTCCTCCTGGAAAATGTGCAGGGGACCGACGAACTTGCAACAGGCTCCTGCAGTACTCCACTATGTCCTGCAGATCGTCTGCGTTTTGGAGGAGTCTCCCCGTCCGGAGCAGCATCTCCCGAGACCGTCAGGGTGGATTGAGCTCCTGTCTCCTCAGCCATCTGCTGTGTAGCAGAACCAGCCCTCTTCCTGCTCTCCTCAACTCCTTCTTATTGAGAATATCCAGTTGAACGTGCAGTTCATGTATACTCCGCGCTCTCACTGTGGCAAATGTTGCCGAAACACCCCTCACATCTCACGTAACTTGACGTCCATGTGCTTGCCGACACGCCCCATAGAGTACAGGTGAAGTCCTGGAGTGGCAATAAAATCACCACCACTGGAAACCCCTCCTGTGCCTCATTCGCTGGGGGATCTGGCGGGGATCCTCCTGAGGGTCGGCAACGGGTTGCCCCGTGCTCGAAGTGTCTCTGACAGAACTCGTGCTACCGATCTGGTCTCTTCCTGGGGTCTAAGGCAAGTTAGAACAACAGAGCATTCTCTTAGTCCGAAAGCCATAGCAGGGGTCTGGTAACTGTGAGCCACTGCCACCTCCACAATCCTGGCTCGGGGACTGCGGGGTGATCTAGCCATGCCTTAGGAACCCAATCCCGAGCGTCCTACAGGGTACCTTGTTTGACCGGGCGACGTACCAACCGGGATGAATTCTCTATTATCTGACATTCTCATTTTATTTTTGTGGAGGGATAACCCCCCTCCAGGGTGTACCGACGCGTCATGTTTAGGGGATTAGTGTTGAGTCATAGTTACTTCAAGTCTGAATCCTGGCAATCGGGTGTTCTGTCTGCGGTGCAATGCAATGTCATCCTCACTACACCAACCACCTGTGTATTCAATACAATGCCCTACTTGAGGGGCAACCGGGAGCAAGCAAATGGATGATAAGAGATGCGAACCAGACAAAGTGCTGCGGCCCCCAGGTTCAAAGCCCAGGAGGTCACCTCACTCTACCTGATCCACAGTCAGCTTTCAGGCCAGTGAGCTTTGTCCAAATTGAGCCACAGAGCCACCCGATCCTTCTGCAAGCAACATGGTAAAACCATCCGGTCCGCCGTGTTGTAGCAGGTAAAGTTCCAAAGTTCAACCCACCTTTCCCTGAGCGCTGGCTTCGGTTTTGGGCTTGAGATGGTGGGTTTGGCGGAACCCGAGTACAAACGTGCCCCGAGGTTCCTGATCCGTCTGGCTGAAACTCAATTCACACCACCATCATTATCAACAAGTCGACAAGCTGAACCATCGCCACCCAGCTGCCAGTTCTACTGTACTGTGACCTGTGGTGACTGCACTGGCCCCATCATCTCCGGCGTAGAGGGACCCGAGCTGCCGGTCGCAGCGCACCTCCGTGGAGAAGTGCTCTGACGGAGGCCGAGCTTGCAGCCGAGGGACGGTCCCCTGTCGAGTAAAGCCAGGCTCAGACTTGTTTTTAAATCTTAACCGATTGTGAAATCTGGCCGCACATAAGGACAATCTTCACAGATTTTTTTCTCAATCTAAAAACATACACGCACTACAAAAGAGTTGAAGATTGTCGTGCATCACACACTACTAGATATTAAAGGTTGTATCAGTCATTTCAGGCCCAAAAACAATCACCATCCAGCCGTGCACAAGCTCTAAACCTCACAACACCCGCCCCTGTCGGTGATTGGTTGAAACACTGTTTGTTTTGGTTTTGAGTGGTGGTGTACCCATTTGTTTTGTGTGCAGATCTCAGAGCCTAGGCTGCATACAGAGACGCGGTTTTTGGACGGCATGCTTATGGGGCGGGCAGCTAGCGGATCGTTAGGAAAGATTAGGTGAATGTGATCATTTATGTTTCGGCCTTTTTTGGGCCTGAAATGACTGATACAACCTTTAAGATTATCATGCCAGGGGGAGCACCTCACGTGACTCACGGAAAAGCGGGCGGAAGATCATCATTAGTAGAAGGTCTCAACAGGTAATGTTTGCATTTGCTAGCAGCTTTGTACACTCACCCGGTAAGGCAAGGCAAGGCAAGTTTATTTATATAGCACATTTCATACTCAGTGGTAATTCAAAGTGCTTTACATAGAAGACATTTAAAATAATCAAAAGAAATATGAATAATTAAAACAGTTTAGAATAAAGAAATTAAAATAATCAACAGAAATAAGAATAATTAAAAAATTAAATAAAATACAGTACAAACAGTCGGACATACAGTGACACAGTGCTCATTCAGTAAATGCATAGCTAAACAGATGTGTTTTGAGTCTGGATTTGAATGTGACTACTGTAGGAGCACATCTGATCTCTTCTGGAAGCTGGTTCCAGCTGCGGCTGGCATAGTAGCTAAAAGCGGACTCTCCTTGTTTAGAGTGAACCCTTGGTATTTCTAGCTGACGTGATCCTAATGATCTGAGTGATCTGTTGGGTTTATATTCAGTGAGCATATCTGCAATATATTGAGGTCCTAGGCCATTGAATGATTTATATACCAGTAATAATACTTTAAAATCAATCCTAAATGTAACTGGGAGCCAGTGTAAAGACCTGAGGACTGGTGTGATGTGTTCATATTTTCTTGTTCTGCTCAGAATCCTGGCAGCAGCGTTCTGTATGAGCTGCAACTGTCTTATGGTCTTTTTGGGAAGGCCAGTGAGGAGTCCATTACAATAATCCACCCTGCTGGTGATGAAAGCATGCACAAGTTTCTTTAAGTCTTGACTGGAAACAAAGCATCTAATTCTTGCAATATTTTTCAGATGATAATATGCTGATTTAGTTATTGCTTTGACATGACTACTGAAACTAAGGTCTGATTCTAGAGACACACCAAGATTCCTGACTTGATTTTTAGTTGTTAGACCCCTAGAGTGTAGGTATGCGTTCACCTTGAGAACTTCATCTTTGTTTCCAAACGCAATGACTTCAGTTTTGTCTTTGTTTAACTGAAGAAAGTTTTGGCACATCCAATTGTTTACTTGATCAATGCATTGGCACAGGGAGTCAATGGGGCTGTAGTCGTTAGGCGATAGGGCTAAGTAGAGCTGTGTGTCATCTGCATAGCTGTGGTAAGAGATTTGGTTCTTTCTCATTATTTGGCTCATTGGGAGCATGTACAGATTGAATAATAGTGGCGCAAGAATTGAGCCTTGAGGGACTCCGCATGTCATGGACGTCCACTCAGACTTATGGTCTCCTATACTCACATAATAACCTCTCCCTTTTAAGTATGACCTGAACCATTTTAGGACTATCCCAGAAAGCCCCACCCAGTTTTCCAGCCCGTCAAGAAGTATGTTGTGATCGACAGTGTCAAATGCAGCACTGAGGTCGAGTAGTACCAGTGTGGCAGTATGAGTTAGTGTAATGAGCTGGCGTTCCTTTGGTCACTCCCCGTGTGAAGCTCCGCCCTATAAATATCGAGTAATCCTTCTGACGGTCTCTTGCTCATTGGTGACAGGAAGTTGCGTTGTGCTTCCTGGTCTCGTTCCCCGTGTGCGGTGCTGTGCTGCGCTAACAGGTAGGGTGCCGACTTTGCTGTCTCCGTGCGAACATTGTTCCCTGTTGTCTTGCTTACTGGTATTATGTGGTTATTTGCGCTCGTAGATCTCCGGTCGGATGGACGAACTTTCATCTCGGCGTTCAATTTATGGAACCGCTGAACACAATGCATTACCAGTGCTGTGGGCACTCGTCGAGCTTTTTCCCTCAGTTATGTCTGAATGATGGCTAACAAGAATGAGGCCAGTTTAGCCGGAGATCATCACTAGCTGCACAGGACCGATTCGCTGGCTGCTGTTTTGCTCTGTTTTGTTTTGTTTGGCTCTGTGTTGCTTTGTTTTGTGTTTTGCTTTTGCCGTTTTGCCTGCGGCTATATTGTACCTCGTTGTCTGCGTTTAAGGCTGTTTCGTGTACATCTCTGTTTTGTTTATGTCTCTGTCTGACCTGCAAACGTGCCGCTTTGCCCGGGCCACTGCCTTGTTTGTGTAAATGACGTATCAGCGAGTGGAGTAGATCGCTGGATGTTCGTCTTTGCTATCACGGCCACTGGGTAGTTACGGCTGTCTGGCCAGAAGTATGTGGCATTCGTTACAGGAGTGCTCTTGTTTTTATGATATGTGACCATAGCTTAAGGGGTTGGGGCTTTATATCATTATTTTGTTGATTTAAGAAGTTTATTTTCCTGTTTTGTGTTTTTGTTTGTTTTGATTTCAATTTAGACTAAAATTGTATTTATATTTCACTTGATTTCTCTTTTTTTGGAGTTATTGGATGTTTATATATATATATTAGTTTTCTTTATACTGCCGTACTATAACCATTGTTGGTTTTGGCAGTCATTTTGTATTTTGTGATTAAGTTTATTTTTGTTTTGGTTTCTTTTATTGAATTGAGAAATGTTTATTGATTTGTTTGTTTTTGTGATAAGAAAAATATTGCTTTTCTTCGATTTCTGTATTTTCTTTTTGGTAAACCTTTGTTGAAAGAGTGTGGTTGTGCGCATTTTCTGTTTGTTTCTTTTTTTTTGTTATAGAACTGAGAGCCAATGGTGGTATTGGTGTCAGGGTGACATTATCCCCGTTTGGAGTGCTGTTGACTTCCCTGTTTGCATTGGTGTTTATTGGGGTGTTTGTGTGTTTACTGGGGGGGGGGGGGGGGGGGGGTTCCTGGGATCTTTTACTACCTTTTGAGTCCTTTGCCTCCATCGGTAAGCCTCAGCAAGTTTGTTTCTTTCTTTTCTTTCTTTTTTTCTTTTTTTTGTGTTCTCTTCCCCGGAGAGATGACTGTTGTGCCTTCAAAATTGAACATTGTCTTTGGCTCTATTGTATATGTATCTGTGTGTCTTTAACTGTTAGATTAATAGAGCTTGGGTAGTAAAATCATTCTCTGGGTGAAATTCCCAGGGTGGCGTAGTCGGTGTTTAGTCTGTCCTCGCCGGAGTGCCACACCAGCACTGATAATTTGCCTTTATCAGTATTTAACCGAATATCGTTTATTATCTTTATGAGCGCTGTCTCTGTGCTGTGATGTGATCGGAAACCAGATTGAAAATTGTCAAAGTATCCATTCGAGCTTAAGAATTTGTTCAGCTGATTGAAGACAACTTTTTCAATGACCTTGCCTATGAAAGGAAGATTTGAGATCGGTCTATAGTTGCTTAATATAGTCTTATCCAGATTTCTCTTTTTTTAGGAGGGGTTTGACAACTGCAGTTTTCAGGGAGTTTGGAAAACTCCCAGAGAGAAGTGAGGCATTAACCACTTCTAGAAGATCTGCTTTTAAGCTGTTTAACACACTCTTGAAGAAAGATGTGGGAAGTGCGTCAAGGGCGCAGGTTGATGTTTTAAGGTGCTGTACGGTTTCTTCTAAAATTTTGCAATCAATTTCTTTAAAATCAGACATAGTAACTACTTTCTCAGGTTGTGGTCTGCTCTGTCTGATCCCAGCGCAACTCAAGGATGTGCTGATCACCTTTCTGATATTATTAATTTTCTCAGAGAAGAAGCAAGCAAACTCCCTGCACTTGCTGTCTGAGAGCATTTCACTGGGAATCTGGCTTGGGGGGTTTGTCAGTCTCTCTACAGTAGCAAAAAGAGTACGTGTGTTGTTTAAGTTGGTGTTTATAATATTTGAGAAGAAAGTCTGTCTAGCTTTGCCTAGATCCATATTGAAAGCATGAATGCTGTCTTTGTAGATGTTATAATGGACTACAAGTTTTGTCTTCCGCCACATGCACTCTGTTTTTCTGCATTTTCTTTTCATATTTTGCACTGCTGTTGAGTTTCTCCAAGGTGCTTTTTGTCTACCACTCTTCCTGACCCTCACAGGAGCAATGTCATCAATTACACCTTTAACTTTTGAGTTAAAAGAATCAAGGAGAAAATCAACAGAGTCAGCAGATATGCTTGGTGTTAAAGATATAGCCTTCATAAATAGCACACTAGTGTTCTCATTTAAGCATCTCTTCTTGACAGACACCGATCTAGCTTCAATTGCAGGAGAGATCAATATATCAAAGAAAATACAGAAATGATCAGACAGTGCTACATCCTTAATAACAATTGATGAAATGTTTAGACCCTTACTGATAAGTAAATCTAGAGAGTGTCCACGATTGTGTGTCAGTCCATGTACATGCTGAATCAGATCAAAAGTTTTTAAAACAGTTTTGATTTCTTTTGCCATATTGGTTTCTGCATTATCTATGTGAATGTTAAAATCTCCAGCAATAGCAAAACAGTCAAACTCTGAAGAAATTGTTGATAGCAGTTCTGTAAAGTCTTCCACAAAGGCTGAAGAGTATTTTGGAGGCCTGTAAACAATGATTAGTAAAAGGCGTAGAGCATCTTTTAACACAATACCCAGATATTCGAAAGACGGGTAATTACCAAATGATATTTGCTTACATTGATAGACATCTTTAAAGAGAGCAGCTACACCCCCCTCCTTTCCTACCCGCTCTGCAGACACTCATGAAAGTAAAGTTAGGAGGGGATGTTTCATTGAGGATTGTTGCACTGCAGCTGTCTTCTAGCCAAGTTTCATTTAGAAACATAAAATCCAGGTTGTATGTGGTTATTAAGTCGTTGACTAGAAGTGATTTGTTTTTAAGTGAGCGGATGTTTAAAAATGCTAACTTAACGGTCTTACTTTCTGTCCCCACAGCAGTCTTAGTTTGGCGTGTAATAGGCACCAGATTAGATGGGTTTGCTGTACGGCTTTTGAAGGCCTTAGACTTTCTATCATGTAATCGAACAGCAATGGGGAAAGATACAGGCACACTGGGTTCCCGCTTGTTCTGTAAACATTTGAGAAAGTTACTGTTATCATAGCGGGGACCCGACACATATCACTGAGAGCTGGTATCAGTTGTTTTTGGTTGACCTCGAGCCGATGGAGGGGGGAGTGAGCCCTGGCGCTGTGGCAGAGGCCGAAGAGCTCTCACAGGAGGAGGAGGGCGAGCTGGGCCCGCAGGCTTTGGTGGGTTTGGGTCCTGACGTTTTTTGGTTGATATCTGCGGGCTTGCAGATAGTTTGGTTCCAGCAAACACTAGTTTTTCCATTTTCTCTGAGAAGCACAGAAGATGTTGTGGAGATGCTGGAGAGAGGAAAAGCGTGTCTGGGGAGAGGGGCTGTTTCTCTGGTGTTATCAGAGGCTGTAATGTGCTGTCCTGGTTTTCCAGAAAGTCGTCCTTGGGTGCTGAATCTTGGAGCGGTTCTAGTATGTCCCAGTCTGTCTGTGGTGAGCTCTGTGGGCAGGGCTCTGCTGAGATTGTGTCCGTGAGCAGAAGTTGTTGTGGCTGAGTGGTGTTATCATTGTCCTTGTGTGACGTGTCAACCGCATGTCCATTCAGGTAAGTTCAAAGGCCATTTCTCCACAGCAGCTTGTTTCGCCGTTTTCAAAAGTACTGTCATTCAGTTCTCTCATTGGCTATTGTGAAAAAACTGACTATCAAACATGTTTAATCAAATCGCGGTGTCCCTGATGTGTCAGCGAGCAGATCGGGAGGTTTAGATTTGATCTGTATGTAATATTGCCAAAATTGTCACAATTGTTTTCTCTGCAGGATTTTAGGTAACAGACTGATTTTCATTTATTGGAAATAACAAAATGATCTACAAAGAAATTGTGGTTGTGAGAAATTGAGCAGATTTATGTAGTATTGTTTTTGGAATAACTTGTGTCTCACAGCAATTGTGACTCACATTGTGTTGTACTGACCTTTTATTTTACATAATGAAATAAATAGTTGTGTTGTAACTACAATGGATAGATATTTTTGTGTAATCTCGAGGTAACGCGTTATACAAAAATAAGTTAATTGAATTTGACCACAAATAAAGTTACATCAAAATGAAAATTACATTTAAGTTTATAAAAGAAATGAGGTTACATCAAAATTATTGTCATTTGAGGTTACAAAACATTACAAAAAAGTGAAATTAAGATTTGAGCTCATTATAACGTTACATCAAAGTGAAAATCACAATTGACATAAAACAAATATATTAACATCAACTTATAAAAGGACTTTCATTATATATATATATATAAATATATATACACACACACACACACACACACACACACACACACACACACATTTACCTTGCTGGAGAAATCAGGTTATGTCTATTGAGAGTTATGCCTCAGTAAAACCAGTTATTTTTTGTTACCACATGAAGTACATTTTCTAAGTTGAATTGACAAACATTTTCTTCAGTGCAATCACAAGAGATTGCGTCTGACCAATTAAAGACAGAACAGCTCTCAAGAGACCAAATCCTTGTTCGAATGTTTCAGACACAGTGAGAAAAGAGCGGGGACTGCAATTTATAAAATGAGAAAATAAAAGTTTTGCAGTGTTTTGTGTCTTGGAGACCTGCAAAACAAAATTAGGAACCTTTAATAAAGCATAATAGGGACACTTTTAACACACAAGTAATACTTAATTATATTTAATTTAGAAGTTATATTTATTTAACGTTGTTTAAAGTAACACTATGTAGCTCTTCAACCTTCATAATATATTTCCAAGACCCTTGTGATGGTACATCGACTTACAATAGGTTAAATGACACGTCTGTATCGCTTTTACTGGCACTATGTAACTTCGGGTTTCGGGTAGTAACCCGAGCACAAAAAGAACTACAAAATTCAACTGCTTTACGTCAAGCATTACAATAGTCATTATTTTGTTCGGTTCTGATGTCGCAATACATCATACTTTCATGAAATCATGCATCATACTCGACCTTGTCTGTGGACATCGCTCATTCCAGAGCCGGTGCTGATAAACACGAGCGTGCGTGCGACAGTAGGCGGCGGTAGGATACATTATTTACCACAACGGTAATGGACAATTCCACTTCCAACCAGTAGGGCGACCGCAGAGGAAAAGATACTTGGTGTTGCTTTAATAAAGTTGTCATACATTTAGGGATACTCCTACCAACCACTTGGTGTCACTGTGGCTTCTTGTCTGAAGTGTGGTTGATTTTGTCTAATCACTTTCACACAGCGTTTGGATCCTGGGAAATTGCCAGAACGCCTTCTGTCTGAACGCAAACACGACCCGGGATCGATGCCGGATTGGGGAGCTAGTAACATTGCCGTGTTCAGTCCAACGTGCGCTGTGTGAACACAAGCCGTAATCAATGCCGTGTCGTAATGATGACGCTGAAGCCAAGATCTTTCGCCAGCTGTGAAACGGTACGCAATGCGCTAGTTTATGATCGAATCAGAGAAAAAAAAAATGCACAAGCGTGGTGAGCGCACTCTCCCGATTCCGGAAAATCACTGGCAGTGTGAATGAACCAAAATCAAACAAACCCGTGTCAAATCCCGGGTCACTTTATCCGTGTATTTTCCGGAATCTCTGTGTGAATGGGCTTAAGGCTGCGTTTACACTGCAAGTCTTATGCACAGATCCGACCCTTTTGACCATATCTAATTTTTTTATTATTTGCCAGCATGGACAGGATAACAGCTGTCATGACTGCAGAGATACAGACAGGAAAACAACAGTAATATTCATTTGTTATTTTGATCTAGAATTCTCAAGTGAAATAAAGTAGCGCTATAAGATTAAATTTTTTAATGAAGTAACGAGAGAGACTTTTAAATTAGAATGTCCATTATTTATACATAAAATTTTTTTTTTTTAGAAAAATCCTTCCACAAGTTTATACATTTCTAACCACAAAAACAGATATAAAACACTTACTTACAAACCTTCTCACAAAAAATATTTAAAAACCCTCAAAATATCAGGTTCACCCATCAACTCACCACAAGTGGTTAAAACAAAGTTAAGTTATACGATGCATATTCCAAAGTTAGTCTCTTTCTTTAACAAAACCATTAACCAAAAGAACAGGATCTCTTTCACCCCCCTTTTATTTTCCTAGTATCATTTGGTACCTAATTTGTTAATACCACACAAAACATTTAAAATATCCCTTTATGCTTTTTATCAACAGAATATTTTGGACCATGAATTATCACATTGAGACTAAAGTAACCCAAAAGCCTCAAACTCCAATGTTTCACAGACTGAAATATTTCTTAGACAAGACCATTGCATAAACATGGGAAATTCCCTGGTGGGAACCACCCTTTCTGAGTGGTCTACAAACAAGGCAGAAACTGATCCACACTGCATTTACAGCTGTTATAACAGCCATCACTTGTAAACTTGAGTATGAACCCCAGAAGACTGACCTGACATTTTACAAACTGCTGGGGACCCGGTCAGGTAGAAGACCCTCCTGGGGACCTGTGATGTAATGTTTTGATATGCTAATTAATGACGTCACTGTGTGTGTTTAAAAGGTTACCAATGGGGACCTCACCTAAAATTTCTTCAGAATCTTCAGACACAAGTCAGCAGATGCTACTTGCTAACTCTAAACACAACTGCATTGCAAATACATTCAATTGTATTTAGGGATGTCAATTTTCACAAATTCCCCTGATCGATCGTCATTTAAATGAACGATAAATTAATCGTTATAGCCTTAATACTGCAATATGGGTCTGCTGCAGGGGCATGGCCAACAGCATGACAGGGTCTGCAAATGCTGCTCAAAACAACATGTTCCTCACCAAATTAATGAGAAGGGTTTTTAATCTAAATTGATCACAAGTGAACTTGAACTAAGTTACCATTCAGAATGACTCATGTTGTGGACGCGCTCTTCTTGGAACAACGCGATACGGCAACTAAACCCAAATAATTCACATTGTCATTTTACATAACATTATAAAGAGAAAAATATTGTAATAAAACAGTCATAAGTCGTGCATTGCCGTTTGAGCTGCGCGCGCTAAAGATCACGCTTTAGTGTCAATTCTTAACCAAATGCATCCGATATGAGATAAATCAGATATAGATGGGCATATACAAAATAAACTATTACAACTTATATTTGAACTTACATGATGAAGGTGTAAAACAGTCCCACACATAAATCCGGCACGCTCGCTTGCATGTGTTGCGGTTTAGCAGCACGCACGCGCATGAACCTGCTTAATCCAAGATCAATAAGTTTTATCGATTAAATGTATTATCGACAATTAATCGATCGTCGATTAATCATTAACATCCCTAATTCTATTGCATTCAAATAAATTATTCTTTGACAAAAGTAGTTCTGACAACTTTATTTGTCACCGCTTTTGAACAAACATTTCAACAGTTGGATTTCAATGAAATGTGGGTGTGCATGTTGCATTTACATAAAACTAAAATTTTGCACTCCTTTTTAACGTTGTTCCTACATTGTCTTCCATGAAAACCTTTATTTTCTTTTCTCACACTCCCTCTTGAGTGCTGTAATTCGGTTCTTTATGTAAAATTTCACGGCTTCCCAGGTTCTATTCTGGAGCAATACCGGCGCTGACCTGATGCAGTCTTCACACTGTCTTTTCCCTGGTACCCTGCCAGATGTGATGCAATGCAGAAGTTTGTTCTCCACTGCCTTCACCTCATCTTCAGTCCATTTTCTTTTTTGGCTTTTTGACACACCTAAAAATAAAAATAATTTTAACTCAACTTTCAAAAGAGACAATCTTTCACCTCACTTTAAAAAGCTGAGTGCAGAGTACACAACAAAGTGTCCGCACTTTGCATTACGCACACTAGGACATCTGCATTCAATACCAAATAGAGTACCAGACCATTAATATTGAGACCTAGGATATTTTTATCTTCAGATGCAGATGCAGTAAAAATTATAGATTACGTGGCCTGTGATTATGTCACTTTTAGGCTATGTGTTTGATTGAAGTTATTAAAGGGTGTAGCCATCCAGTCCCTGTTTATCAAGTGTGTAGGAAAATTATTGTACAGAATTGTATGTAGAGGAATGTGACACTTTGAGCGCTGTTGAGCTGAATTGTAAACCCCTCTGATTGGCCATTGTGTTCATTCGCTCATCGGGTATGTCTGCGATTGGCTAAAATGATCAACGCATGGGAGCGTTTGAGAGCACACAAGTGTTTGAAAGATTTTTTTTAAAACGGGAGTGGGAGGTTTTGAAAGCAGAAGCAGCATCTATCAGCGGAGCGGTCCTGCTTTCAAAAGCTCGCGTGTGTCTGTCTGTGCAAGCGCTCAGTGAAGAGCATCATTGATGTATATTTACAAGTTTTTGAAGTGCTGATCATTGTAGCCAATCACAGACATATCCGATGAGCGTTTGAACACAATGGCCAATCAGAGGTGTTTACGATTCTGCTCAACAGCGCTCAAAGCCTCACATTGTAAAATTTAATTACCGACTTGGTATTGAAGTCGGTACTTTTGACAACACTATTCCTTTAACAACAATTTGTTTGTCTCCATTAGTTCACCCAAAAATGAAAATGTAATGTTTATCTGCTTACCCCCAGGGCATCCAAGATATAGGTGACTGTTTCATCAATAGAACACAAATGAAGATTTTTAACTCCAACCGTTGCAGTCTGTCAGTCGTATAATGCATGTGAATGGCAACAGATTGAAAGCAAAATCTATCAGAGTAAAAAAACATTCACAGACGGATCCAAATTCAACCCTGCGGCTCATGAAGAAACATTGATATTCTCAAGACACGAAGTGATCGGTTTGTGCGAGAAGAAACCGAACGGTATTTATATACTTTTTCCCACTAATACACAACTATGTCCAACAGCCATGAGCGTGCAATCACTTACGGTGCGTGAGGTCAGAACACGGTTTCGTGTTGTTTACGCATGCGTGGAGTGTTCTGACCTCACGCACCGTAACTGATCGTGCGCTCATGGCTGTTGGACGTGGACGTGGTATAAAAAATATATAAAATACCGTTTAGTTTCTCACACAAACCGATCTTTTTGTATTATAAGACATCAATGTGTCATCATGAGCCGCAGGGTTTAATTTGGATCTGTCTGTGCATGTTTTTTTTTTGCTTTCAATCTGTTGCCATTCACATGCATTATACGACTGACAGACTGCAATGGTTGGAGTTAAAAATCTTCGTTTGTGTTCTATTGATGAAACAGTCACCTATATCTTGGATGCCCTGGGGGTAAGCAGATAAACATCACATTTTCATTTTTGGGTGAACTATCCCTTTAAAGGAGTAGTTCACTTTTTAAAGAACTTTTGCTGATAATTTACTCACCCCCATGTCATCCAAGATGTCCATGTCTTTCTTTCTTCAGTCGAAAAGAAATTAATGATTTTGATGAAAACATTCCAGGTTTTTCCTCCATATAATGGACTTCAATGGTAGCCAAAACGGTTCAAGGTCCAAATGAGTTTCAGTGCAGCTTCAAATGACTTTAAACGACACCAGACAATGAATAAGGGTCTTATCTAGCGAAACGATGCGCCATTTCGAATATATATTGCGCCATAAATAAAAGAGTTTAAGTATTATTAGCACAAATGCCTTGCTCTGTCCTGAAATGCACGTTCGTGATTCTCCTGTTCGAACTCGTATATCAAAATGAACAAATCTTTTTTCGAGTCATCGCATCGTTTCGCTAGATAAGACCCTTATTCATCGTCTGGTGTCGTTTAAAGTGATTTGAAGCTGCACTGAAACTCATTTGGACCTTGAACCGTTTTGGCTACCATTGAAGTCCATTATATGGAGAAAAACCTGCAATGTTTTCATCAAAATCATTAATTTCTTTTCGACTGAAGAAAGAAAGACATGGACATCTTGGATGACATGGGGGTGAGTAAATTATCAGCAAAAGTTTTTTAAAAAGTGAACTAATCCTTTAATCTTTGTTCTTGCACTTCAGCAAGCATAACACAGAATATATCGCAAATACAGTTAATGAAAATATCAAGAAATACTGTAATATAATGAAATGCCCCTATTATGGATTTTAGAAAATGACCTTCATGTAGTGTGTAACATCAGTTTTAAATCTGAAAGTGCCCTGTATATAAAGTTATTGTCTTTAAAAACGATTAATTTAGTTTCGTTGTGATGTCAAGACGAAACGCTAGTATATTGCCTGTCCACTTATTGCGCACGCAGACACAAGGGAAACTTGAAGCTCAAACCGGCAGCTGATTCCTGTACTGGACAGCATCACGTCGAGAAGACACTGTGCTCTACAATGTGAAGGTAAAGCCAGTTTTTTCACTCCCCAAGGCCAGCATGTGAAGAATCAGTGGTTAAAAGTCATCTTTACCAAGATATCACAGCAGTATAATCCTAAACTATTGCTGTGTTCCCTTTATTTTACTGACGACTGCTCCTCAAATCTCGGAGTTCAATGCAGGATTCACAAACCGCTTGCTCTTGAAAGATAGTGTTCAAAATACTTAGTTTTGAGTTTTATATTGTGTATGTCTCCTGCTAACTGTCTCACTGGAATACTTCTGCTGATCAGCTGTGGGCCACTATTACCTAAAACTGTCTATTAATGCAGATTATCTGTCGTTCTCACTACTTCGAGGAAAGATTACTTTGGAGCAAGATTTGTTTTACCAAGATTTGTTTTACCAATGTTTGTTACATCAGTCATTCATGCTAGAGCTCGGCTAATATATACATTGCATAGCCTACATGCACTGTTATTGATCAGTTTCCACGTGTTCACTGCAATATATTAGAAAAATACTCCAAAAAAAGAGAATCGGTTTGTTGATGGACATACACTTGTTAAAGCTGATGGTTAGGAATTACAGTTGCAACATCTCGTAACGTACCTCAAACTAAATAGCGCATCACTGAGAAACGTCCTGTTCAAGTCGTCCTTGCGATAGAGGGTTGGTTTGAATACTCCAATGTGTCATTATCGCACTCACGCACGGATTGATATGGTAAAATTGTCATCATAGTTTACTACTGCATTTAGTTTGCGGTGTAGGAAGCCTCAGGACACGCAGAGCTGACGTTATGGAAATGGGTGTTTGTTTTCGACAAGTGCTATACACGGTAGACCAATCACAACAGACTGAGCTGTCTGGCCAATCAGAGCAGAGTAGCTAAATGAGGGATTTAGAGAGATTGATTCATTTGACGAGTCGTTTGAGAATCATTAAAAATGTGATGTGCAATTGTATATTACGAGGAAATTAAACAGGTTTACACGCATCAAAGGTAAAATAAAATAGTTTTAGGAGACTCCAAAACAACATTAGGAAACTTTACATTGACTAGCATAATAGGGGCACTTTAAAGTGGTCTCTAATGCATTTCAAAGTCACAATTGTAACTGTAACTAGGCAAGTCAGTTCTTAGAAGTCTTGACTCTTTACCTGACTTTGAAGGCAACTCTTTCTCCTTTGCTGACTTGCGGCCAAATGAAAGCTCTTCTGGAAGATAAAGAAAATAAACACTTCAACATTTTGGCGCACTGTAACCAAAAGCATCAATAATGATGACCATTAAAAGTCATTCTCAGAGCACGGGTTTGACTTTACCTGTAGATGTTGAAGGGGAATGACATCGCTTCTTTGGCTGAGGCATCTCACTCTCCCTCGAAGACTGGCTGCCAAACAAAGATTCCTCTGAAGGACAGAAAATAAGACTTTTACCGTACACCATAACCAAAAGCAAGCAATTAAAAAATACAAATGAAATACAGGTTGTACTAAGCAAGACAAGGCCAGGCCAATCGATTCACACTACATATCGTTTATATAAAGTCAAGGGCAGAGATAGCCATGGCCAATGCCTGAATTGGGTGGCAGCATATTGATGTGGTCAGAGAAAGACAACTGGTCATGACACCCAGGTTTCTCGCAACTTACTTGGATTCAGGTTGTCATTCTGTGAGAGAAATTCAGAGACCTGTTTGAAAACTGCTCATTTCATAGACTCTGCAGGACAGAGAAGGTTTGAGCAGGGGAGTTACCCAAGCCTGTTTTAATGTGGTATGAAATGTTCCAGAAGCCAGTGAAACATGTGATTGCTGACACAATGTTAAAAGTTATGGCTTGGATGAGGGTTAGTAAGAATGGGGTCCAGCAGACATGCAGTAGGATGACCACAAGTCAGTGAGCGAATAGTGGAAGTGATGCGCAGTTGATGGGGAAGACAGGTTGTTTCCAAGTGGCTCAGAGAATTGGTCACTAATGGCTGCCACTTTTTCAGTCAAGAAAGCAGCAAATAAATCAACAGAGGTTAGTGGCTTTGGAACATCGTTGTAGAAAGCCATTTTAACAGCACTAATGCTGGATAAGGAGGAAAATAGGAGTGCAGGGTAACCCTTGAGATTAGTTGGATCACTAAAATTCTGACATCTCTCAGAAGCTCTGAGATCAGTATGCAGATTTCAGATGGTAGAATCAGCCAAGGGTGAGGCTGGTTTGAGCGAGCAGGTTTGGTGGATAGAGGACACAGCCTGTCCAGACATGAGCTTAGTGTAGAGCAGAGATACTCTGTGGCATCATTGACCTCCAGTGAAGAAAATGTGTCGATATAGAGTTTAGGCGACCAATGAGAAGTGGGTGGGAGACAGGTTGAAGTATAAAAAACCCAGTAGTGGTGGAACAGAGAATGAAATTAACTAAAAGAAACAGTGGTCAGAGATGTGCAGAGGCATGACCAGTAGGCATTCTGTGGCACAGCTTGGGTGAGAATGAGATAAAGTTCCTTACCTGCTTTGTGAGTCAGAGGGCCGCAAACCTGTTTTATCAGGGACAACCATACAGATTTTTATAATACAAATAGCAAAATCTAAATCTTTATCATTCTTTATCATTGATAAAGAATTATTTATCCCCCAGGAATTCACATCAGATCGCAGCTGACCATACCTGTAGCTGAAGAGGACTGAAGTCGCTTTTTTGGCTCTGGGATCTCACTCTCTTCATCCTCACTTTCAGACACATCACTACCTACATTCACTTTCTCTGCAGAAAAGTGTGTAGAAAATAATTTGTTTCTATGCACCATATAGAGCTCCTTGTAACTGAAATAAATAGTGTCAACATATAATATGTATAAGAGCAAACATTTTTATGTTCTTACCGTAAGGCTCAAGGTTAATTTCATCAAGGTTTTTCCCCTTGAATTCTGATACTCTTCCCTGTTCAAGGGCCATCAGCACCTTGCTGATCTTTGCTAGTTGTAACGTCCCTTCCGGCAACCGGTAAAACTTTCTATGGACTCTTATATCATGTCCCATAAAATCGGCTAACTGGTCCATCTCAGTATCTTTTAGATTAAGCACTTTTGATAATGTCGCAATATGTTTCCGCAGCTTTGTGGATGACAAATTCTTTGGATGTTTGGCTCCACACTGGTAGGCTACTTTTCTGATGCAATCCGTGCCACGGTAGAATGAGGTCTCAGTCATGGGCTTTGCGAAAGAAAAAAAAAATCTCATCCAGTACACCACAAGTTTGACGATTCTTTACAAGTAGCTCCATGGAGTCCATCATACTTGGGGTCAAGAGTATTGGGACCTTTCGATCTCGCTTGCCTCTAATTTCGATGCGTTGGAAATGCTGACAGAGCTTCTGCTCAACTTCAGATAAAGCATCAGCAACATCGGAGTGTAAAGCAGATGTGTTTCGGAGAAGATATGAATTCAACCTCATTTTCGAAACTTCTCCTGCTCTCCTGCGATTAAACAGAATAACTTCACACAGAGTTATTTGGGCAAGTTTTGACCAGTTATTCTGACTTCTCTCAAGTTTGAGCTTATCTTGGTACAGTTTAGTTTGATCGCTGAGATGGATGTGCATTTTTTTAACATCCTCAGTAAAAGGAAGTAGTTCTGGAGAGTTCCATTTCGCTTCATGAAGCGTTTTCAAGGCTGAGGATGACACATACTCATTCCACTTTGTTTCATACATTTGCTTGAACATTTTTACATTTTGGACATCATTTCCCTCTCCTGTGATCATTGCTTCACATTCTGCAATATCAGACATTTTTTTAATAAGGTTGTGGCCCAGTTTTAATGCCAAAGATGGAATTGTGAAGACTTCATCTTCATCTTGGAATCCCGCAGTATCTTTAACAGCCTTGATAACGTGATAGAAGTTTGAGGGTATGAAAAAGTCTTTAATACTCTGTAGATTTCCCACTTTCCTAGCACACACCAACAGCCTTCCAGCCTCACGCATTTTAGTTCTGATGTATTCGTGCTTGGTTTTGTCACTCCCCATTTTGTTGCACAAGTGTTCTCCGAACTTGATGATACATGTATCACTTTTAACCGCCTGTGTTACTTCATCTTGCTTCATGTCACTGATCAGTTTCCATAATTTTTTTGTTACTCTTTCAGGAACAGGCTGCGCGTAAGCACAGAGTGCTTGAACTCTGGATCTACCTTGTTTTGTGACCTGGCACTTCTTGGCAAGGTTGCACCTTTGCATATGCCTCCAAAGTGCTTTTCGTCTGAACAGCCCTTGGCAGTTCAAACAGTGCATGTAGTCCTTAACGTTCACATGTTTAGCAGTGGATTGCTGACGTGGCACCAATACTCCTTTGCCATCTTTAAGAACATTTGTGTTGTGTACACGGTTGCCTTTATTCCTTAATAAATCTAGATTGATCCTCCGTTCTTTAGAACATTTTGGAAAGGAAAGAGCCTTTGCGACTTCGACCTCATTTTTATGTACCTGGGACAAGTGTCTTGCTATTTTGGAGAATGGTTTGGCGCAATAAAAGCAGTACTGTTTTTTGTTGAACATTCTTTTGCCTGTTGCAGTCTTTTTCACTTTAATAACTGAAACCTCTTCACTGCTGTCATTGTCTGAATGAGTCATAGTCTCATCCTCATGTGGGGGACATTCCTTGTCTTCATTAGTGGAAAATGAATTAACATTATCATCGAATGTTATACTGGGAGATGGACTGGACAAAGGCTGTGGAATGCTCTCTTCTGATTCTTCTGAACAGCTTTCAGAGTCAGGCACATAATCATCTTCGCTGTTGTCGATACTGCTAACTGAGTCATCTGAAGTGGAACTGATGTTTAAGGATTTTTTGGTAAGCTGTAAATAAATAAAAAAACATAGCTTTAGTTTAAAACTTGGCAAGCTAAAAAGTAAAAAAAGTTGGCGAGCAGGACCAGGCTGAGGACAGTGCGAGGACGGCACGAGGCTGGTGCCGTGATTGATTATGAGCCACAGCTGGCAAGCCCACCGGTCTCGTATCTTTTATGGTCCTCAGCCTCGTCCTGCTCGCCACAAAAACCATAATCAAAGTAGATATCTGTATGCAGGGTTCAACGGGAGTTCAGAGTACATGTAATATTCAAATAAAAGACGCTTCAATCAATGTCAGTGCAGCGCGAGCCGATCTTCATCAAGCACACAGCACAGCGCTAAGAGATCCAGTAAAGAAAGCATTTGAATTCACCACTGAAGTAATAACATCACTGTGAGATCTAGTGAGAAGCATTCACATTTCTCTGTTATTAATGGATCAAACAGCGCTGACGTGGAAACCAGGAGAAACATTATGCCATGAATGAACTAGTTATAGGCTTTAAGTTCACAGAGCATTGAACTCGCAAAGATTGTGGAAGCTTTCCTCTGTTAATGTGCAGCACATTATAATTATAATCGTAATTATTAGGGACCGAGTTAAAAATAAAATTAACCATTGATTCCTAAATTCCCCATCCCGAGGAAGGCTGAACAAAGTGGACCTGCAATCCGAATTAAAATAACAGTGTTTCGACGGCATTGCGGCAACAACACTCCAGTGAAATCGTGTTTTATCTCCCCTTTAAGACAAAATATCACACACACACTAATGAGAAACTTACAAATACACTGTCAGTCCTCTTTAGCTCTGGGATATCACAGGGTCTTGGTGATTCAGAAGAACTGGGTAAATCGAGAATAACTGTATCCACTTCACTGTCCGTGTCCTGGCAAAAGAGATAAATATAAATTAAATACACATATGCAAAGACCAACAGCGGCTGAGACTGACAGGTCACGTGACCATAGATCATGGGAATTTGTGTAAAGGCGGCTCCTGTCAGTCTCGACCCCTACAGTCTCTCAGTCATCGCCTTTCGTGTTGTGCACACTGTAGCTCCACAGACCTCTCTCTCAAGAAATAATTAGCAAGAAAACATCTATACAGACTAGGGATGTTAACGATTAATCGATGATTGATAAAACAATATTGTAATAAAACATTGTGAATGCTGTTTCACTGCGTTGCTCCAGGAAGAGCATCCACAACATGAGTCATTCTGAATGGCACGGAACTTAGTTCAAGTTTTTCTTGAAGCACACTTAATATTACAGATTGTATCTGCACAAAATTATGTTTATTTTGTATACATCTGATTAATCTCATATAGAATGCCTTTCTTTGAGTTAAATAATGCGCTAGCAAAGTGCTCAGGGCTCGACATAAGCAATGGCCCGGGGCCAGTAAAAGAGTATGTCGGGCTAGTTGATTGGCCAGTCACCTGCCCGCGCGGGCCAGTAACTGGCCATCAGCAAAACAAACAGCAAACGTCATACACAGTGGCGCGAAGAGTGTCAATGTTACTTCAGGTTATTTATAACGTGTTAAAATGTCAGAACTACGAGGCTAATACGAGAAAGAGGACATTCCAAGTGTCAGCGCTGTATCGATAAGCTCGGACGTTATCGGTTCTGCTGTCGGTACTGGAGAAATACACGTAGGATATCATTTATTATTGCTATAAAGACGTTTTTTTTTATTACCATCTCGCTGAGTCGCCAGCCATTTCTATACATAATACAATTAAACCATTTGTCTGATGCATTTTTGCTATTCGCAGTCTCAACTTTAAAAACTCAAACTTTAAGACAGAATCAGCACGATCAGTGATTGTTGTAAAATGCAGTCTCTTCTGTTGCTAAATTGCGGGACATTTAATAATCAAAAGAGCTATTAAAAAGCACAAAAATCTGCGCGAGAGATGCTGTTCCCAATGCGGCGCGCGCTCTGAAACAGACCGCAACGAGACAAGCAAATTTTACTTTGGGCTTCATGTGCGCGTCTAAACGATCTGATGTACACAAAAATATGTCAAAAGGACCGGCTTGGAGATTCACTTAAACAGTTTATGTCTAAAATGGATGCAGTGAGTTATGGAAATAGTTGGGAGAAAATATGGTGCATCAGTAGACTATTAGACTACTAGTATAGAGCTGCACTCGTTCTTAAAGGGGCAGGAGTCTAATAAACATGCTGACGATTGCACCATTACTGAGAATCAAACAACAAAAGGCAAAAAGAAAATCACACACAGCTCTTGAATGAATAACTTTAGCTTTAATAAGTAAGATGAGGAGACTGAGAAAAAAGAGAGAGGGATGGAGATGAGGAGAGAACATGTTATTGACAAATAATTTACTGCAAGCTGTAAGGTTATTTTTGCATGTCTCCAGGGGCTCTCTCTTAATTCCTGTACTCCCTTCGCTGTTTTGATTAATCCTAATGTATACAATAAATACAGTTTAATGGAAAAGTGCTTTTCTTATATTTTCTCGATCATGGGAATTTGTGAAAATTTACATCGCTGATGTAGGCATTATGAAATTAATACTTACCACTGATTTCTTTGTAGACAGTGACTGTTTGGTAACATCTGAAGGCATGGAAACACCCATTTTTGCCTTTGGATCCTCCTGTTCAGGTTAACAGAAATAGTCTGTCGTCATAAATTCTTTCTATATCTTTGTTTGTTTTTTAAACACACACACACAAATTTACCAAGGATCGTTCTCTGCACATCAGCTGTAAGGCAAGGATGTCCTGTTTGAGGGAAGATGGTACATGATCATCTGGGGTCTGGTGGGGCATGATGGGGCCAACACCTGGTGTTTCCTTTGAACTTTCCTTATCCTGAAATAAATTAATTTAATGCATAACTGTAGACGTACAATACTTTAGTTTCACTTTACATCCTTTAACAAGTGTACAGTGCATGTGACATGGTCCCAGGTCTTGCCACTGTCAGTCTTTTTACATCAGTGCAAAACTAGGGTATGCAGTTTAAGAGTACTATTCATCAGCATGCAATTGAATATAAGACGCAAACCAATAACCTTGTTAACTAATCTTAGGCCTAGCACCTAAAACTAAGAACCTTAAGCTAAATTACCTTAATTAGAAGCAACGCACGTCTTAATCAGTTTAATTGACAATCTACCTCCTCATAGTATGACTACATAGCCAGAATTAAACATTTACCATGGTATTTATGTTGTAAAACAAACAGTCTTACCTTATTTCGTCCATGATATGTCCAGTAGAAAGGAAATTTTCGGAGAAGATGACAGATGTGTCGTTGTGATCTCAAAATGGCTGTAAGTGACTTCTGCAATCCAATTAGTCTCTCCAGATCGGACCGAACTAAAATGGCGGCCGCAGCTGCGCGATGTTAATCTTAATAATTCCGAAATATATGTCATTTAATAAAATGAATTATCTGTACAATGATGATTATATCACTACTACTACTATTTCTGAATTTTTGTGGGAATGCATGGTGTACTGAATAAAATAAAATAAATCCATCAAATGGATTAACCCCCATTATAAACGACTAGACTATCATAATTAGGGGCCAAGCCCCGAAGGGGCAAGGCACCTATTGTATCTGTTAGTTTTCTTATTATTATTATTATTATTATACTTCTTCTTCTTCCCAGTGGAAGTCTATGGCAGCCCTATGAACCGTACATAGGAAAATGATGAAATTTGGCACACTTGTAGTGATGGTAATGAAAAGTAATTGTAGCAATTTTTGAGTCTCTAAGACCAACTCTTTAGCGCCACCACCAGTTCAAAAATTCAACATTGAAAGTGTAATAACTTTTGAACCCTTTGATCTAGAGACATGAAACTTAGTACACCTGATTCCACTCATCATGCTGATCACAACCAATACCTTACATTAAGACCCCGCCCATTACAGTAGTGGCCATTTTGAAATGTACAGTATTCAGTTATTTCGCTACTCCTCCTTCAAATTTTGTCCAATTTTCTCCAAACATGCACTCAAATGATCTTCGGACTGAGCCGCATAAAAGTACTGTGCCCGATTTTTTTTTATTCATCTTTGTTCAAAAGTTATGGTGTCGCAAACTTAACGAGGTCGACCCAAAATTGGCTAAGAGGCTGTATCTCGGCCAAAGTTTGATCAATCGAAACGAAAATTGGTACACTTCATCGGAAGCATGGTCTGAGGTTCCATGCCAAAGTTGGGAACAGCGCCACCTACGGGTCATGAGATATGCAAAATTGCTATTTTTGCCAATAACTTTTGAACACTTTGTCAGAAAATCATAATTGTGGTATCTATGGATTCCTTGCATCATGCCGAATCCGTGGATATCAATATTGCCATGATGGGATGTACCACATGTCCGCCATTTTGAATTTTGTCATATTTTGAAATATCTTTTAAAATATTAGAAATTTCTTCACCAAAATTGGTATGGATCATCATTAGCATGGCCCAAAGGTACCTGAGAAGTTTGATCACAGCGCCACCTAGTGTTCCAGAGATATCATTGTTCTTTGAAAAAACGCTTATAACTTTTGCTAACATTGCTTGATATTTGATTTCTTTATGTCAGTATATTCCTTGGGTTATGCCAATTTCAACGATATCTCATATGTTATTTTCCAACAATGTAACTGGCCGCCATATTGGAGCGAATGTAAAACAGTTTTTTCGCTACTCCTCCTTCAAATTTTGTCCAATTTTCTCCAAACATGCACTCAAATGATCTTCGGACTGAGCCGCATAAAAGTACTGTTCCCGATTTTTTTTTTTTCATCTTTCTTCAAAAGTTATGGTGTCGCAAAATTAACAAGGTCGACCCAGAGTTGGTTCCCAGGCTGTAACTTGTTAACAGTTTGTCACAAAATCATAAAATTGGTATCTATTGATTCCGTGCGCCATGTCGAATCCGAGGATATCTATTTTGCCAGGATTGGATGTCCCAAGTCATAAGCTAAATTAGCATTAATTAGCTTAGCACGCTAATCTGGTTAACCTGCTTTTATGTGCTCATTCTCACACTGAACCCTCTCCTCTGCTGCTCTGAAAATCACGTCCTCTGAGTGGCGCAATCGGTTAAACCATGCATCTTGAATCCCGAACCATTCTGGTCGTGGGTTCGAGTCCCATGTGGGACGACTTTAAAATTGTGTATAAAGTTGTCATTTCAATTCCTTCCGGCTCTGCACTGCTGTTGGTGTTTAAATGCTCGCTGTGCTTCATTTACATGTATATTCAATTTGTGCTGTTTTTGTTCTTGCGGCTCTGCACTGCTATTGGTGCTTAAATGCTTGCTGCACTGCTGTGCTCACAGTACTTGCTGTACTTGATGTGCTTGATGTACATTTACATGTACATTTAATTTCTACTGTTTTTCTTCTTCCGGCTCTGCACTGCTGTTGGTGCTTAAATGCTCGCTGTGCTTCATTTACATGTATATTCAATTTGTGCTGTTTTTGTTCTTGCGGCTCTGCACTGCTATTGGTGCTTAAATGCTTGCTGCACTGCTGTGCTCACAGTACTTGCTGTACTTGATGTGCTTGATGTACATTTACATGTACATTTAATTTCTACTGTTTTTCTTCTTCCGGCTCTGCACTGCTGTTGGTGCTTAAATGCTTGCTGCGCTGCTGTGCTTACAGTAATTGCTGTGCTGCTGTAATTGATGTGATGCTATGCTTCCTGTACTTGGACTACTTGCTGTACTTGCTGTACTTGCAGTCCTTGCTGTGCTTGCTGTATTTGTAGCTAGAAGTACTTGGTCTGCTTGCGGTGCCTTGCAGGGCTTGGCCCCGTATTGCTGCTTGCAGCTATATTTATGATCTGTATTTATAAAAATAAATAAATAAAAATAACTAGTTTCACATAATCTATATATATATTAGAAGCAGTTTAGCTTAACTTAGTCTATAACAAAATATAAAAATATTTTGAGCTTTTTATAATTTCATGTGGAAGTTACTTTGCACAAATATGTCCTCCTCATTAAATATTTTAGTAAGTTAATCATAGAGACAGAAAGGGGGGAACAACACCGCTGACAACAGACTGTCAGAAGGCCAAATGAGCCCAATGTGTGTTCACCCGACATATCAAGTCCCCATTACAACCAACCCCCTGGTTGTGATGGGGACTTGATATGTCGGGTGAACACAGTTCTTGACATTTCCATTGGACTCATTGGGCCTTCTGACAGTCTGTTTTCAGTTGTGTTTTGTTTAGACCATTACAGCAAAACCGAGGCGATGAGATCCAGGCAGTTCAGCAATGATTATGTCAGAGATCATATTTGAATATGGAATAGCGAACTCATTGTCATGTTCAAGAAACCAGTCTGAGATGATTCCAGCTTTATGACATGGCGCATTATCCTGCTGAAAGTAGCGATCAGAAGTTGGGTACATTGTGGTCATAAAGGGATGGACATGGTCAGCAACAATACTCAGGTAGGCTGTGGCGTTGCAACGATGCTCAATTGGTACCAAGGGGCCCAAAGAGTGCCAAGAAAATATTCCCCACACCATGACACCACCACCACCAGCCTGAACCGTTGATACAAGGCAGGATGGATCCATGCTTTCATGTTGTAGACGCCAAATTCTGACCCTACCATCCGAATGTCGCAGCAGAAATCGAGACTCATCAGACCAGGCAACGTTTTTCCAATCTTCTATTGTCCAATTTCGATGAGCTTGTGCAAATTGTAGCCTCAGTTTCCTGTTCTTAGCTGAAAGGAGTGGCACCTGGTGTGGTCTTCTGCTGCTGTAGCCCATCTGCCTCAAAGTTCAACGTACTGTGCGTTCAGAGATGCTCTTCTGCCCACCTTGGTTGTAACGGGTGGTTATTTGAGTCACTGTTGCCCTTCTATCAGCTCGAACCAGTCTGGCCATTCTCCTCTGACCTCTGGCATCAACAAGGCATTTCCGCCCACAGAACTGCCGCTCACTGGATGTTTTTTTCTTTTTCGGACCATTCTCTGTAAACCCTAGAGATGGTTGTGCGTGAAAATCCCAGTAGATTAGCAGTTTCTGAAATACTCAGACCAGCCCTTCTGGCACCAACAATCATGCCACGTTCAAAGTCACTCAAATCACCTTTCTTCCCCATACTGATGCTCGGTTTGAACTGCAGGAGATTGTCTTGACCATGTCTACATGCCTAAATGCACTGAGTTGCTGCCATGTGATTGGCTGCTTAGAAATGAAGTGTTAAGGAGCAGTTGGACAGGTGTACCTAATAAAGTGGCCGGTGAGTGTATATATATATATATATATATATTTCTAATATACAGGTGCATCTCAAATTAGAATGTTGTTGTCACGGTGGGTTTTGTGTCTTGTTCCTTGTTCTTGTCTGTCATGTGATTCCCTGTTTGTCATGTGATCCTGCCATGTGTCTTGTCATTTATTTATTGGTTGCTCAGTGTCCACAGGTGTTTATTAGTCTCCCCAGGTGTCTTGGATTAACCACGCCCCTTGTCATCTTGTTTAGCTTGTCTGCTTGTGTATTAAATACCTCTGTGTGTCAGTTGTGGTTTATCAGTCGTTGTTTACCGGTAGCTGTCTTTCTGTCCTCTGAGTTTCACTGTTTTCCCTGGATCACATGTTTGTTTGATTAAAGTGCTTGCGATTGGATTCTCTCTCCGTTTCATTCCTGACCGAACGTAACAGTTGTGTAAAAGTTTATTTATTTCAGTAATTCAACTCAAATTGTGGAACTCGTGTATTAAATCAACTCAATGCACACAGACTGAAGTACTTTGAGCCAAAGTCATCACAATTAAAATAACCAAAGACTTACATTTAACAAAAACCCACCAATTCTTAGAATACTTCATAAGACCAATAAAAAAAGCATTAGTGAATTGTTGGCCTTCTGGAAAGTATGAAAATTTATTGCATATGTACTCAATACTTGTTAGGGGCTCCTTTTGCTTTAATTACTGCCTCAATGCAGCATGGAATGGAGGCGATCAGCCTGTGGCACTGCTGAGGTGGTATGGAAGCCCAGGTTTCTTTGACAGTGGCCTTCAGCTCATCTGCATTTTTTGGTCTCTTGTTTCTCATTTTCCTCTTGACCATAGATACCCCATGGATTATCTATGCGGTTCAGGTCTGATGAGTTTGCCACTGCCGCCTCCAGCACCTGCTTCAGCACGTTATTTGACGTGTAATGTATGCGCTTGTGCAAAAACAAACATTCCAGCACCCACACTCACATCTAAACCTACACACACGTCAAATACACAGGAATGATTATCGGCCTGTTCACATCGGCCCTATTTTGACATCGGAACTATAACGATGTGAAAAAATTTACCATATCGGCCGATTTTATATCGGCGGCCGATATATCGTGCACCACTAATTGCACCCCAAATCATCACAGACTGTGGAAACTTAACACTAGACTTCAAGTAACTTGGGCTATGAGCTTTTCCACCCTTCCTTCAGACTCTAGGACCTTGGTTTCCAAATGAAATACAAAACTTGCCCTCATCTCTCCTCTGAAAAGAGGATTTTGGAGCACTGGGCAACAGTCCAGTTCATCTTCTCCTTAGCCCAGGTAAGACGCCTCTGACGTTGTCTGTGGTCAGTATCGCTGCTAGCCGTTTTGGTGCCCTAAGCATAATTCCTTTATGCCCTGTGGTGGACTGGCAAAGAAAGTTTTGTGCATATTCTGCCCAGGGGAGGTATTGGCTCCAGCTGTCCTGGTTCTGGTGGCAGTAAGACCTCAGGTATCTCCCAATTTCTTGGATCTTGCGTTCAGTCTGGCCGTTGGTTTGTAGGTGGTAACCGGAGGAAAGACTTATGGATACTCCTAGAAGTTTGAGGAAAGCTTGCCACACTCTCGAGATAAACTGAGGACCCTGGTCCGACATGATATCTTCGGGGATACCGACATCTCTGAACACTTGCTGGAACAGAGATTCATCAGCTTGAAATGCTGTGGGTAGACCGGGTATAGGTATCAACTTGCAGGCCTTGGAGAAACGATCCACAACGACGAAGATGCAGGTGTAGTTCTTCGACTTTGACAGATCAGTCATAAAATCGATAGCGATGTGAGACCAGGGTCGACGAGGAATAGGTAGGGGAAGTTTACCAGTTTACCCTCCGGAAGTCTTTTTGGGGTGTTGGTAACAGCGCAGACTGAGTAACCCTTGACGTATCGGGAGACATCCTGAGGCATGGAGGGCCACCAGTAGCGTTGACGTAGGAGCGAGAGTGTATGCCTACTGCCTGGATGTCCAGAGCCTGGAGATGTGTGGGCCGAGTCCAGAAGGGCCAAACGAAGAGGAGGTGCAACATAAATTAGCCCTTCTGGACCTCTCGGCGGAGCAGGGTTGGTACGGTTTTCTTGAGAGATCTGTTCATCGATATCCAAAGTGATGGGACTGACGAACATGGCTGGAGGGAGAATAGGTTCCAGAAGGGTTTCATCTGGAGTAGTTTGGTGAAGACGGGAAAGGGCATCGGCTTTGCAATTCTTGATTCCAGGATGGTAGGTTACGGTGAAGTCGAACCGTGTGAAGAACAATGCCAACAATCGGGCTTGACGGGGATTCAGTAGATTATGGTGATAACTTCAAATTGGTGATTGGCTCCCTCCAGCCACTGTCTCCATTCTTCTAGGGCCAGTTTGATAGCGAGCAGTTCTCTATTTCCAATGTCGTAGTTTTGCTCCGCCGAGGACAGCTTCCTAGAGTAGAAGGCACATGGATGGAGTTTAGGAGGGTCACCCTGCCGCTGAGAAAGAACCGCTCCGACCACGGTAGAAGAGGCATCTACTTTGACGATGAAGGGAAGGTCAGGATTGGGATGGAGCAGGAACGGAGTGGTCTGGAAGGTGTTCTTCAGCCAGTGAAAGGATTCGGAGGCTTCGGAGGTGAAGGACAGAGACTTGGGTCGGCCTTTGAGGAAGGAAGTCATGGGTGATCTGATGAGACTGTAGTTGTGGATGAATCTGCGATTGAAATTGGCGAATCCTAGGAAACGTAGAAGTTCCTTGACAGTTCTAGGTGGCTGTTGTGGCAAATTTAAAGTCTTCGGTTCAGGTCTCAAATAAATCTTTCAGAGTCGAAGTTCCAGGTCTCAGAAGAATTAACTTTATTGAGCAATTCAACAAAGTGAGATGCCAGCTGGCCATCTGACTTACAATGGTCAGCCTCCAAGTCTTATACCTTTTTCTTATCGTTGGTACCCAATGAGAATCTATATTATTATCTTTTTACACAATGGGTATCTATATTAGTATCCTTTTACACAATGGGCAACTGTATTAGTATCCTTTTCTTGGTGGAACGTCTTACATTGTATATAATATGTTTCTCTTCTAGTGCTTCCCAACACCTGCATCTCTACTACAAGTTTTTTGGGTACTTTTCCATTCTCTTATCCCTGCCCTGTCCTTACATGCCCTGTGACCTAGTTTTTCTGATTGCATTACCATTACAGCATTCAGACTCATGTATGAGACAGATGGAATTCTCCAACATGGCCAGTTCCGGATTGTGTCCACCTTCCTCTGGTCCATCTGTATGCCGTGTTGATCTATGAAGTACCTAAGGAAGTGGACTGAGGTGGTGTGGAACTCACACTTTTCAAGTTTGAGATCGAGTTGGTGGTTTCAAAGTTTTTCTAGGACCTGCTTAACGGGATGATGATGTTCTGAGAGGTTCCGGGAGTAGATGAGGATGTCATTGATGTAAACCACTACGAACCGATTAAGGAATGATCTGAATACCTCGTTCATGCATTCCTGGAACACTGGCTGGAGAGTTGGACAGGCCGTACGGCATAAACCTGTACTCGTAGTGACCCGTGGGTGTGATGAAGGCTCTTTTCCATTCATCACCTTGACGAATACTAATGAGATTGTAAGCGCTACACAGGTCCAACTTCGAGAAGATACGGGCTCCCTTCAGTTGTTCCAGAGCAGCGGGAACCAGAGGAAGGGGATAGCTGAACTTGACGGTCTGTGAGTTGAGGTGGCGGATGCACAGCCTCAAGCCCCTGTCCTTCTTGGCGACAAGGAAGAAGCTGGAAGCGACAGGGGACATGGATGGATGAATAAACTGTTGTTGAAGAGCTTCCTCGACATACTCCTCCATGGCCTTCTGCTCAGGGATGGACAAGGGATATACCCTACCCTTGGGTAATGTGGACCCAGGTAGCAGGTCGATAGCACAGTCCTATGGCTGATGAGGCGGTAATTTGGTAGCCAGTTGTTTACTGAAGACAACCTTGTGAGTGATGTCTGGACTTTTCACACAGGTGGAGTGGATGGCGAGGCTCTAATGATTCAGGTTAGATGAAGATGAAGAGTTGCCAGGAATTCTTTGAACAGAAGATAGACAGGATACAAAACACTCATTACTCCCATTGGAGTATCTCACAGGATCTCCAGTCGATGTGTGGTTGGTGTTGAATCATCCACAGGCGTGAGGATGAGATCTGCCGTGGATTCCTCCAGCACCATAAAGGTAATGTCCTCCGTGTGTAAACATCCAATGCAGAGCGTCAGGGTACGTGAGAAGTGACGAATGCGACCCCTTCCCAGCGGCTTTCCCTGAATGGTGTGGATGCAAAGATTTTGGGAACATTGTTTCTTGGGTGCCTTTAGTTTCCGAAGGAGTTGGGGGGAGATGAGTCGATGAAGGCTTGCGCGGAGACACATATATCACATATATAAACTGTGGTACGAGATAGGGTTTCTACTCTTGGAGGAAGTTAAATTTTACTCACCGCTGGGCGCTGGGGTTGCACAGGACAGACGTTGATAACATGACCTTCTTTACCACAGTACAGGCAAAAACGATGTTGGATTCTGCGTTGATGCTCCGCTTGGGTCAGGTGATAACGGTCGATTTGCATGGGTTCTGGTGCTGGAGGAATGACAGATGGTGTCGTGGGCGGAGGACATGCAGCGGAGGAAGAACTGACACAGGCGACTAGGCGCTGAGAGACACCTAATGGAACAGAGATGGTCTCTGACGGATGGTCTTCTGTATGAAACTCTCCAATCCCATCGAGTCATCATACACAACCATGAGTTGACGGATGTCAGCATTAAGACCATGGCGAAAAGCAGTGAGTAGGGCGGTCTCATTCCACCCACTAGATGCCGCCAGGGTGCAAAACTGTAAGGCATAGGAACAGACTGAGTGTTTACCTTGACGTAGACTGAATAGTCGATCGTGGATGGAGAGTTCCGAAGCAGTCTGACCGAACACCTCTTTGAAATGGCAGATGAAGTTGTTGAGCGATTTAGGGTGCTTTCACATCTGTAGTTCGGTTCATTTGGTCCGGACCAAAGGAGAAAAATTATACTTTGTAGCATTTTTCAGGCGTTTTAGTTCCTTTTCACACCACACTGATTGCTCTGGTCCGAATCAGTTGATGAAACAAACCAAAATGTGACAACATCCACATCACTCGTTGGCCAGATGGGTCTTTTCTAGAATGTATTTTGGTGGAAATATATACGTGGGAAAATATACTGATTGTATCCCTAGTCATAGTTTATTATATAGTTTGTCTACACCACTTTAGGCAAACAATAACATTTGAGAATGAACCGAGGATGCTTAAAAATAATGTTTTGTGCAATGCACGCGGCGAGTCACTGTAGGAGGAGGGGACGCGTGCATTAATATTGCTTAACAGTGACATAATGCACAGCGCAGCTGACTACGGCACCTGGTTTAGTCCAAAAATGCGCAATTCTTTGACAGTTGGGTCTGTTCAAGCTCGGACCACGTTCTCACCACAAACGAACCACATCAGAGTTCGTTTGAAAGCGTACTGAGACCACCTCTTCGAGGAATCTCACAAAAGCCACTCGGGCAGAGTCGCTGGGAAATTGATGAGCCTGCATTTCGAAATACAGGGAGCACTGTAGAATGAATCCGCTGCAGTCCTCCGTCTCACCGGTGAATGTCGCTGGTCGGGCCATGGGACTGGCAGAGGCAGCGGATGATACAGGTGATGACGGAAGAGATGGGTGTGCAGCGTGGTGAACATCGGTGGGAACGGAAGGTGGATTATCCGGAGAAGGTCACTGAAGTGATAATCTGACTGAGTGAACCAACTCAGCAAACGGATCGCGGGGTGGATCCGCAGCAGGTTCCGTGGGATTCTGCATGTGGTCTGATCTTGTGTCACGGAGGGTGATGAAGCAGACAGGTGAGTATAATGTAACTGAACGGAACGGGATTGGGAGACGAGGATGGCAGGTAAGTGGAGCAGGTAAGTGAAGCAGGTAAGTGGAAGAGGTAAGGATCGAGGTAGAGTCTGTGTGTCCATCGAAAGACAGTGAAGAGTGGTGCAAGTGAATGTAGTGAACAGGGGCCTCATTTATAACCGTTGCGTATGCACAAAACAGGCCCTGAAAGAGGCGTACGCCACTTTTGACGCATAAGTTGTGATTTATAAAAACAAACTTGACGGGAAAATTTGCGCACCTGCACGCAAACTATGACCCATGCGTACGAACGTTTTGGTGATGGAGCATTTTGGCGACACCGATGGTGAGCTAGAGTTAATTAGTATAAACTTTATTGCAGACACAAGTCCATATAACACAGCATAGAAAAGAGATACAAAAATACATTAACAATACTATAGGAGATACAGGCTATTTCTCCAATGTCGTCTTAACCTTGAAGTATGTCTATAACAGCTTTTAAGAGGACTGACTAGAGCCTCAATTATACTGTTTACTTAAGTGTCCAAACGACCCAGAAAACCATACATCAGTTGTCTCAAGAGCGCCTCCCAAGTCGGCACTCTATTAGACACAAACAAATGACTGGCACTATGCCACCTAGGAACATGAAGCAGCAATCTCATCGCATCATTGTATGCTACCTTGAGCCTCTGCATACTCTTTTTCTTATAATTAGACCACAATTGAGCAGTATATAGCGGTGTTAATGTCTTTTTGGTCACTTTTAGACAGAAAATCTAAAATTATATAATTAATTCTAAAGAAAATTATACATATAGAAAGATAATACAAATATAATTTCACTCACCAAGCCTATCACTTGAAGCAAATATCCATCACTTCTTAAATATCCGCGCTAGCGAGCGCGATGGGCCGTTTAGTGAAACTGACGCATATATCCAATCTAACGGCAGATGAAGTAAAACCGTAAATCTTAATTATGAGTCCTAATCATAAACACAGTGCATGTTCACAATAACAGTTTACATAAATAAAAGAATGATTTAAACTGTTTTACTTCTGATATAAACATTTAGATGAAATATGTCATTCTCATTAATGAAGTTAAACACTTAAACAACATGAAATCATTACTGAGAAGTTACAACAAAAAAAAAACATTCTAATCAATATAAATATTTGTTGTGGATGCGATGCTTTTGAACACTTTTCTTGTGGCATGCTGTGTTTTAATGTTTTAACTACAGAGATAATTGCTTATCATGATAATAGCAGATTGTCTGAGAAAATTGTTTCGTGCAAATAATGCACAAAAAGGCCTATCTGTTTCCATTAAAAATATAAATCAATTAAAAATACAATTTGGCCAGTGGAAAAGATTGAGAAAAACGTTCTCTGAAATGTATTTTACACTATTTTATTTATTTATTCAAAAACAAGGCAAGGATAGACTTGTTTTTAAGGATAAATTATTTGTATTAATGTAATGTGACGCACATCAGTATTTCATATTTTCCTAATGTCTTGTACCGTTAAACATGTTATCACATGGATGAATAATTATATGCAAATGATATGCAGATGAGGATATGCAACCCTAACCCTAACCCTATTACTGAAATAAATCAACTTTTCCACGACATTCTAATTTATTGAGATGCACAGGTGTGTATCCACTAAAAAATGGGTTTTATGTCTGGTCACAAAAGTGACCGGAGGTAGAACACATGGGAGCCTAGGTCTATGGTGTCAATGCATTGTCTGGCTCAGTTTCAGAAAGGAAAAAATACAATTCCTATGTAGCATTATGGCACAAACAATTAAATAAAATGACAAAACAACAAAAGTTATAGGAAATTGGAAGGTAATTATAAACTTAATTATAAACTGAAATAAATACAACAACACCACAATAAATAGGACAGACAGACAGATAAACAGACAGATAGAGAGATTGACAGACAGATAAATAGACAGAGAAAAACAGAAAGACAGCTAGACAGACAGACAGATAGATTTATATAGATTTATATTAAAACACTTTAAATATGTGAGCAGAAATTGTGCTCAAAATTGTGACTGGTGGAATTAAATGGGTTAATCAAGTGAACAATAGTTAAAAAAAAATGGGTTACTAACATTCTTTCAAATATTTACCTTTGTGTTCAACAAAAGAAAGAAATGTATACAGGTTTGGAACAACTTAGGGATGAATAAATGATGACAGAACTTTCATTTTTGGGTGAACTATCCCTTTAAAAAAACACACACAGTAGTTCCAGTATTGACCATAGAGGGCGCACTCTGAAACACAGTTTACACACACACACACTTTTTGTCTGTGAAACCTACCCCGTGAGGACCTAGGGCATTTTCAGGGGTACACTGCCAAACATGCTAAAATGGTGTTTTCTATCATTTGCAATGGGTGTGCCTGTGGGGACCAAGGCTCAGGTCCCCACTGCTCACTGGGTCCCCACGGGTTTGGTGTGCGGTCAGGTCCAAGTCCCCACCGGTATATAAAAACAAGCACACACACACACACACACACACACACACACACACACACACAGATCACAGCAGTTATACCATTCACCACACACACACACACACACGCACACACACACACACACACCGAGATCACAGCAGTTATACCATTCACCACACACACACACACACACACACACACACACACACACATCACACATCACAGCAGTTATACCCTTCCTAAGGTCTAAGCTACGTCATTGCTTACAGGTTGGCTAAGAAGTAGATAATATAGTAATTTTCCACACATTTACAGATAAACATATCTCCATCGATTATACAGCTGACACTCGGACCCTGAAGTTAGGCACGTCATGACGCAGATTTGGGTTACTGGGCGCCAACATGTCCAGAACAACAACTCAGGCAATCTCCAATAATGCCAGTGGTTCCTTAACTTGCAACCCAGAAGACACACACACACAGACACAGACACACACACACACATCTTTTCCAAGGTTGGATTTGGCCAGGCTCTAGCTATAAACAGGAGAGTCGTCTCAAAACATCAAGATAATGCATTCGTTCTCTCAAGGATAGCTAAACTTTAGTCTAACTGTAAGGCTTCAACAAAGAGATGGTCCCTTAAACTATTGGCTTTAATGACCCCTATATGTTTTAACACGTTGAAGACCTTTCTCAAACACAAAACAAGTCCATATTTAATTTCTGGAAGCCGTAATAAATGAGCAAACACTGTTACTGCATTCAGATATCATAGACGGACATTAGAGAATACAGATTTCAGTGATCACACTGGTAACTTCTATAACAAAGTAAAATCTCCAGAGAAGTCATTCACAACTCATTTGATATTAGAAGGAAAAATATTGATTAATACCTTAATTATAATCACTCATTACATATACATTGAAGCCGCAGTGGATTCCAGTCCACCCCTTCATCTGAAAAAGGTCAACTCTGGAGTTTTCAATAGTTTCCTTACAGTCTTCATCCTTTAAACACATGTTGAAGTCAGGAAAACCATATGGCTCCTTGCAGGTCTTCACGTAGTAACATTACATTTGGGAGTGCCGATTCTAGATCATCGATCAGTCATAACCAGTGTTGTAACGGAATACATGTACCGGCGTTACGTATTCAGAATACAAATTATGACTACAATTTAAATAGTTGGTATTTAGAATACAGTTACATTGTTGAAATCAATAGATTACATTACAATACTTCTCTGTTTCACGAGTTTATTCACTTTCTAAATAAATTAAGGCAACTAGGCATTTCCCAGAAGCCCCAATCTGAAAACGAAAATATCTGCGGTTTGTGTGATCAGTCACAATGGAGTCAGAAGAGGAGCAGCGGGAGCTAGAGGGAGAGATGGAGCCGTAGTGCCGTTCCAACAGAGCCAGGGCAAGAATGCGTTTCTCTATCTTTTCACATTAAAGAAAGTGAAGGGAGAACGAAATATAACTGTGCAGTGCAACTTCTGTTCACCAGCAACCTCTTTCAGCGTCCAAAACTCCACCTCCAACCTGAAGAAGATGCATCTTAAAGTAAGTTATTTTCAGGTTTAGTCGTCTGCTGTAGTTTTACTGGTCCCCTTGCTATTTTATAGTTGTATCAGTTTGCTACTAGGGCTGTAACGATATGCGATATGAAATCGAAATCGGGACACTCAGATCCACGAGAAGGCAGAATCGCGACACACCCTTCCAACTCCCAGAGCTATCCTTCCCGTCCAGATCTAATGCTTCCACATCTTTAAATTACTATAAGTAGGCTATTTGAAGTTAACATTATAAAATACGTAGACCTACACTACAAAATAAATACTTTAAAATTGAGCAATTCCAGCGTTATGGACGTGACATTTGCATTCAAAACTTTAAAGGAGTCCAGACATCAGAAAAATATCTGTCTACACATGCGTTTTCTATTTAATATGAGGGAAATAAACATGCGTGACACAAAAAATCTTTAACTTTTAGGTGGCAAAATATTTTTATTAGCCTAGCCTACTTCTGTGAATTACACTGCTCAAACCAAAAGTAATACTGCCCACCGGATGAAGAAGGGTTGGCTCTCAGTCTCCACAGAACATAAAATAATCATTTTATTAAATTTTTCGCGTTGGCATTTATGAGGAAAAAACATTGTTACAGACGTGACCACTCTGAAAGCGGCACTAAAAGATGCTTTAAAACTTTCACAGAGACACAAATCCTTTCTTTAAAGCGAATTTCGTTTTGTATTAATTGTATCTTAATTTTAATAAATGTTTCATCAATCAATTGCCTGGATTTAATAAATAAGATGTAAATATAGTAGTCCAGACCAGACGGTAGATAATCACGACATGGAGGCGCCCGCGCGTGAACTGGAGCTCGTCTCATAAATGAACCGAAACTCAGCATAAGATTATACTTGCCTCGCAGTCACAGACATGTCTACTTTTAAACAGAAAAATTCAAAACGAAAGAAAACAGACTACAGACTGCTCTCTCCTTATGTAATCCGTATGAAATGTGCATTTCTCTCTGGCGCGTTCACTGCGAAGATCGCGAGTCATTAACTTCATCTTTGAAGGCGACAGTGACACAAAAAAACATTTGTTGATTAATAAACAATTAAAATATCTCATGCTATATTTGACATATTCATAATCATTACTTTTGCCGGTTCTTTGTGACAGCTTTTATGTGCTTTATTGGCAGCGTTACATGAACACCTCACCACCGCATCACCATTCCGCATTCCTACACTAATAAAATGCAATTCAATGTGGAAGTAATCCAAGTATTCAATACGTTTTGAAAGTATCCTTCCCAACACTGGTCGTTGAGTGGTACCTACAAATCCTAAACCCACTTTGTTGGCCAGTTCTTTTGCCTCTATCCATCCACATCCTCTTCTCAGATCACATAACTTGGATATTCCAGCAGAAATCAGTGCAACTCTGATAAACAAAAAGGACAAAAGACAAAAAAGAACAATAGATTAAAAACAAAATCAAAGCTCCATACATCAGGACTCTCCCATTCTCAAGAAGAGAGTAAAAGTCTGCCATATTTCCAAAATACCAAAAATGGTATAAGACCTCCAAGCAAAGTTCCTTTTAATTTAATTTCAAATATCCTGGCCCATTCTTTCAGTCTTCCGCTAAAGGGCACATGCTACATCCATCCAAACATGAGGCTGATGATAAAAAAGATGCTGAACAGCCATTACAGTTTTTTACGATTGCTATGACAGATTTTTCAATACTTTTAACAATTTTGCAAAACTCTTAACACAGTTAGCACTACATCCGTCTGTGTAAGCTATACTATTAACACATTTCTTGTTGCTTTAACACAAAATGCATACAATTAACACAAATTTAAAATGCTTGAACTTCTTTTACACACAAGCTCAAACAAGACCAAAACAATGGATTTTTACGGCCAAATTTACCAATGCTTCAACACTGTATGTCAGAACAGATAACACCATGTTCATAACCGTACCGTACAGGCTAAAGTCATGTTAAACAGCTGCTTATATTGTGAATTGAAACACAAATATATCCCCTGTATTTTATTCTATTGTTAACTGAGAAACAGCTGATTGAATTATGCAAATATATAAATCACTGATTCCCATCTAGGAAACACACTCAGGTGTTGAGGTTCATTCAATCGCATGACCATATGGTATACTGTAACTACTGTACTGTAACCGTACACTATAAAGCACTGTGATGGGGCTTTTTTATTGAATTTCTGCAGCAAAAGACCGAAACCCAACAAAACAAAAATGTAGAGAGGCTTCAAAAGAAACTGCAGTGCAAAACACAATCTATGATCAATACAATATACTGTCTGTTGTATAAGGGCAGACCTGACACATATAACATAATGCAGTTTCTGTAATCCCATCTGATGGTAGTGTTTATTTTTTCTTTTTTTTACAGATAGACATACAGACCAAAATACTAATGTGCACTAACGAACAATCTAGTAATTCCATAATTCCAGAAGTGAAAAAAATGTGTAAATGTATAGGTGTGTGTGGGTGGGTGTGAGTGTGGATGTGTGTATGTCTATGTGTGTGTATGCATAAGCAAAGTAACCATTTATTATTTATTACCATCATCACCACCATCACCACCACCACTCCTCACCACCATCATACTGACAACATTGTATTACTGTAGTACATTTTTATTTTTTATTCTTATTTCTATCTTTTCTCCTATGTAACAATTACCATTGTAAGAATGATGTTAGTGTTTCTATGACATTGTGTTATGATTGACTAAATCTTCCTGTTGGACAAGAACATATGTTAGTGTTTTGAAAAATGATTTGATTTTGCGACATGTTTGCAGTGTTTTGGTAGACATAGTGTATTGTTGCTCGTGTATTATTGTATTTTGAAAATTAGTGTTGGAGTTTAGTTTACAATGTGTGATTTTGAGCATGAAATTAACTGTTATGCCAATTGTGTGTTGTAGGTGTGTTGGTGCGTTAAGAGTTTAGGAAATTTGTTAAAAGTATTGAAAAAATTGTCATAACGATTGTAAAAAACTGTAAGCGAAAGGATGCCAATCTGGCCTTTATATCAATATCAAGTCTGTTGTAGGATGGTCGTAATCAGACAGGTTGGTGTTATGGCACATTCAAAAACAAGAAGAGTCAATCTTAAAGATGAAGGGACTTTTATTTTCCCAATTAAGGCCAAAGGCAGGGCAAAATCCATTTCTAAGACATAACAAGTGACTAACTTTTCCAAACAAAAATAAAAAACAAAACTGATATGAGAGTAAAAAAAAGGAAGAAAAATTAAGCAATTTTCTAAATTATAATGTTCAAAATTGGCTTCTTCTAGCCAGCAACCACACGTCATCAGGTCTGTTTGCTTTCCTCTCCTCCTGAACCAACAGGCTTCCTTAAATAGCAAAAATTCCCGCCACACGAATTGGCCATTAACAATACTCAATTCACAATACTTGAAAAAAACGAATAAAATAGCAAATGACAAAATATTAAGTTTTAAACACAAAGTGACAATTACAAATTCACCATGTTCATTTACTGGTAGCACTTATATAAGGTGATCATTAGGGGGCGCGCTCCCGTAGTGAGACCTACACGTAGTCAACAACGAAGAAGAGATGACGGTAAGACAATGCAAACGTGTTTATAAGCTTTATGTGAAATAAATAAAACTTTACAAAACAAAACTGTATGTGGAGTGTAGTGATGGGCAGTCCGGCTCTTTTGGCTGGGCTCCTGTAGAAGAGCTGGCTCTTACGGCTCCCACATGGCTCTTCATTTAGGATCATTCTGAGCTTTCTATTTTAGCCCAATTTTGCAATTGTGAATGATTTGTGTGTTGGTAAGCAATTTTTTATTCAGTGTTTTCATAAAAGCCTTTTTTTTAATGCAGTTTTTCGTTACAAAAAAATACACATTACTATTATTTAACATTTTATTGAACAATTGAACACAGAACCACAACAAACAAATCAAATAAATAATAATAATTAATAATAATTTGTTACATTTATATAGCGCTTTATCTGGGACCTCAAAGCGCTTTACAAGGAAGGGAGGAATCTCCTCGACCACCACCGATGTGCAGCTCCACCTGATGATGCGACGGCAGCCATATTGCGCCAGTTTCGTGTCTTAGGCCGAGTGGAGTGGAAGAGGCACGGACACTAGAAAGAATCACAATTATGGCCGCGAATTTAGTCGTCAAAATTCCCAGTACCTGCATATACAGTCAGCGAAGGCAAACCAGGCAAGAAAAGGAAGACAGTATTTGAAAAGGCTATACCCAAAAAGTCTTTGGATAAAGCAAGCAATATCAGGGCTTTCCAGCGGTGGACACCCGAGGGACATCAAGGGGCTGAAAAGTGACGGTAGCAGTGCTTTCATCGTGGAAGCTCTTACATGCAAAACACCGTATATGTTATGAATCTTACACGGATGGGGGGTGTTTATTGCAGCCCTGAGAGGACTACAGACACTCGATTTTTAAAATCTATTTTTCAGAGTACTTACATTTTAATTATGTATTGGTATATAAAGACAGTTTAAACAAATTTGGGAATTGTAATTTTTTTGAAAAATCCTGCCTACCCTACCTTTAAATGTGCATTTCATTTTCCTACAGCCTTGCCAACAGCATGTGCAGTGGATGAGCCCGTCAGGTGAGACACCTACTGGGATTAAACCTGCATTGCTCCACTTTCAGGTATGTCAATGTAACATACAACTGACCTTTTTCTTCCTTCTTGTCTATCCCTCATCTGATGCACTGGAGCTAAGGATCGCCTCTGGTTTCAGTGGAGGTTTATTGATGCATTGAGAGTAAAGATCCTAAAACACATATAACTAACTAACTAATAATGATAATAATAAAATTATCAAACAAATATAACCTTTACTTTACACTAATTATCAGTACAGAAACAAGTTTAAAACAGTGCAGTGCAACAACAACGTGATTGTCTATAAAGCACACTTAACCAAAATGTGCATTAAGGGAAATACAAACTGCGAGACAAAATATGCTCCAGTGATGCCCTTGGAAAAATACGTTTAGAGTGGAGACAGAAAGGTCTGTGTGGAGACTGGTGATGACCTACCGTTGTGCAAACAGTGCTTTACTTTGTCAGTACTGACACCTTGTGGTCACTTTTGGTTTTAATTATCGAGTTGGGAGAATGGGATATTATACAGCCTGGTCGTGCGTGCAAACTCGATAATCGACTACTTTGGACTTCGACTGAATATACAGGTATGTGAGCTGGCTGAATTAACATAATTTTTATTAATATCTTTAACATCTACTGCAGTCAGATTGACCGTGTTCACTCTTAATAACATCAGTCACATGGCTGTGCACTTGTAATGACATATCAAGGATGTTAAGAGGCTAAAAGCAGGTTTAAAAGGAGCTGTATGTAAGACATTTTATTTCAATTAATCATAAATTTTCCCTGATATGTTACTAGACATTAAGAAATCATGTACATTTCAAATACTTATAATACTGACAACAGTAGTCCGGCCAGGATATTGTCATTTAAAAAGTGAAGTTGCAGCCCTCAACTGATGTTGATGTTGTCATGTTGTGTTTTGGTCTGTTGCTCCACCCTCCACCGATCTACCAATCATGGAGTCAGTAGTGTTGCTCCACCCTCCACCGATCTACCAATCATGGAGTCAGTAGTGTTGCGGCATCCGGGTCGCCAGCTCTGCTCTATTTCCCACAGCTGCAGATACAAACGTGTCGTAATCGGATCCTGCAGCCTATCTGGCAACCTTGAGTTAGTAATTTGAAAGTGATTGCATTACCAGTTTTGGCCACAATCTTACATACAGCTCCTTTAAAACTTGCCCCATTGAAGTCAACAGGTTGCAAATTTAAAAAAGAAAATAACACGGTGTAGGCAACACCGATTTTTGTCGTTGTTCTCTGTACTGACAGCACTCCAAATTTACAAAAAAATGAGCTCAATGTTAAAATTGACCGGAGTTCTCCTTTAAAGAGCACAAACCTACGCAAAGGAGGTGTATTTATGAAACGCCTTGTAAAAAATGATGGACTCAAATAAAAAAGTTAACCCTCTGGGGTCGGCAAACACCCCAGCGTGGTGACTCCACTTTTTTCACATAGCAGCAAAATAGATTTAAAATACTGCACCAAAGAGGAATAGGAGAGACTTAAAGGCCATGTTGCAGGTTAACCACCACTGTCGATTAATGGGTACATAAATCGCTCAAGATATGTATATCATTTTTAAAATGTCTCAAAAATGGTCTTAAAGACCAGTTTTTTACGTTTTTGGTATTAACGTTTTTTTTTACGCGATTCGGCGATGACGTCACGTTGGGGAGAAGTGGAGGAAAGGCAGCCTCAGCCTAGTATCAGAGCCCGTCTACTATTAGACATGCTCAGCCTAGTATTAGAACTATGGCGACTGACTGGGATGAGGATGAGTTGGTGAAGTGTCCTGGTGAGTTGCTATCATTTAGCACCGCAGCAATGAGCACTGGAGCTAGTCTACGAGCAGCAGTGCACAACGACACTTTTTTTTTTTTTTTTTTACTGTCGTTGAATAGGACCGATTGAAAAATCAACGTTTTCTTTGGTGGCAGTGATCATGACGTTAGTTCAGATAAGTACCGGTAACCTTTGTCATAGTACTGGTAAACTTGGTCTTTGTCATCTAGAAATAGAAGGCATCATGCTAGTTATATTGGCGCTTCTAAGCGTTTAGCTCTTCCTCCGGTGAAAATGTTTTTGCAAACGTAGCCGCCGCGTGTCTGTCGCTGTGTTTGGCAAGTGCTTGTGTGTGGGCAGTATAGAAAGAGATAGGCAGACATCCAGATAGCATAACGTTAGCATAGATAGCTAGCAGCTAGATAGATAAATATATAGTAGGTAGATTGACAACGTAGAGTTGGCTCATTGGTCGCACGTTAGAGGCGCCCGCGCCATTGGACATGTGCAGTTGCCGCATATACTAGCCTATCTATCTATCTATATCTATCTGTCTGTCTATCTATCTATATATCTAGTCTATCTATCTATATCTATGTATTTATCTATTTATCTATAATCTGCGCTATCTGAATACTCTCGTCTACTACTCGTCTCTCTAGTCACTCTCAACGCGGGCAGCGGGCTTTGGTAAATTTTCTCCCCAAGGTGACGTCATCCAATGCATTGTGGTGGAAAGGAGAATCGTTGCAAACCGCTGTACCTTTTCGTATTATATTCCGTTTTGTGATACCCAACAACATAAAATACAATGGATAACAGTTTAAATGTTTATTACCAACAAGCAAATTGCACAAATTCGTTGAAAAATTAACCCTGCAACACGGCCTTTAAAAAGTTTGCTCTGCACCATAACCTCAGAGAAGAAAGGGGAAGACAATTCTGAAATGAGGCAATATTCTCCCACACCTGCAACACCCACAGATAGATTAAATGGTGAGTTTGTACAAACAGTTCAGAGAAATCAGCCCTGCAGAGGATCCCCTGGCCTGGTGAAGGCAACATGAGGCACAACCCGTCCTGGCGCACTTTGCGAAGAAGTATCTTTGCAAACGGGTATTCAGCACACCTGGGAATATCTGCAGTCCGAGACGCTCCAGACTGACTGTGGAACATTTAGAAACGCTAGTGTTCTTGGCCAAGAACTTGAATAAGTAAAATGAACATCTGCTGGCCATTTTAGAGCTAATGCTCACTAGAGAAAAAACAGCTCAGGTTTGATAAGAGATAATGCAGCTAAATTTGATTTGTTTTTTTAAACTGAATGCCATTGCTTTATTTGTTGTTCATAATTTCATTATAAAGTGAAAGTAAAGTAAAGTAAAGTTGGATTTAGTACAGACAGGGATGAAATCAGTTTCTTTATTTCTATAGCATTTGTTTGTTTTTTACCACACCTAAAAACCGCCAGCTCTGGGCGCCTAAACTTTGACTGTGTGATGAGTGATAAAATAATGACTTTAAGCTTAAACAAGCTTAAACTATGCACAGGTTTACAATCGATTTCTTTTTCATCACTGTAACATGTACATGAGAACATATTACTACAGAATAGCTTTAAAACATGTTATTAAAAGGAACACCCAATCAGTTTACATCTTGTGTGTGCATTTTTACCTAACTAGCTTGCTCCACTCGTCACATCAATTCCAGCGACCTCTGTCACGTGCCAGTTCCAACTGCCTCTGGAAAAGATTGGTGGAGAGCACTTAGTGATATATCATAAACTTTGTATGATGGAAGAGGATAATAGTCAAGCAAATCCTTTTGCCTGATGCAAACATAATCCTCTTGGGCTGCTCCTAATTCACAATAGACACCCATGTCGCTCAGCTTCACAAAAGTATGCTTCTGAGTCACAAACTGCACAGACTCATTAAGAGCAATGATAAGATTAATCTTTCCAACAGAGAGTTCTCCATCAGTACTCTCAAGCAACATCCCCTTTCGGTATACTGTGCCTTTCACTGTGACTTCATTGCAAGCTACTGCAGACTGTGATTCAAAATTTAGACCAGCTACTGATGCCCTGATCCTGTCGTTGTAATCACTCACATCCCTCTGTACCCTTATCAACATGCACATCTGAAGGAAAGAGACTGCCCGCACTCAGGTAGGCTTGCAATAGTTGGTGTCTTTCTGCAAGAGTTTTGCAGATTAGTTGTGGAATTTCCTAGCACACTGCTTGAAGAAGGTATGTTTGCTCTCGAACTGCAATGTCCACAGGTGAATAAGTGGGCCAAAGTGAAGAATCAGCTCTGGGTAATGGCACAAATAGTGATGCTTGGGTTTTAACAGACTGGCAGGGAAAAGCCTTTGAAGACTGAAGACATAGGCTATTCTTCAATAAGGACTTTAAAGATATGCTTGGCCTGCTGTAATGGCTGGTGCACAAACAAGCTCCACAATCTCCCTCAGCTGCAGATTGAGATGCCATACTTGATTTTCAGAAGGATCTTTAATTCTGTCACCCACAAAGAGAGGTATCAACCTCAAAAAAACACATGTCCACTTAATCGTTCAATACCAGGAGACATGTCTGCTGGTTTGCTGCTGGCATAATTTCCTTGATATTTGAATTGATTTTTACATCTGTTTAATTGTAAGTAGGTAAAGTGCTTCTTCTGAACCAAGTGACCAACAAACAATAAAAATTCATTTGACACAATACCCTCAAACAATTAATGCCCCAGACATGGCAGGAGACCTGGCTGGCAAACATGAAAATAATGAAGCTGGTTAAAAGGAGTCCATCTTGATGGCACATACTGTGGCAGTAGCACTGGCGTTTAAACTTGCAAATGACTTTGATAGGATTGTACAGTTCTTGAAGTCCCACACGTGTATGGTTCTGCATTTCTGTCAATCTCACAGTAGCGGCAGAAATGGCTTGCCTGACTGAAGTTTTCGACAAATCCCCCAATGCAATGTGATCCCAGGTTGTCTCCTGAAATGGCAACTAAAGCTCCTTTTACAACTCTGCCGTCATTTGTCAAAATACCTCCTTGCTCTAGAAGTTTGACGTCACTGATCAATTGTTCAAAAACTTTGTTCATGCCAAAGTATTTAAAATCTTTCTCCTTACATAGGAGGACAAGTTGCATGTGATCTATTGTGGCTCTATTGTGAGGCAAAATGTCAGTCAGGGTCATGTAAACAGCTAGAACCTTGTGTTTTTTCCCCCCTGAACTAAGTGGGTTCACAACCTCAAAGGCATCTTGATATAGGATCACACCAACAGAGGAAGGTTCTGTTTTCAACAGCCGATTGCCCTTAAATCCCTCTCCATCTCTCACATCCTGAATTATATTTTCAGTAGCTTGTTCTCTTACAAACTCACTTTTGAACAGTGTAGCTAATGTCTCATGGATAGGAATATACTGGGAAAAGCACTCCTTGCCATTTTCATCACTGCCCAAAAGAAAATCTTCCTTTTTTGGTCTGTACTCAAAATGTCCCTGTTACACATCTTAAGAAGATAGATATTTAAGGGTTGGGGAGAAATGTGGGCAAAATAATTTTGATTAATTTTTACAACATTTGTACCCCCCCATCCACTCATCCACCTGGCTCATCACCCTCACACACACACACACGCAGGCACACTTTAGAGTCAGATCAAAGTGCTACGGCAAGGTTGGTTGATACTTCGAAACAAAACGTTTCTGCAGCATATGCTACCCTCAGTGGCAGTTCTTTTATCAGTTCACTCAGAAGCAGCACAATGAGTAAGAGGTTTAGTGCAGACCCTGGATATTCTACTGGAATCCAGTGGGGAGGAAGGAGGCCTGCCTGACTGTGGTTTGGAGTCATCAGGTGATCAAGGATCTGAAACGGATAGTCAGACAGAGTTTGACCAGGATTATGAGGACACCAATGGGGAAGACTCTGAGGAACAGGATCCTGGTGAAGTAACTTATGAATCAAAAAAAGGGTAAATCGTCTTGATTGCGACTGCACCTACCCAGACACCAGGGAGAGCACCTGCAGAGCATGTGATGAAGATGACCCCTGGGCCAACCAGATTTGCCTGTTCGCGTGTGGACAACATCAGGTCAGCTTTTGAGCTTTTTTTTCCTCGGGAAACTCAAGAGACACTAGTTGACATGACAAATTTAGAGGGAAAAAGAGTGTATAGGGAGTCATGGAAAGAGGTGGACTTTCAGGCCTACATTGGTCCACTATTGCTGGCTGGTGTATATCATTCCAACAACGAGGCCACAATGAGCTTGTGGCCTCAGACACAGGGAGAGCCATTTTTAGTGCTACAATGTCTCTGCAAGTCTTTGAAATCATAACAAGGGTCATCAAGTTTGACAATCGAGACACAAGACCTGACCGTTGGAGAGACGACAAACTGGCTGTGATACGAAAAATCTGGGACAAATGGGTTGGGCCTCTAATGTACAACCCAGGCCGAGAAGTCACAGTAGATGAATGCCTGGTACCTTTCAGAGGACGCTGTAGCTTGAAGCAGTACATGCCAAGCAAACCAGCCAGATATGGAATCAAAATCTGGGCAGCCTGTGATTATAAGACCAGTTATGCATACAATTGCAATTCTATACTGGCAAGCCAGCTGATGGGCAGTGAGAAAAAAACCTGGCAATGCGCGTTGTCCTCGACATGAGGTCTCCAAGGGCACACCTTGGCCAGGAGCTCCTGAAGAGGAAACTGGGCATGCTGGGAACGGTGAGGAAGAACAAGCCTGAGCTCCCATCTGCACTGGTGAAGACAAGGGGAAGAGAGAAATTCTCTTCAGTGTTTGTGTTTACCAGTACACACACACTTGTGTCTTACTCAGTGCTTGAAGTGGTAGGGGAAAAGTCATGATTTTAAATTTCTACAGTGAAAAACAAAACCTTAGGATATTGCTGGTACGCACGGACACACACGACTTGTTTAAATACATTTATGTTGTTAATAAATAACAATAAATTGTGTGCACATTCCTTTACAAAGACAACTGAACATTTTCTTTTTAGAAGTTGGTCATTAATTAACTGATTCTTGAAGTTTAAGATGGTAGGAAGAAAACAGCTCTGATCTTGTCTTTTCAGTCATACTTCGAAATGTTTACAAGACCGCAAACTAGGGGTGTCCCCGACTAAGGATTTTTATAGTCGAATTAGAATCGCCAATTCTTCCCTATAGTCGACTAATAGTCGAATCATGTGCGGGGGGTTGGGGAGGGGGCGGGGCTTTAACATTTTAATGCCGCGATGTACAGAACATCACACAAAGATATAGAAGCAAATGTATAAAAACATTTCGGATCAATAAAACTATGAAATAACTCCAGAAAGGCCACACTGCAGACAGGATTTGCATTTCACATGCAAATCAAATTAAATTGGTTAAATTGCCTGTGTGAGCAGGCTCTAAGAGAGCGCAACATCAAGGCACCGAAAAATAATCAACAATTAATTTACAGAATTAAATAAGAACAGAATATACCTTTCTAATAAATAAAATACAAAACGAAATAAGTCAGAATCAAGTCACAAGATGCAGAACAAATGTGTGCAAAGTGCCTAAAGTGCAGAGGAACATATATTCAAAACACGAGCAATAAATAGTTAATTTAGATAACCCTGAGTGATCAATAAATAAAGTAAAAATAAAGAAATTATCAAAATAACGAAACTATAGCCAGAATTGTCAACTTTGTCTTTTTAACTGCAGAAACAACAATAGCTACACGCTAAACTGGAGTGGCAGTTTAGCTAAAAATGTTTACAGCATCCAAAGATCTCATTAGAACCGGCTGAAATGATTTGAGATCACTTACCCTACCTGATCGAGAGAGAAAAATCCAGTCTTTCACTCTGTCTGTGTCTCTGTGTCCGTTTGAGTCTTTTCAAATTGTGTGCGCAGTGCGCGGAAAAAAATACATTCTAAAATGCTTAACGTGAAAAACGTTTAACGGCTTAATGTCCTAAGACAGTTATATTAAAAAATCTAATTCTGTACACACCTTATTAATAAAGCATAGCCTATAGAAAAGCAGATGAGCCTAGAATTTGAACGCAACACGTTTAATTAAACATTAATTTTCCTCCCATAGAAAACCGTTATTATAAAGAAACCAACTTGTTAACGTTGTCCGGCAGAAGTGCGATCATCGTGTTCCTGATGCTAAATCCAGCCTTGAAGAATATAATTTCTGATGGTGTGCATCCACACTTTCGATGTTCTTATCCCAGACATTTTTAAAGATTTAAATCCCTGCCGCCAAGATTTAAGTTTCACTTTCGATCCGTGACCGAAAGAGGAGCGTCTCTGTCGGTCACGGATCAAACGTGAAACTTTTAATCTGTCACAGGGTGCTTGGATTTATTCCCGCTGCCGCACGTTAAAATTATTTATTAAAAGCTTCTTTCTTTGCACATTTTTGTTTACAGCATTATCATGATAGGCTCCTATATTAACGTATTGACAGAAAACCGGTAGTTCTATGTGAAATCAGTTATTGAGCACCCGATATAACCTCTGCGAAGATTCGACCGTGAGATTGGTAGTCGAATCAGGCTCCTCCTATCGATGCATCGAATCTTCGACTATTCGGGGTCACCCCTACAGCAAACATAAAAAAAATACACTCGGGTTTGAATTGGGCATGTACCTGCGTAGGCTATTACGTAAACTAAAAGAAAGCTTATACTATATATTCTGACTAGTTTGTTCATTTTTATTAATTTATAAAACATATACTTTTACTCAAACTGAATAATAAAAGCAATGGGTAGGCTAAATCTTCTATAAATATTTTTGATTCTTCATTTTCTTTTCTGACGTAGCCTACTCCAGCTCTTGTTAAAACACACTAGACATGCAAATTCTGTGCATTTTGGGCACATTTTGTGTGAAATCATATTTATTTTCTCCATCAAAAGTGTGCTTTCACTTTAAATGAGCGTGAGTAGCACATCAAAAATAGACTCGGCGCCGAAACCCCCGCTTCACTGCTGCTCACGCAACGCTCCTGCTCGCGCTGTGAATGCACTCATTGACATGCAAGCCGAAAAAAATATGCGCCGCTCACGCGATCAGCTCCGTAGCCGTTTCGCAGCCGTAACGCGCTGCAGATGTGTGCAGTGTAACCCCTTATTTACACTGCACATGTGTGCAGTCCGGCAAGGTTTTATTCCGTCCTCCACGCGGTGCCAACTCACACCAGGAGCATTTCAGAAGCGAAGCGACTGGATGCGCGAGACCACGTGATTTGCCTGTCCGACGTGGTTTTTCTTGATTTTTGGGTTTCTATGTACAGTCTCTAGTTTCTACCAAGGATATATTGGTGTGCAATACAAACGGGAGTCTGCACATGGTGTATATTTTGAAATTGACCGTGTTTTTTTACTTTTGTTTTGTATTTACAGTGCGGCTTGGACGCGGCGTCCGTCAAAAATAGACTAGGTGCCTATCTTTAGTGAAGCGGCGCATCTTAGCTGGTGTAAACACAAGCATTGACTATAGTGGGCGCGATCAGCTCCGGTAGCCGTGTGGCAGCCGTAACGCGCCGCAGACGTGTGCAGTGTAAATAAGGGGTCAAACGACCGTCACGCATTTTCTGTCAGTGGTAGAGTACCGGCTACAGGCGAGAAGTAGCGGTACGCAAGAAAAAGTGCAGGTACGCTTAAGAGTAAAATGATGAGCTCTTGATGAGCACAGTTCACAAGGAAGCCACAGTCAGCATAGGTGAGGAGAGGAAGCCGGATATAATTCTGGACTACAACCAGACCAAAGATGGAGTGGACAGCCTTGACTAAGTGAATGAATGTAAATGTACTGTTGTCAGTATAGTGTTATTCTTTTTCTGTGTGTATTATTCAAGATGGTCGCTGCTTACACTTGTAAACGAAAATCCAACCGTTGGCCCATGGTTGTGTTTTCTAATATGCTGGATGTGTCTGCCCTGAACGCCTTCGTCCTGTGGTCAGAAATCAATCCTGCCTGGAATGCAGGAAAGACCTTCAGAAGGCGGATGTTTCTGGAAGAGCTCGGGAAGGCTCTGGTGTCTCCACAGATTCAGAGAAGGAAGAGTGTTTCTCATGGAGCGGCCTCTCTGAGGATGCCGAATCAGATCAGACAACCCTCAGAAAACATCCCTGGCACATCCACAGCAACTCCCCCAACCAAGAGAAAAAGGTGCCATGTCTGTATTTCCAACAGGAAAAAAACAGCACTGTAAAGACTTTGCAACTGTCTACAAAGAACATTCTATTACCATTACCTGTTGCCACAAGTGCATGTACATAATGTAAATAACTATTATTGTTTGTTCTTACCTGTTTATTCTTAGCTAACACTTTTTAAGTTATTGTTGTGTATATTCTTAACCGTTTGGTACCAATTAGTTATTGAAATTTGATGTTTTTTGTTTGAAATAAATGATCTACTACTTTGTTTTTTCCTTATAGCATGGTCATATTTATCCAAGCATATTTTGGCATCTTTGTATAGTGTTACCTAACACAGATTTTTTTTTTTAAAGACAATATTTACTTGTGATAAAGTAAAAAACTTAAGAGGTTAAATTCGTTATAACAGTGTTTTTTAGAGTGATATTATTGCCTTTTTGTTAATTTAATACCAATATAAGACACCAGATGCCACCAAAGTCACTTCATCTTAAGGTTTTAGCTCTCTGAACTTAGTGGAATGATTTTTTTAATGTAGTTAAAGAAATATTAAATATAACATAAAAATAAGCATAATAGCATAATAATAAGAAAATATGGTACTTTTAGAGGTAAATAAATTCAAAAATACCCCAAAAATCAAAATAAAAAACACCATAAATGGATAGATAACATTTTATTGAAGACTAATAGACTAATAATTGAAGACTAATTATTGAAGAATAATAAATAAAAAATTGGATCACACCTGAGACCTCCGTGCCCACGTTTGTCCTCGGACACGGAATTGAGGGCTGGAATGTGAACACGAATTGAGCGTTAAGCCCCTATTGTATCTGTTAGTTTTCTTATTATTATTAATATTATTAGGGGCCAAGCCCTTACATAAATGTGGTATCTAGGGATTCCTTGGGTCATGCCAAATCCGTGGATACCGAATTATCCGAGATTGGATGAACCGTGTGTCCGCCATTTTGAATTTTGTCATAAATTGCAATATATTTTAAACTATTTGACATATCAGCACAAAATTTGGTAGGGATGATTGACACCATGTCCTAAAGGGACATGAGAAGTTTGAACACAGCTGCAAGGAACGCAAACTGTTAACGCTCTCAAAACAGATAATCCGCAACTTCAGTCCTGCTCTGCTTTTCATGAGTGTGGAATACTGTGCTGGTTATCTTGGATTTACCTCAGAAGAGTTAGAAGAACACGTTTTGATTATGAGAACGATTTTTAAGGTAAGACATGTTATTGTTAGTAGCATGTTATTGTTGCATAAACTTGTAGCTACTACTTAAACTGGTGCCAGACTAAAATGTACGTTATGAAATGTGATTGGAGTAAAACATGAAGCCTAATGCTAAATGTATATACATAAAAACATTCTCGTGTCATAGGCTACATAGCCTATGACACGAGAATGTTTTTATGTTCGATAATTGAACACAGCGCGACATAACAGAAGGCTCGTATGATTGTGAATATTATAATGTTTAGACCTGTGTTTATTGTTAAATACTGTGTTTGTGGATATCTGCTCACACGTAGATATGTATAATTATGCAAGAATAACGTTTCATAGTTTGGTCCGGCTCGAACGCATTCAGTAAATGTTTGCACGCGCTGAGTTTGAGTCACTCGCGCGGTGGGTTTGAAAAGCAAAACAAACCAAACATTAGGCTTCAGGTTTTTACTCCAGCAATCTCATTTCATAACATCGTAACGAATGGAAACGTTTGAAGTAACATGATAATCCATATAGTTTTCTCTAATGTAGTGTTACTGAACTTTTTAGCAATTTATAGGCTGCCGGCTATAGTTATTATTTCATGCAGCCCTACATATGCCTACAAGGCACAACACACTTGGGAGTTCATATATATAGTGTGTGTATGTATGTATTTAGTAAATTTCATCATTTTAACCTTTAAATTTCTAAAAAAAAATGTTTTTACAGGGAGCAGCACTGATGAGTCCAGCTGACATTCACATGAGTCTCTGTACATGAACATGATAAAGTGAAAAATAAAACACCTTGGAGATGACAGGTATGTACTGTAGCCTACTATGTTTTAGGAATGGCACAAAGGTGTGTGACTGTCCAAGTCTCTGTCTTTAAGTCAGTGTGTTTACTAGTGTGCTTTTTGTCTTTGGTTGTTTATCTTTTTGGTTGTGTTGTAAATAACTTGGCTGTGTTGTAAATAAATCCAAACAATCTAAAACCCATTATTTTTTAAGTCTCTCCTCTTTCTGATCAAGATGTTCGGTCAACCGGTTAATTAGTTAATTCATTATTAAAAAGTAGTGGAGATGGGGTAGGATTGAATAAGCTTATGCTTCTTCCTACTCCTTTTCGGACATGTATAAGTTAAAAAAGTTTTTTTTATTTTTTTGTGTGTTTTTTATTTTTATTTTTTATGTTGTTTGTAGTTTTCTGTTTTTTTTTTTCATGTTCGAAATAAAAACTTTTCATTCATTCATTCATTCTTTGTGCAAGGCTTCTCACAATGACAGCACCTGATAGCACCTTATAGGGCCATTAGGGGAGGGCCTTTGTCTTTCTCAGGTGTGAAAACACTATATATTCATGGGTTGTTAATGCCCATCCGCATAAAGCTTTCTCACATAAAACACGTCTTACAAATTTTAAGTCAATATATTGTCTTATCTGAATGAGTAGTCAGGATGATTTTCACAGAGTTTTGAAGCAAATATTCTAGGCCACGTGATACAATTTTCAAAAGCCTTGTGAAGAAATAATTAGTATGGGTTTTATGACCTTATTTCAGTGACAATGTTTTTTTGTTTTTTCACAAACCACGCATAAACGTCATTATCTCAAAACTAAAAACTTTTACATGCATGCTGCTGACATATTACTGTAGCAGAGTTTGTGCTGAATACAGTGTAATCAGACTTTAGCCATGAAAATGTCACAAGTATCAGAAATAAGCACAAATGTCAGAACACCTCCAGGACCCAGAAAACACCTCCGACCCCAGCGGGTTAAAGGCAACGATTTGGTTGAAGAGTAGCGTAAGGATTTCTGCGCCTCCGCGTCCCATGAGTTTCCAGGCTTCGGAGGGACTGTCATCGGGTCCAGTAGCCTTCCCATTTTTCATCTTCTTAACAGCCTGTGACACTTCGGTGGTGGTGATTGGTGGGACTGGACCAGCGACGGGGTCCGTGCTTGGTATTGGTGGGTGTTGGAAGTAGTTGCGCCATCGGTGGAGAATGGCTGGTGGGTCCTGCAGCAGACGGTGGTTGACATCCTTGATGGTGGCTACTTGGGCGATGGCTTGTGTGGACTGGTGACGGGAGCTGGCTAGGCGGTAGATCCTGTTTGCCCCCTCTGATGTGTCCAGCTCATCGTACAGCTCGTGGAGGTGCTTCGCCTTGGCGGTGGCCACTGCCCTTTTCGCCGCAGACTTGAGAGTCCGGTATCGGTCGAGGTCAGCGGGCTGTCGCGTTCGCATTACCATGCCCCCGTCCATCAAGTACTTGTTCGTAGCCATGTCTCGCTGCCCATTTAGGTCTCCACCGATGAAAAAGTACTCCTTTGGTTCCACAATCCGCAGATGTGCATCCAGGTTTTCCCAGAATTCATCCATGTCCTCGTCGGTGCAGCCGGTTTGGGGGGCATAGCAGTAGACGACACGGATGGTAATCGAGCCGAAGACAATCTTGTTGGAAATGATGCGGTCCGAGATGTTCGAGACATCGATGATCTGGTTCCGGAATTGCTGGTTGACGGCCACTGCGACTCCAGAGCGGAAGTGGATGGTGTACTGTATGTAATCTCGAGATCATTAGTGTTCTTCTTAAGCAAGTCGATCGAAGCGTGATAAATATGGATGACCTGTTGCAGTTCAGCTTGCATCATGGTGCTAAATGGCTGACTATGATGGCCAAAGATATTTCTCGGGATCGGCTGGAATCTATTTTTGAGGTAACGTTATTACTACACATTTTTAGTAAACCTCGCCAGCTAGAATAGCTATCAGGCCAATAGTCGGTCGCTAAGTTTGTACATTTATTTTTAGATGGAGCCGGAAAGAATATATAACTGCAGGATGACATTACAAGGAAAACCTATTTCCCAAACCCAAACGGCATGTTTCAGACCGATATAATGCGTCACAGAGGATCATTTGCTGTATGTGGCACTACTAAAGAACACACCACACAGCTGCCATGACACCAAGTGCTGGCCCAGGTCCTGGGATTTCTCCTCAATGCTATTTAGCCATGCTAACGTTAGCCATTCAGGTAACACTTTCCAGAACCCACTGAAGCATACAAGATCAGCAAGGAAACAGATTTGGGAAGATTTCACCATACAGTAAGTGTATTATTTTCTGGGAATTTTTTTTTGTAATGTTTGAATTTCAATGTCCTTTAAGCGGTTGCAATGATTGATAATGTTTTGTTGTTGTTGTTATTGTTGTTGTTTCTCACAGCCACCGTGCACGTTGCAATGTCAGAAGGTCAGGGTATGCAACTAGTGGGGAAAACTGTACAGGAATACTTGAATTCTGCTGACTGTTACACCATCTGTGACGTCAAGGGTCTTGCAATAGCAGATACCTCTGAGACAAAAGGTAATACAACATTATTATTGCTGTAATAGTAACATGGCCGATACTTATTACAACAGTAAAAAAATAAAATAAAATGGTGTTAGAACTACATAACTGTGGTATAACTGAGCCCCTGGTGTGATATAAGGTTTAGTGACTGCATCTACTTTTGATGGTAAAATCCTTTTATTTTTTATTGTAGATTTGGAGTTTTGGAAATCATCCAGTCGCAAGATCTTCGCTATTAAAAGCAGTGACTTGGTGAAACTTAAAAGACAGGAAAACGTGTCTGAAAAGAAAAGGTGGGTCATACAGTGAAGAAAATAAGTATTTGAACACCCTGCTATTTTGCAAGTTCTCCCACTTAGAAATCATGGAGGGGTCTGAAATTGTCATCGTAGGTGCATGTCCACTGTGAGAGACATAATCTAAAAAAAAAAATCCAGAAATCACAATGTATGATTTTTTTAAACAATTTATTTGTAAGATACAGCTGTAAATAAGTATTTGAACACCTGTCTATCAGCTAGAATTCTGACCCTCAAAGACCTGTTAGTCTGCCTTTAAAATGTCCACATCCACACATTTATTATCCTAAATTAGAGATGCACCTGTTTGAGGTCGTTAGCTGCATAAAGACCCCTGTCCACCCCATACAATCAGTAAGAATCCAACTACTAACATGGCCAAGACCAAAGAGCTGTCCAAAGACACTAGAGACAAAATTGTACACCTCCACAAGGCTGGAAAGGGCTACGGGGAAATTGCCAAGCAGCTTGGTGAAAAAAGGTCCACTGTTGGAGCAATCATTAGAAAATGGAAGAAGCTAAACATGACTGTCAATCTCCCTCGGACTGGGGCTCCATGCAAGATCTCACCTCGTGGGGTCTCAATGATCTTAAGAAAGGTGAGAAATCAGCCCAGAACTACACGGGAGGAGCTGGTCAATGACCTGAAAAGAGCTGGGACCACCGTTTCCAAGGTTACTGTTGGTAATACACTAAGACGTCATGGTTTGAAATCATGCATGGCACGGAAGGTTCCCCTGCTTAAACCAGCACATGTCAAGGCCCGTCTTAAGTTTGCCAATGACCATTTGGATGATCCAGAGGAGTCATGGGAGAAAGTCATGTGGTCAGATGAGACCAAAATATTACTTTTTGGTCATAATTCCACTAACCGTGTTTGGAGGAAGAAGAATGATGAGTACCATCCCAAGAACACCATCCCTACTGTGAAGCATGGGGGTGGTAGCATCATGCTTTGGGGGTGTTTTTCTGCACATGGGACAGGGCGACTGCACTGTATTAACCCCCTGGGGTCTGAGGTGTTTTCTGGGTCCTGGAGGTGTTCTGACATGCTCTGACATTTGTGCTTATTTCTGATACTTGTGACATTTTCAAAGTCTGATTACACTGTATTCAGCACAAACTCTGCTACAGTAATATGTCAGCAGCATGTATGTACAAGTTTTTAGTTTTGAGATAATGACGTTTATGCGTGGTTTGTGAAAAAACAAAAAAACATTGTCACTGAAATAAGGTCATAAAACCCATACTAATTATTTCTTCATAAGACTTTTGAAAATTGTATCATGTGGCCTAGAATATTTGCTTCAAAACTATGTGAAAATCATCCTGACTACTCATTTAGATAAGACAATATATTGACTTAAAATTTGTAAGACGTGTTTTGTGTAAGAAAGCTTTATGCGGAGGGGCGTTAACAACCCATGAATATATAGTGTTTTCACACCTGAGAAAGACAAAGGCCCTCCCCTAATGGCCCTATAAGGTGCTATCAGGTGCTGTCATTGTGAGAAGCCTTGCACAAAGAAGGAGGAGAGACTTAAAAAAGAATGGCTTTTAGATTGTTTGGATTTATTTACAACACAACCAAGTTATTTACAACACAACCAAAAAGTTACACAATCAAAGACAAAAAAGCACATTAGTAAAACACACTGATCTAAAGACAGAGACTTGGACAATCACACACATTTGTGCCATTCCTAAAACATATAGGTTACATACCTGTCATCTCCAAGGTGTTTGATTTTTCACCATGATCATGTACAGAGACTCACGTGAATGTCAGCTGGACTCAGTGCTGGTACCTGTAAAAACATTTTTTTGAAAAAAAATAAACAGCTGTGAACATGCTGATATCAGGAGAAACTATTTTAGATTTTTCTGGTTCACATTATGAAATTTACTAAATACATACATACACTATATATAGGCCTATGAACTCCCAAGTGTGTTGTGCCTTAGGTATATGTGTAGGGCTGCATGAAATAATAACAATAGCCTATAAATCACTAAAAAGTTCAGTAACACTACATTAGAGAAAACTATATGGATTATCATGTTACTTCAAACGTTTCCATTCGTTATGACGTTATGAAATGAGATTGCTGGAGTAAAAACATGAAGCCTAATGTTTGTTTTGTTTTGTTTTGTTTTTCAAAACCACAGCGCGCGTGACCCAAACTCAGCGCGTGCAAACATTTACTGAATGCGATCGAGCTGGACCAAACTATGAAGCATTATTCTTACATAATAATACATATCTACGTGTGAGCAGATATCCACATTCCACTAACACAGTATTTAACAATAAACACAGGTCTAAACATTATAATATTCACGATCATACGAGCCTTCTGTTATGTCGCGCTGTGTTCAATTATCGAACATAAAAACATTCTCGTGTCATAGGCTACACATGTAGCCTATGACACGAGAATGTTTTTATGTATATACATTTAGCATTAGGCTTCATGTTTTACTCCAATCACATTTCATAACGTACTCCTCCACACAGATCTTCTCTAGATCAGTCAGGTTTCTGGGCTGTCGCTGAGAAACACGGAGTTTGAGCTCCCTCCAAAGATTCTCTATTGGGTTTAGGTCTGGAGACTGGCTAGGCCACGCCAGAACCTTGATATGCTTCTTACAGAGCCACTCCTTGGTTATCCTGGCTGTGTGCTTCGGGTCATTGTCATGTTGGAAGACCCAGCCTCGACCCATCTTCAATGCTCTAACTGAGGGAAGGAGGTTGTTCCCCAAAATCTCGCAATACATGGCCCCGGTCATCCTCTGCTTAATATAGTGTAGTCACCCTGTCCCATGTGCAGAAAAACACCTCCAAAGCATGATGCTACCACCCCCATGCTTCACAGTAGGGATGGTGTTCTTGGGATGGTACTCATCATTCTTCTTCCTCCAAAAACGGTTAGTGGAATTATGACCAAAAAGTTCTATTTTGGTCTCATCTGACCACATGACTTTCTCCCATGACTCCTCTGGATCATCCAAATGGTCATTGGCAAACATAAGACGGGCCTTGACATGTGCTGGTTTAAGCAGGGGAACCTTCCGTGCCATGCATGATTTCAAACCATGACGTCTTAGTGTATTACCAACAGTAACCTTGGAAACGGTGGTCCCAGCTCTTTTCAGGTCATTGACCAGCTCCTCCCGTGTAGTTCTGGGCTGATTTCTCACCTTTCTTAAGATCATTGAGACCCCACGAGGTGAGATCTTGCATGGAGCCCCAGTCCGAGAGAGATTGACAGTCATGTTTAGCTTCTTCCATTTTCTAATGATTGCTCCAACAGTGGACCTTTTTTCACCAAGCTGCTTGGCAATTTCCCCGTAGCCCTTTCCAGCCTTGTGGAGGTGTACAATTTTGTCTCTAGTGTCTTTGGACAGCTCTTTGGTCTTGACCATGTTAGTAGTTGGATTCTTACTGATTGTATGGGGTGGACAGGTGTCTTTATGCATCTAACGACCTCAAACAGGTGCATCTAATTTAGGATAATAAATGGAGTGGAGGTGGACATTTTAAAGGCAGACTAACAGGTATTTGAGGGTCAGAATTCTAGCTGATAGACAGGTGTTCAAATACTTATTTGCAGCTGTATCTTACAAATAAATAGTTAAAAAATCATACATTGTGATTTCTGGATTTTTTTTTATAGATTATGTCTCTCACAGTGGACATGCACCTACGATGACAATTTCAGACCCCTCCATGATTTCTAAGTGGGAGAACTTGCTAAATAGCAGGGTGTTCAAATACTTATTTTCTTCACTGTATTAGTCCTCCCCAAAATGAAAATTATCTCATTTACTCACCCTCATGCTATCCCAGGTGTATATGACTTTTATTTCTTCAGATAAACACATTTTTTTTGGAAACTAATCCATCTCTGTGAGTCCATATAATCAGTACCGCTGCTAGCCATTTTGGTGCCCTAAGCGTAATTATTTTATGATGCCCCCCCCTCCCTGTCACGGTTCATGAATTCACTGTTTCCTTCTTGTCTCGTGTCTTTGTTGTTACGTGTGTGAGTAGGGGGCGTGACCGATCCATTATCACTGATCAGCGCGCAGCTGGTTTCACTTTCATTACCAGCTGCAGCTCATCCACCTTACCCTTCTTATACTCACTGTTTTGTCCTCTCCTTTGTCAGATCGTTGTTTGGTGTTGTCGTGTGTTCGTTCCTGATCCCGGTTGGCGTCCAGTTTATGTGCTTTGTTCCTGTCCTTGGTTTCCGGTCGTGTCTTCGTCTCCGTGTTCTGGATTATTCACCACCATCACCTCGTCTCATCATTCCTCCTGCACTCTGTTGGCCATCGACGTCCCTGCACCACGCCCCGTGTCCAGTCACCATCGGACTTTACATTTATTAATAAAGACGAGTTACTTGCATATTGCTTCCTTGCCATTATTGCCGTGACACTCCCTGCCCGAGAATTTTTTTATTTCTTTTTGCCAGTTTAACTAACTTTTTAACACGCAATCCAACGGACCACTGAGGTGGTGGTGGCGGCACCATCGTTACTTTCTAGAGCAATTAAATACTCTTGTTCCGCCTGTTTTGTTATATACGGAAGAGCATTAGGGCCAAGCAATAACAACAACAAAAAAACATCTCGAGATTAAAGTCATTATAATGCGAGAAAAAAAGTCGTAATACAAACTTGAGAATAAACTCATTACATTTCGAGAATAAAGTAGTGTTTCGAGAAAAAACTCGTTAAATTTCGAGAAAAAAATTTGAAATACAATCTTGAGAATAAACTCATTACATTTCGAGAATACAGTCGTTGTGTTTCGAGAAAAAGTGTCGAAATGAAATGTAGAGAATAACGAATTCGATCAGTGTTCATTGCATAGCCTACTGATAGAGGATCGCTTAGTCAAGCTACATTTTAGACTTTCTTTCAGTAACAAAGAAATACTATCAACTTTAGCTAATTATGACAGAATAATAATTAGCATTCGAACTTTAAAGAGAATTTGCAAGCGGCTAGGTCTTTTTAGAAGAAAAAATTCGTCCAATTTGCGCGATGTACTCGCTTTTGTCCAACATGAAATGACAACCAGTGGACAAATCCAAGGTTATCGCTGGCTTCACCTACGCACGATTCATCGACGTTTCCCAGGATATAATAATACTGTGACTACAGTGGCTCAATCTTAAGTTTATCAAGCGACGAGAATACTTTTTGTGCGCAAAAAAAACTAAAATATCTACTTTATTCAACTAATCATTTCCATCTCGGTCGGCCTCGACGTATCGCTTCTGTGGTGTACGTCACACGCATCACACACACGACCAGCGTCGGCCAATAGGGACCCTACGTGTGACGTAGCCCTACTGACGAGGCCAACAGAGATGGAAATGAATAGCTGAAATAAAGTCGTTATTTTTGTTTGTTTTGCGCACAAAAAGTATTCTCGTCGCTTGATAAACTGAAGATTGAGCCACTGTAGTCACTTGGACTATTTTAACGATGTCTTTAATAACTTTTTGGGAGAACAACTTTCAGTCCCTCAGAAGCCTATGGAGGAGTGATCCAGCTCTCAGATTTAATCACAAATATCTTAATTCGTATAAAAACCCACAATTGTAGTCGGACATCAACAAGCAGAAGGCGGGTCACAGCTCAGCCAAACTCACAGCATGCTTTCCGTGGTCCTCATTATTCCTCCAAAGTGTATATATGCAGCTCTTCACCCACCCGAGCTGATAGAAGTCTCTATGCTCTCTCTCTCTTCTGCTACCTGTTTTCTTCTGTCCACGACGGCGCGCCTCTTTCATCAGCCGCGTAGCTTTTATAATCCCTCTTTTCAGTGCGTGTCTCAATCACAGACCACAATCTCACCCCTCACCACCTGACGCGAGTTTCCTCATCAAGCCTCTCCCGCCGCCATGAACTTCACGTAGGGGGCCGGAACCGGCCTGTTGTTACACTGAGATCGCTCCCCATGGACACACGTCCCAAAAAAAGAAAGGTTCTGCCGGGCCACTTGTCACCCCGTGACACTAACCTATGACATTTCGAACATGAAAAAATACTGTAGTTTACTATAGTAAATTCAATTGTTTAGCCTACTGTATACTTAAGTATTAACTATTTGTTAATGAATGCTACTGTAGTGTTAACTATAGTGAACTGACAACTGCATACGTAGTACAATTTAATTCAAGTAGCCTACTTTTCTATAGTGTGGTTCAAAAACACTATAGTATTTTTACTATAAATTACTATAGTATTTTTTTCATGTGGGTTACCATAAAAAAACAGTTCCAGACATAGCCGCTAACAGCCAAGATAAACAATGAACTTGTATGTGTAATGTGGCAGAGCGGGTTAGACCCCGCCCTATTATTTGTGGCTGTCACATGAGTAATAGATGTGGCAGCCTATCGGCCGCTGTCCCTGGCCTATTTAAAGACTGTTTATGCCACCTGGTCATGCGTCATTGTTAGCTCCGCCCCTTGTTGCAGGCGCGCCGCCATTCAATGCTGGCCGTGTTTGGTTGGCAGCGCCGCGGAGATGTGCTGGCTGTTCTGTTCCCCCAGGTAGGCTATAGGTAAATGTTTGTAATGTAGACTTGTGCAGCTTGCGATAACCTACGTGCTCTTTCTTTCAGTTGGTTTGTTTTTATGTGTACGCTGCTGTGAGCAACCGTGCGCTTAGACAATTCCGTGATGATCAACTGGTATGTAAAGTTATTCTTTTAAAGTTTCAATTAATATTTAACTGAGCTAATCAACTGATGTCGGATGTTTTTAGCAGGATAGTGATTCCTTTGAAGATGCTCCATCTTAATGTGGACGTTGGGCTGATAGTTTTCGGCATAAAATCCATTTAGACTGCGCTGCTGTTTTGCTGCTGGTTCACTGTGTTTTGTTGTATGTTTTCCACGCTACAACCAATCGGATCCGTTCACCGCTGCATGTGCCGACGTTGTGAACGTGGGATCACTTAGTCATATTACTATTGGTTGTGTGTGTTAATGTCTATTTTTTTTTTATTATTTTGCAATGTATTAAGTTGCAACCTTGTTGCTCTGTGATTTGTTGTTTTAGTCTACAAGTTACTGTTCCCTTTGTGGTGAGTGTTTGGTATCACCAACCACTCCGAATTTTGTTATTATTTGTCTAGTATCATTTGTTTAGTGTAATCATTAATCTTGTTTTTGTTTATTTTAGGCTGATGGACCCCGGGTTGGGAGGCTAGCTTTTCTTGCCTTCTGGTGGTGGTGTTTCAGGCACTGAGTGTGGTTTGCCGCTTGTAACCACTTACACCTCACTGGGCGTGCGTGTGTGTGTGTGTGGCTTTTGAATGAGATACTTAGCTAGCCTACCCTGCTACGGGTAAGCCTCAGTCATCTTAAATTGCATTTTCTTTTCTTTTATAGTGTGTTGAGTAACGGTGCTGTCATTGGAGCGACTTTCTACCTTGCAGTAACCTGAAAGTTTTATATATTGATGTTGTTAACTTAATAAACCAACTTTTGTACTGATATCCACGTCTCTTTGCCCTCCATGGTAACGAACTTGTGTGCCCTATTTCCATTGGGTTGTTATTTCCCCTTTCTCTGAAAAGGGGTGGCGTAGTCAGCTTGTCATATTAAAGTACCACTAGACGATTTGGTATTGTCAACCGTTTACCCTCACCACTTTGCCACACTAACAACGGATTTTAGAATGAGTATTGATATAATAGCATTTGCTAAACTATATCTTGTAAATAGCAATATAATTACGCATACAACACACTATTGTGCAGTATACCTAAAATATACTTTCTCTGTACATTCTTTTTTCTTTCTTTCTTTATTCTTTACAGGACTAACTTGATGAGGTTGTAAATACATGGAATTCCCACAAAATCAGAGCACGATCTGGAAATGATGCAGCATCAGGGCGTCCAATAGTGATGTTCTCTCTTCCAGGATTGCACAATGCCGAAGACAGACTCAAATTAATTGACATGGAAGAAGCGGCTTTGTGTCAGGAAGAGTGCACCCCCACGGGTCAGTTCCCTTGTGATGAAAACGTTTTTGATCTGTGCTGTCTGTTACTGGAGGAAAATGGATGGGATGCTCCTACAGATCCATTCAGTGCAGCTAATCTCTACATATTGTTGAGAGCAGAAATACAGCAACATATCTGATGGTCCTTAATCCACAGAAAAGTTTGTTAGCTGGGCACCTATCTGTCATAACTCATATTTATTTGTCTTATCTATAGCTCATGCTGCATATCAATGAAAATTTAGAGCAGGTGTGTTCAAATGAGTGTGACTTTGCAATATCAACAGCAAAAGTTTAATACACAATGCTTACTTAACCCTTTAACTATACATGTATTCAACTTATCTCTATATAGTGCATTATGGATTGCACAGTCTTTATTTAGCTAAACTGCATGTTGCTGTGCGCCATGTTAAAATAAGAGTATTTGATGTTTTTTATGATACTGAATTACCAACATTATGTCTGATTTATGCACAGTTTTTGTATATTCCCATTTCATCTTTAAGAAAAATGTTTATTTAGTACAAAATGTGAACAATGAACAGCACTGCTTATTGAAACATGAAAACATTTTGAAGTTTCAAAATCTTTTAAATTGGCACAAAACTCCTTGGATTTTAACAGAAACATATTTTATAAAGGAACTTTGAGTCTGCACTGAAAATTAACAATAAAACATTTGAGCATACAATTACAAATATCAGTGTATGTATGACAATAGTGTCTTTTTATCTGTGTCTAAAATGTGATCAAGCAGTTACATTATTAACTATTCACAGCATAATTAAAACTGGGATTTAAATTACATTTTATTTTTCAAGCATTTGGCCTAGTAGCTATGTAGAAGCGCAAATTTGGCAGTTTCACTGCCTCATGTATTGTGCCAATGGAGACATCACTGGGAAGAACATTTTGTCTGAAGTCCCAAACTTCAAATGTGAAGTCACATTCATCACCCTTACAAGAATTTCCATCTGGGAAGAAAAGTTCTTTACCTTCTTTAAGGATCTCATTGTATCCTGCATTAATGTCCATTGCAACCTTTCTAGTACCTCCTCCTTGTTTTGTTCTGACCTGTTTTGTTTCTTTGTTTTCTGTATGAATCCAGCCAATTTTAGTCTGTTGCTTACTTGCTTTGGAAAAATTTAAAAATTGAAAAGAGCAAGTCTATCTCCATATGAGGGAATATAGTTGGCCAGAGCTGAATCCTCCATTAGCTAGATAACATTTCTGTCAATCTGTGGATTAAAAAAATAATATTCCATTTGCCTTTTGAAAGTACAATCCAGGGGTGCGTTTCCCGAAAGCATCGTTAGCCAACTATGGTCACAAGTTCCGTCGTTACCAATAGAGTTCAATGGAAATTGCGACCATAGTTGGCTAACGATGCTTTCGGGAAACGCAGCCCAGGTCAGTTTAAAGGTCGGGGAGACCGGGGATGGTTGTAACACGGCTCAGTTGTAACAATTCCAATCTGTCCAATCAGGAACTAGTTACAAATCCCCTGATTCACTTCGCACATGCTCAGTTCAGTTCTTATTCCACATGTGAAAAATTAGAGCCCTGTGGCAGACACAGCACATGTTAGAGTGGAAAAAACTATTTTGAGGTAAGAAAGTTACTTTTTTTGTTTTTGTTTTACAATTTCTGCTTTGTAGTTAAACTCATCAAACTTTTATTATGTTTATTGTGTCTGTGTAGATATTTTCCATGGAAGTTGTTATTGCTAATGTTTTGCCTGTTATCTGTAAGGTGAGCTAGTTCATGGCTACATGACTCTGGGTTACTTGTAACAACAATGAAACATTACAACCTAGAGTAACAACAGTCACACACACACACACACACACACACACACACGTTGGTGTTGCGACAGCATTATGAGGACTCTCCATAGGCGTAATGGTTTTTATACTGTACAAACGATATATTCTATCCCCTTACACACACACACACACACACACATCAGTTATATTAAAAAGTCAGTGTTGAATAAAAACCTTTCAAAATATTTTTTTTGTCAAAATCCTTATTTCATTATGTTACATATCACCCCGGTGGATATCATAATGTTACATCTCACCCAGGGTATGTTACAACTAACCCAGACTATGGGGTAAATTGTAACATTTCACTCCTCGGGCCCTATCTTGCACCCGGTGCAAATGACTTTGTACACCGACGCATGTATCATTCTATTTTGCACCCGCGCAAAGCGGACTTTTCCCTTCACAGACACATGTCGGTTAACTAAGAAATACACTTGCCCTCCCTGGGGCGGTTCAGCGCAAAGAGGAGGCGTGTTCCGGCGCAAACTTTCCCTCATGCTATTTTGCAGTTCCAGAAAACATTTACGCCACTGACCAGAACAAACCCAGTCTAAAGTCATTGGCGCGTTGCGCGTACATTCAGATGCTATTTTAAGCGCGCGTGCTTTGGTCATAATACAGAGTGTGAACAACGCGCATACACTGTAGATGATTCTCTCATCTACACAGATGCATTTTCCTTTTTGCAAATGATACATTATTATAAGGAAAAATATTAAAACACGAGGGAAATCATTGTTGTCAAGTATATTTATATAGTGCTTTTTACAATACAGATTGTATCAAAGCAGCTTCACAGTATCAATATGTTGTGTCCATGACGATGGGGGAAAATAGGCATAAAGCTTAGGCCTACATATTTACCCAAATTATTATAGGCATGTATAACCGAAGTTAATTTGCGTGTGTTTGTCCCATCTCCAATGTCACTTTTCTTTCTTCTACGGCCCTGACGAGAACATCGATCTACTCGGCTGTGAACCGATTCTGAAGCGCGCCTGGTAAATGCGCTGTTATAATAGTATTGCGCCATGGAACAAGCGCACCTCGTTCATCATGCTCTTAAAGGGGATGTGATATGACGCTCTGATTGGTTTATTTCTCGTTACGCCCAAACCACACCTATGAATAATGAAGCTACTTCAGACCAACCCCTTTTAAACTTGCGTCGGGCGCAAGAGGCATTTGTCCCGCCGGGAAAATAGCAACAGCGCCGGGATCCGCCCACAAAGTTACTTGCGCTTTGACACTTGCGTTTCAGATCGTTAAAATAGGGCCCCTCATGTTTGAAACAAAACCATGCCGTTTCTGTTTGTGATGAAAAGATAATAGCTATGTCATTTAATACCAGACACTTGTAACTAGTTTGGATCACATTTTGAACACACTGACTTCAAAGTACTACAAGATATAGACACAGAGGTCAAAATTGTTACAACCATCCCCGGGTAAACTAATGATTTTTTTTTTCTAATGTGTAGGCAGTATGAGTGTACAGAAAATGTAGCCTACATTAAATGTATTATTAATTGTTTGTTTTCTTTTGATGCAATAGCTACTTTTAGTTTTTTACTTTAAATTTATTATATTTTATCATCAACTAACTTTGTATACCATGTGCGCTGCAATAGTGCTATATAGCTACCGTATCAATAGTTCCTAAATGGTCCAAGAACGAACCCGTTACAGACCTGGTTAGAGCTCCACTTTCTTCGTATAGTCTACACAAATCTATTATAATGAATGTTGTAGCTTTAACGCTAGACCCATTTATTATTTAGATAAATAAAACACTATGTGCAAGATTTACTAACAGCTTACACCAGAGCTAATCCTCTTTTGCTGTTAAAAAATATATTTTACTAAAGAGAGCGGCTGACCATATTGCATATGCATTTTTAGGAGTTTCCCTTTCAGACACATAATTTATGGGAGCAGAATATTTAAATTAATCCTGCATGGTGATTTACTAAGGTTTGTGCCATTATTTAACGGCCAAAAAAAACCCACCTTAAATCAGCTAATTTGCGTTGCTCTTTTGGTATTGCGTTGGTCAAGTATGGAAATTATCACCACGAATTCATGAAATTTCGTGTCTATTGCACAAATTTATTTATCGTGCCATTTTTACGCCAAAAAATGTTTTCCATGAGATCGGACTGAAATGATCCGACTGCGTCTGTGTTGTTTAATTTGTGTGTCATCAGTAGATCACGCACAGAACTGTCCACTGCCATCGGCGCTTGGTGGAATTGCGCTCTCACGCTATTTCATAGCTGTCAACCCTCCCGTTTTTTCCGGGTTTCTCACGTATTTTAGCTCTTTTCCCGCTGTCTTCCCGTTTTAGTATTTTCCCGTAAAATATCCCGTATTTTATGCTCTGATTGTGTGAGACGTACATGCTCGGGCAATTTCGACTTGAAGTCGTTCATCCTTGGACGCGGCGTGCGCTGTTACATAAAAAGCAGTGCACACAGCCAAGCGAAATGGGGCCTTGCCGGTGTCGTGCGCACCCAACTCGTCATTTTTGCCGCGCGCACCTTTGCGCTCGTGCGGACGCGTCGAGTATAAACAAGGCTTTATTACTCCGTGTCAGCGCGCGCTCTGATCGGTAAAGGGGCACAGACCTCTCCCGAGTCATCTCCAGCAGTAGCAGCCTCCGAAGCACCACTAACTCCACCTCCGTTTCCATCGTAAGCTGATTAGCCTATTTAAAAATTCTCAAAAAAAAAAAAAAAACATTCTCTATGATAAATTAAAAAAAAAAAAAAAAAATTTTAATAACACGGTTTTGGCGGTTATAGAGCTCTAATGACGGTGTTCAACTATAACAGTCGGTCTCACGGTTATATAATAACCGCACACCCCTAACACACACACACACACAAACAAACACGGTCTCTTTCTCTCTCTCTCTCACACACACACACACACTGCCTCTTTCTCTCTCTCTCTCTCTCTCTCACACACACACACACACACACACACACACTGTCTCTTTCTCTCTCTCTCTCACACACACACACACACACACACACACACACACACACACACTGTCTCTTTCTCTCTCTCTCTCTCTCTCTCTCTCTCTCTCTCTCTCTCTCTCTCTCTCTCTCACACACACACACACACACACTGTCTCTTTCTCTCTCACACATATGTAGTCATAACGTTAAACTCTTTAGACTGTTTATGATTCATGCTTTTTGTAAAGTTTGTGGGTAAGAATCGTGTAAAAAAATCCCTTATTTTAAGGATGGATTCCGGGAAATCTCCCTTATTTTCAATGTTCAATGTTGACAGCTATGCGCTATTTGCCCTGCTTAGTAAATCTGGGCCTATAATACAGTGGGTTCACTGAAAGGAAAACAACACTGACTTTTCAATAACGCACTAAATATGAATGTGTTATTTTTAATCAGCTGTTCCAATCGTGTTGAATACACATACCTTTTCTTCCTCCAGAAGTGAAGAAAATAGTATTCCAGAAGCCTCTGAGACGGCCTCGTAGAAGGTCTGTCACAGTGATGATGGACATAATTGTGCAGTCTGCTCCCCCTGGGACTTTCAAATTGATATTACGTTAGAAAAAGCTTGGTCATGTAAATGTGACTTGCTTAAAACATATATAAATAATAAATGGGTCTACCCACATCGAAAGAACCTATATGCAGTTTATATGCACATATATGCTGCATATATACATCATATGCCACACATATAGGCAAAATTGGTGCATATACTGTATGTGCATATACAGCATATACAACTAATCCTTTAAAGGCACAATATGTAATTTTTCTGCTTTAAAAATATCAAAAATAACTGTATCTATGTTATATATTTCTTTTAGTTGTGTACTTACATTATCCTGACCGTTTCCACCAACTTTAAAATCCAGCGAAATTTATCGTTTAATTCGAAGACATGGGATGTTTCTTTAATTCCGTTTCGTCGCCCGTCTATGGCGTCATATAACCTTGGCACAGAGACCGTGCGTGTGCAGATCCTGTTCATCATCACTCCAAGCTATACTCAAAAGTTTACAGATATGGAAACATGACACGGGTTAACATTGGAGTTGCATTTCCAAGATGGAGAGAGCTTCGTGACAAGCTAGAACTACAGAGAGATGCCGATCTCGCTTGCATTCTAATAAACAGTAAGCACCCATTCAGCTAACTATATCTATCCGTATTTTGTGAAACGATGATGTCATGTGTAAAACGCAGACTGACTAGCTCTCATGTATAGTATAATGTAAATTTACATTTGTTATATATATATAGCTGGAGAAAGTAGCTTCAAATGCAGTTCACTATCTTGTTCGATATCATAGTATAAACGTAATTATAATTATTAACGAAAGGTGACCGTGTATTTTAACATAATACTAGCAAGATGGAATATTGATTTAATAGGTAATCTTGATTGTCCTCTTGTGTGAGATACCAAAAATAAAAATCCTTGATCAAGAAATATGTAGGCCTAATGTGTGTGTGCGTGTTTTCTACTTACTGAGTTGTAGAAGAGGCCACAGCTTCATCATCACCCATATCTTCAGAAATATCCCTAAAAACAAAATGTTGTGGTAATGTTAAAACACTTCATGCATCACTCAATATAATAGGATTGATATGACTGATTGATTCAGTCCAAGTACTTAAATTACATTCATGAGGTGAAACCTTTAAGACTTTAGAAAACACACAAAGTGAAATATTTTCCTGGCAAGAGTTCCAACTTTAAAGGATTAGTTCATTTTTAAAAAAACTTTTGCTGATAATTTACTCACCCCCATGTCTTCCAAGATGTCCATGTCTTTCTTTCTTCAGTCGAAAAGAAATTAAAGGGGTCATGACATGTTTTTTTTGTTTTGTTTTATAATGTTCCCTTAGGTGCAATTATAGTATTACTATAGTTTTGGGACAAAAAAACGTTACAAATGTAGTGATTTATGACCTTTTCCCACCCTATTTCTCATCCTCTGATTCAAACAGTCTGTTTTGGAGGTGTTTCCCCTTTAAGAGTTCAGTGTTAACGCCCACTGTTATGATTGGCTAACGTCAGTGCTTATGCATAAATTATTATCGCCCCCTAGTTAGAACATGTGTGGATTCCGCGGAACTGTTTATAGTAGCGGTGCTGGAGGTTACTTGCGTTTGTCTTCGCGTTGCCTTTGGGATTCCCTTTTTGTCGGTGTAGAGGGTTTCGGGTCCGTTGCTTGGCTGGCGGTCTCCTCGTGCCTGCTAGATCTTGGGCAGCCAATCACGTGGTGTGTTGGCGGATGGATGAAAGTCTTTGAAGTTGGAAGGGCTTTGCAGTCGAAACGTTTAAACGAAACTTTGCAGCAAAACTTACTTAGAACCGAGACTTTTAAAGGAAAAGAAAACAAAGGAAAAGAAAGGGAAGTGAGACGAGTTAGATGGCTTGAATGAAGCTGTTTTAAACCCTGATCTTGCTTTGGGTCATCTTCTCTGCTCGTCTACATTGCTCGTCCGTCTGTTACTTTTTCATGGCTCTCCCCTAGAGCATACTCTTCAGTAGCTCTCTCCGTGTTTTTCTCAAGAACTCTGAAGAGCTCTCTAAGAACTTACAAGAAGAAGTCGAAAAAGAAGTAGTACATCTCTTTGAAGAACTCCCTGACGAACTCAGCTCTTTGTTTGGGTCTAAGATTTTATCTCCAATGTTTGTCCCGCCTCCTGGAGGAATTCGGACAATAAGATACTTATAAGGTTATTTGAGAAGGGGGTATTTTCCATCATCTCCCCCCCCCCCCCCCCCCCCCCCCCCTCCTCTCATCGTAAATCATGTGCTATCTGTGGTCTGCTTTCCTCTGCAGCTCGAACAGAGGATTCAGTTTAGACATAATTTCCATTTTAAGAACATAAACATTTTACACAGATTTCAATCAAGCCATCGTCTGAATTAAGAACATGTTATCGCATTAATAGGAGACACTTTCATTCACACATGTAATAGTTACAACAATCACACGACTTTTATGTGATCTAAGCATAATAGACACATACAGGGGTCGTAGACACAATATAGAATGTAGTTGAACGATGTTTGATTATAAGTTCGTCAAGAATTGTTTTGTGATGATTGTATGCATTTTTATATGTAAAGTCTCTGTGGTTGTGTTTTTTTAATGGTGTAAGGTATGAACCGGTTGATTTTGGGGAATTTGTATACAATAATTAATAATTATTCATACAGGTTTGGACCAGATCAACTTTACATTTTTAATAAAACTCCCGATAAGGGATGATATGTTATTTTACCTGCATGCAAAACTGCATGCTTGCATGTGTATCTTGGTAGCCAACCACAAGTTGATTGCGATTAGCTACACAGATCACGTTTTACAAACAGGTAAAATGAATTAGCTCAATTAATTTATAGAGTTTAGGAAAATTAATTCTGTGGCCACAAGAAATAGTCTTCCCGCCCTATAAACAAATACTCTTTAGGGTATATTTAATTTGTAAAGCTCGTAGCTTTGATCTAGGCATTTCAGGGACCGGAATTATGAGCAGACACAGTAAATCCATCAAATGAGTATCATGAATTTTAATAAGAAATAACTAGCCTATGCATTTACTACGTTACAGGAATACATGTATTTACAAACATTAATGACAAAGACACGCGGGGAGTCTAGACAATGGAAAACACGTGAGTGAGAGTGAGAGTGAGGGAGGGAGAGAGAGAGAGAGGGAGAGAGAGAGAGGGAGAGAGAGAGAGAGAGAGAGAGAGAGAGAGAGAGAGAGAGAGAGAGAGAGAGAGAGAGAGAGAGAGAGAGAGAGAGAGAGAGAGCATTGGTAAATTTCACCCAGACAGTAACCTCTCTGAAACAACACGAAAAACATCATCTTAAGGCTTCCTAGAAGCTGATACAGAAATATACTTGCACAAGTTTCTTGGTCTCTCTGTGTCTTGTTGCGTGTTCCTAAAACGGCCTGTCCCGGCCGCGTGCATGAGCGGATGTTCTTTGTTCCGTGTGCGCGCGTCACGTGGTTTAACCCTCTGGGGTCTGAGGTGTTTTTAAGGCCTTTGAGGTGTTTTGACATGCTCTGACATTTGTGCTTATTTCAGCTACTTACAACATACCATTGGCCAACATGTAATTTGGCTGTATTCAGCACAAACTCTGCTACAATAATATGTGAGCAAAACAGATGTACATGTTTGCATTTTATAGAAAAAAAATATTATGCGTGGTTAGTAAGTTTTGGGAAAAAAATTGTCACCGCAATAAGGCCATATAACACATACTGAACAGTTGTCCACAAGACTTTTGAGTTACTATTCTTGTAGGCTAGAATTTTTACTACAAAATGATGTGAAAATCATTCTGACCACTCTTTCACAAACAACAATATAACAATTAAAATTTTGTAAGTCAGTTTTTGTGTCAGCACTGCTGTATGCGTGGGAGTGTCAATGGCCATGAATATTAATGAGATTCACACCAGGGGAGACAAAAGACACTCCCCCAAAGGCTAATGCCCCATCAATGTGCTGTGAGGCAACCTGAACAAAGAATGACAGGAGATGCAAAGGTTTGGTTTTTCAATCTGTTTTATTGTAATTCCTAGAATGGGCCATACACCGCGAGAATCTGCTGATGGGCCATAACGTATCCGCGCGCATTTAGAGCATTTCAAACATTTACACCTGTATTCACAATCATCTGTGCAGTATTTTAGCAGGATAAGCAGTGTCATAGGCTAACCAAAACAGAACATTTATATATAAAAATATAATGTCTAGTATTTAGACAGTATTTTACCGGAAGCTGAAATATATTTGCACTAAATCACATTATATTTAGGCTACACCTAAGCAGATATTCGCAAATAAGCTACATTACGCATAAGCTAATCAAAACTGAGTGAAATATATTTAATATACAAATGTTTTTAGAGAGTAACGACGTTATCATATTGAAAGTTTACACTTGAGCATACACGAATGTTAGGGATATTGTAAGGCAATACTAAGCAAAATATAGTGTGAAAACATGAGTTCTATATGATCAGAAAAATAATTATATAACACTAAACAATATAACACTTACTCCGAACTTGTATCCTCGGCGGGATCAATTCTCTCTTCAAAATGTAGCCGTTCGTGGTCTTGAGTTGCAATAATCTTCCTCTGAGGAAAAAAGGTGAATTCTTCCTCGCTGTACAGAATCATCTGGCGGCCTCTTTACCGGAGTAGCGTGCCCGCTGTGCCATCCTCAAAACGCGATGAACTATCAGCGAATCTCATGAAGAAATGTTGTGTTTTTATGGCATTGATCGGGGGCGTGTGCGATGCATATAGATCACCTAAACTATTTACATGTGAATAGCGCCGGGGGCGTGGCGGCCTCAACTCATTAAAAATAATGAGGGGAGAAAGAAAAAACTGGACCTCTCCTTGGTTTCAAACGGATTACATAAACTGTGAGTATTTGTTTTTTATATAAATTACTTCATTTAAAAGAAGAGAATTCAAGCTTCATAAAGAAAAATCTCTCGTGCCTGTGTGACAAGTATTCGCGGAGTTACAGTTAATCTTAGGACGTGTTTCAGAATGGACTTCACAGACAGAGAGAACGCAGAACTCGCATCATGTTCGTTTTTCTTTATTTGGCGAAAAGCACAACACTTTGTTTTTATTGCGAGTATCCACAAAAAAAATAGACACTTAACAGGATCTAATGATGTATAACACTTAAATGTAAGATCAAAATCAACAGAGTATTTTGAGTCTCTTTTGCACTGATAAGAAAAAAAGCGAGCAAATCACGCCAGCGTGATTTCAGACCCCAGAGGGTTAAAGTCTTTGAGGTAACATTACCAAATTCGGCTGAATTCATCTCCTCTCCTGTGAGATGAATTAGGTTGGAAACTTAAAGAAAACAAAACTTTTAAACAAACACAAGAAAGAAAGGATTTCCCGAGGGGAAATCGTATCAGAGACTACATGACTAAGGCAGACGTAGGCAAGGTGCGCGGCAAAGGTTTTCCTTTGTCTCATCGAGATCGACTTTGCATGTTTTATGACGGTGACGTAAAATGCGTTCCATTTTACTCCAGAGATGATAAAACATAGTAACACATATCTGACAGTTTGTATACATATATATATGATTTGATCAGATCAAGAGGATTCTAAACATATGAAGAACGACTTATAAATTGGATGACACAGCAAAGTTACATTAAAAGGCATACTTTCCAAGCATTTTGTAGTTATTTTAGAACTACGATACTATCACAGGTAACCATAGGACCTGGGTAACAGACACACATAAAACATATCAAATATGTATTGTTAAATGTCTTTTTAACTGGAAATTCCTTGAAAGTTCTTATGGGTGTGTGTCGTGTGGACAGAGAGGTCCTGCATGCACATTCTTTTGGGTCGTAAACTTGTAACAGGACACTTCGGCCAGTGTTAGCTGGATTATTCATTAAAATGCATAATACAGGCATTTATCGTTCGTTTAGAACTACAATACACTCAGGTATCTTCATAGGCCCTGGGCACTCAGACCCACATAACAACATATAAAATATATCTCATTAAAATGTCTTTAATGGGGAAATTCCTTTCTTCTTTAGCAAGGATCACCCTCTCTGGGGATTCCGAAGGGGTCATAAAATGTCTTGTAACTCGAAACCACACTCTGTCCTGAGCGGGCTTCACGTGTGGGTTTGGGTGTTTGTGTTAATTTTCCATTCAGGCTTTTGGGCCTGAAGGCTTTGGGACTTTAGCAAGGATGTATTTATTTATTCCGATTCACCCTTCGCCCAGTCCTTACAATGGATCTCAACACGGAGGTCATTCAACGGTCTTCAAGAAGGGGGAAGTCTGTTTTAAATCTCTGTCATGGGATGAAATTACCTCGTGGCGTTAACTCGGTGGGTCCTATCCCGTGACATCCCTGTCATGGGATCTTGGTCCTTAACAAAGACGGGGTCTGTTAGTCCTGAGCAGTACCCTTTCTGAACAGATCTGTCTTGCAAAATTACCAAACGTTGACAGTTAAAGTATTTTCCTGGTTGCAGAATCCCTGGAGCCTGTGGGTGATTTATGGCTCTGGGTTTGGTGATTTGAGTCTGGAATGTGAAGACTCTGTGTGGGATTATGCTTGAATGAATCACATGGAAGATTCAGTTGTGTTTGGGTCCATTCTCGTTGTCGCTACAGTTATTTATACTGGCAAGCATTTCTCCACTCTGCTGCTTCCGACCGGCTGCTACAGCATTGCGTAGTTGATGACGTCATCCACATGACATTTGACGTCATCCTATGACGTTTCGCGCCGAAAGATAATGACTGGGAGTAAAAATTTCATTTCATTTCATTTCATTTTTATTGTCCACAATGTGGAAATTTGCCTTCGGCCTCATAAGAACAACAATCAAACCAACAACAACAAAAACAACAAGACTAACACACAGACATCTTCAGGGCAAAAAGCAGCACAGCAGTGGCAATTACGTTACAATACATCAACGGGACGTGTTGTTCAGCGTCTGAATTGCATTAGGAATAAAAGAAGTTTTAAAAATATTACGATTTGCCCTAAGTACTCTGTAACGTCTGGCAGAGGGAAGAAGTTCAAACTCCCTATTGAGTGGATGAGAGGGGTCGTTTGCCATTTTAAAAGCTTTTTTCCTGAGAACTTACTCGTACGTGGAACTTAATTGTTTCTGACTTGTCCCTATGATTTTTGAGGCGAGGTTTACTATTCTCTGCAGCTTGCTTCTCCCTTTTACGTTTAAATTACCATACCACATCGCCATGTTAAAGGTTAGGATACTCTCTATCAGATTCTTATAGACTATTTCCATAATGTGCTTGCTCACTCTGAAGGAGTTGAGCTTGCGCAGTAAATGGAGACGTTGGTTACAGGTTTTAAAAATGTAATCTGTGTTTTCACCGAAATTTAGATTAGAATCAATATATGTACTGAGGTATTTGAACTATATTGAAAATGGCGTTGGAGATCCGCTATGTCCTACTTGAATGGACTGAGGGTGAGGATAGAGGGGCCCATAGTATTTTGGCCATCGACTGTGTCCGGAATTTTTCAGTTAAAGGTTTTCTTGAAAGGACTGAAAAAACCGAGAAGCTGGTGGAATGGCGAAAAGGCTGCCAACCCTGGCCGGTGTACCGAGCCAGAATTATTGACGTGGCAAGTATGTTACACGTTAACTTTAGCTGACGTTATGTACATACCACATTAAATGGTTTTGCTCGCACTTAAAGTAGTGTAAAATGGATCTTGCTAGGTACATGGCTAGCAAGCTTAGCTTCCGTCTCATGTTAGCTACCTAATTTGCTAATCAAATTAGCAAAGTTCAATTGGGACAAATGTTAGTTTGCAGTTCATGATAACACCAAAGCACTTCACACATGAAAGGGAGGGGGGTTCATTCACTCCATGCTGATGGTGGTAAGCTACATTTGTAGCCACAGTTTCCCCAGGGGTAGACTGACAGAAGCGAGGCTGCTCACATCTGCACCAACGGTCCCCTCTGACCACCACCAACCATTCACACATAGGGGCTGGGTTGGGTGAAGTGTCTTGCCCAAGGACACAACAAATTGCTTTTAACAGCAGCTGTTATAAGGTATGAAACCAGCACAATAGGGAACTTTGTCCTCTGTTTCTCCTTCTCCCTCCGAAGGTTGACGTGAAAAAGAGATGTTCTTCTAAATACAACCACAAGGAGGAGGAGGAGGAGGCGCGTCATGACAGACCTTCAAAGAACAAGGTACACTACCTGCATCCAGTGTGTGTTATTACTTTGCAATTAGGGCTGCACGATATATCGGATGACATTGTTATGCGCATCTCGTCAGTAAAGCCGGTTCCTTGATTAGTAGTAAATCGCCATCACCTGCTATCAGATGGAGTGACATTTACTACACAGAGCCGTAGTTCACTGACAAGCTGAGCCATATCGCATTAGTTATCACAGGCGATATGTCCTGGCAAGGGGGTGGACAAAATTGCGAGACATCAGGTGTCCCGAGTGTGGCATCATTTATGAGAATGTGGAGCGCCACTTTAAATCGGGCTGACAGTAAGTATAAGCTCAAAGTAGCATACTTGTTTTTGTGAATTCATTTAAAAATGTTTTGAATAAATTGGTTAAAGTGTTGAAATGGAAGGTGACAGTGTACCAACTCCATAAACTACAGCCTGAACCTGTCAGCTCTGGATGTTCCTGAAGGAGGAGGGCAGCCACGACCTCCAGAGAGCCCGTTGGCTGATCCGGACGAGTGTCTCCAGTTGCTGGGTAGGTTTTTAATGTTTTATGTAATGGGAATATTATATATATTTACAAGATGGAGAACAAACTATTGAGTGTGTGTGTGTGTGTTTATTGTAGATAACTTTGAAATGGAGACTTGTCCAAGCCTTCAGGGTAGATATTAATTGATCAACATGTTATTGTGCTATTTCGTTTATACAAGAAAAACAAATTAATACCTTTTTTTTATTATAGACATGCTTCTGGAAGACAGCGAGGCCCAGCAGGAGGACCAAAACCTTGGTAGGTATCCGGCGAACAATTATTTACACTTGGACTGTATTGTTTTTTTCCATCAACAGGACATTAAGAAAAAAATATTCACTTTTTCTTGTTCTTCTTAGATGATTTATTCAAGCAGGTGGCAGAGGATGACCAACCGTCTGCAGCTCTGCATGGTAAGTAATAGGTGATAAGTTAACATGCATGAAACTAAGTTTTGTTCTTGTTTTATTTATTTTTTTCATTGTTTTTCTTTTTCCATTGTTCAGATATGTCCACCATTGACCTGGCAGACCTGTTAGAATTGTCATTTTTTTAAAAATGTAAATTATGCTGTATATAGTTGTTTGCAGATGTTTTATGCCATAGTTTTATACTGATTACGTTTTAAAAGAAAATTATTATGTTGCCTGTTTTTTTTTTTATATCTTAATGTTCTGTTTAAACTATCTGTCTATTGTATTAATATAAATAATGGAAAATCAATGTTTTAATAATCATGATTGAACAATTAAAATTTTAAAATGATGGTTTTGTCCATCTCATCTATTTCACCAAAACATCCCACCTGTAACTTATTCGACAGGGTCCAAATAGGCTGTCTGTGGACAGTCCATTTTTAAGCTAACAATACATAATTAATGGCTGTAATACATTTCTGTGTTGTATTATGTCCCCTGTGTGGTGTACAGTATGTTTTACCTAATAAAACCACTGTGATTATTACATATGACCCATTAATGTATTGTCCACAGACAGCCTATATGGGCCCTGTCAAATAAGTTACTCACTGGACTTCACCAACTATGGTCTAAGTCAAAAACAGCATCCCACCTGTAACTTACCTGTAACAATTGCCTGGATTTGTACTACATAAGTAAATATATAGCAGATATATATAGCCTAATTACGACATGGAGGCGCCAGTGCGTGAACTGGAGCTCGTCTAATAAATTAACCAAAACTCAGCATATAAGGTAGCCTACTTGCCTCACAGACCTGATAAATATATCTAAAATGTCTACTTTTAAAAGAACATTTCAAAACTAAAGAAAACAGACTCTGTTTTATCACTGAAACTCTGAGTGACAACTGATGTTTGGTTTTCTGTGTCGTCTGGACAATTCAGTAAACTGTATAATTGAGGCCCTAGTCAGTCCCTTTAAAAGCTGTTATAGACACTCTTCGAGGTTAAGATGACATTGGTGCAATAGCCTGTATCTCCTATAGAATTTATGTATTTTTGTATCTCCTTTTTATGCTGTATGCTGTGTTATATGGACCTGTGTCTGCAATAAAGTTTATTATAATCTCTGTTTATGTAGGCTAATCCATGTGAATTTCTCTCTGGCAGATTTTAATTGCAAGTAGCGATACTTCTCTTATGTGGTATAGGCATTAACAGTTGACTGTAGTAACTGTAACATAGGGCATATTTTGTAGTAGTAAACACATATTTGGGCCATTCTACAGAACTGGTGCAAAGTCAGAGTTGGAAACATCTTGAATTTTTTTTTTTTTTTTTTACAAATTTCGCATGTATGCAAATTGTATAATATCCAAGGTACGCTTTTCTAGTAATTGTGCAGTTAATTATCATATTGTATTTTCAGAAAATGCAGGAATATTTTCCTTCTCGCCAAATTTGTCACTACCGAAACACAATATTAAATAATTTATTAAGGCGGCTTATAATGACCTATAAAGATTTTGTTTACATCTACCTTATAAATATATATTTTTTCTATTTAAAAAATTTTTTTTTTACAGGTTAAATCAATAAAGATTATCATTTTAATAATATTTTAAGTGTAATTTATGAGATTTGTTGTATTTTGAACCCAATCTTTTTTTGTAGAAAAGTTTAAAGTTTATCGTACTGATTTCAAAGTTAAGGGTTCATTAGTTTGAATATGCATTGAACCAAACACTATCATAACATCTTAGTTGATATTTCAATATACTTTATTTTTGACAAAACATCCCATGTTACGGTAGTGACCACAATACTTAGTTTGCCATGACTGAATCAGGCTGTCCACATTTTATGTTAATAAATATTAACCTCATCACATTAAGAATTTTAACAGAATCTCGCATACTAAAATACTACTAAAACAGTAGTAATTATTTGCATAACTGTACTAAAATGTAGTTTGTTCCCCCAAATAAAGGATTATGTGTTCCCTTTTGTCACTACCAAAACAGTAATGTCACAACCGAAACTTCAAGACATGTCTCGGTTGTGACTGTTTTGGTAGTGACAGTTTTTAGATACTTTTGAGCCTAGCTAGAAGATGCTAATCACCACATGGTTAGCAATCACTGGTCAGAACAGTTGAACACATATAACAAGAAAAAATTAGTTTGGTAGTGACATTCCTTAAAGTTACACACAGATTTTTAGACTTTAGAACACATTTACCTCAAAATGATGGGATCAATCTACTCCCCACATAGCACATTAGAGAGAGGGACACAGGAATATTTCCAGATCAAAAATGTAGGGGTGTGGTTAAAATCATTCTCAGCCAATGGACTACAACATTTACTGTTTTGGTAGTGACATGAAAATGCAGGACACATTTTTTTTTTTAGATAAAGTTTTATGATTTAAAAATAAAATATAAAATAAACACATTTTTTAACTTCATTTAAAATTATACATATGTGACCAGTTACGGAAACTAGGGACACAAGTCGGTTCTGGGGCATTTTGAGTTATTCACAGATTCTGAAAGTGTAGTCTCCAAGCTTTCCAACGATGTGTAACACATGGCAATCTGATAATATTTGGAGAAGTTGTGGCCATTTGAAGGTAGACACTCAAAAAAACTAAAAGTTAAGATAACAGCCTCTAAAGATGTGCAGTTCTCACCTCTCTCTGCTGCTGGGAGTGACAATAGGGCTCATTTACATCTCATTTAGATAAGCCATACCCCCTGTAAAGCTCCCCCCTGTGCTTTACAGCTTTTTTTCCTTCCCTGAGCTAGCTAATAACAATAGGTAGGTATTGGGAAGGTCTAAACAGACTAAACATGAGATAACGTGTAGCCGACGTGTTCTTAGAATGAACACAAAACGACAAACTTTAATGTTTATGGAAACTCACCCCCAGGACCGGCGAATGCACTTCTGCCACTCTAGGCGAAAAACAATTGTGCTGCCCCTCTATTTGCAACGTATACCAGCAACAACACACAAAGACCAATATGCCATACATATAACGCAAAACCAGCAACAACACACAAAGACCAATATGCCATACATATAACGCAAAACCAGCAACAACACACAAAGACCAATATGCCATAATACATATAACGCAAAACCAGCAACAACACACAAAGACCAATAAGCCATAGGCCTACATATAACGCAAATAGTGCGCAACACGCGTGTGCCCAAAATGTCAACAATATTAAAGTTTATGCAGGAGGCAAATGCCTGCTGGCATTTTTCTTTAAGCAGTCATGACAGGAATTTTCCAAATAATCATATTTCACCTCCTCAAATTACTGTTGCAAATATCTTTAAAATCACTTTCTTATGTGCGTATACACACACAAATGAAATGTCCGCAAGCACATTATATCATCAGCAGGTTCAGCATCTTAAATAACAACTAAAGAGCAAAGATTAACTTACGTTTCAGAAACGCGCACGGCAGGCCTTCATCGCAGCAAAGGTCTTAACTGCATCCTCCATTTCGATTCTCTGTGCCAGTTCATGTTCTATGGAGATTGTTGCCAGTCCATTAAGTCTGTTCCCTGTTCACAAAACGTTCCCCATTCAAAGCAATCGGGACGTCACATGAAACAGCCAGCCACCGTTGTCAGCGAGCTGAGCCGCCGTATTCAAGCACCGAGGGCGCGCGCGCCGCGCCCATACCTCCGGTTCAGTTTCCCGAGCCCACAAAGTGCGGCGAAAACATTTTCGATGTAACTGCTACGGTTCAGCTCGTCTGCGACAATCTTTGCGGCGTCCATCTTCATTGAATTTTGATATCAGATAGAGCAGGAGCAGAGCGCTGCATAATAAGTAGCCACGCGCTGTTGGGGGGCGGGGGCAAAAGCGCCGGCGGCTATTCAGTATGGAAATACACACAGACAATGACACGCCCCTACTGCGTGCTAGAATCTCCGAAAAACAAGCCGATTTCAACCTCAAAATGTACGCTTTTAAATATACCAATACTGTTATCTCAAACATGGAGAGGCTTCTTCATGATCTCAACTAACAGATTCTGCAAAAAAGCGGAAATCACAAATTTTGGAAAAAAACGCTTGTTTCTCATTTTGCTCGCAAGTTGTGCTGCCGACTTGTGTCCCTGGTTTCTGTAACGGGTCACATATGTATACACTCACCAGCCACTTTATTAGGTACCCCATGCTAGTAACGGGTTGGACCCCCTTTTGCCTTCAGAACTGCCTCAATTCTTCGTGGCATAGATTCAACAAGGTGCTGGAAGCATTCCTCAGGGAGTTTGGTCCATATTGACATGATGGCATCACACAGTTGCCGCAGATTTGTCGGCTGCACATCCATGATGCGAATCTCCCGTTCCACCACATCCCAAAGATGCTCTATTGGATTGAGATCTGGTGACTGTGGAGGCCATTTGAGTACAGCGAACTCATTGTCATGTTCAAGAAACCAGTCTGAGATGATTCCAGCTTTATGACATGGCGCATTATCCTGCTGAAAGTAGCCATCAGAAGTTGGGTACATTGTGGTCATAAAGGGATGGACATGGTCAGCAACAATACTCAGGTAGGCTGTGGCGTTGCAACGATGCTCAATTGGTACCAAGGGGCCCAAAGAGTGCCAAGAAAATATTCCCCACACCATGACACCACCACCACCAGCCTGAACCGTTGATACAAGGCAGGATGGATCCATGCTTTCATGTTGTAGACGCCAAATTCTGACCCTACCATCCGAATGTCGCAGCAGAAATCGAGACTCATCAGACCAGGCAACGTTTTTCCAATCTTCTATTGTCCAATTTCGATGAGCTTGTGCAAATTGTAGCCTCAGTTTCCTGTTCTTAGCTGAAAGGAGTGGCACCCGGTGTGGTCTTCTGCTGCTGTAGCCCATCTGCCTCAAAGTTCGACGTACTGTGCGTTCAGAGATGCTCTTCTGCCCACCTTGGTTGTAACGGTTGGTTATTTGAGTCACTGTTGCCCTTCTATCAGCTCGAACCAGTCTGGCCATTCTCCTCTGACCTCTGGCATCAACAAGGCATTTCCGCCCACAGAACTGCCGCTCACTGGATGTTTTTTCTTTTTCTGACCATTCTCTGTAAACCCTAGAGATGGTTGTGCGTGAAAATCCCAGTAGATTAGCAGTTTCTGAAATACTCAGACCAGCCCTTCTGGCACCAACAATCATGCCACGTTCAAAGTCACTCAAATCACCTTTCTTCCCCATACTGATGCTCGGTTTGAACTGCAGGAGATTGTCTTGACCATGTCTACATGCCTAAATGCACTGAGTTGCCGCCATGTGATTGGCTGCTTAGAAATTAAGTGTTAACGAGCAGTTGGACAGGTGTACCTAATAAAGTGGCCGGTGAGTGTATTTCTCATGTCTGTGGGGCTTGTCTGTACACAGTTTTTCAGTTCATTTGAGACGCGCTCCAATTCACAGAGACCATGAAAGCGCGTCCTGTTATATATATATATATATTATAATTTTTTTCTTTTTTTTTTCTTTGTTTCAGACAACAAGATGGGAAACAGAGTGACCAGTGACAGTGGGGTAAACACTTCCTGTGGAAGTGGGAGTTTGGTAAGTAGAAATAATATTGATAGAAAATACTTTTTCATTTGGCCAAATCTTAATATTTATTAATAATTCACATTTTATTTATTTTTCCATATTTTTTTATTCTTCCCCAAGGCAACCACTGTGATTATCAGTCGAACTGTGATTAAACAGTGCATCTGTTTTAGACAGAGATCATCGTATGATGTGGACAGATGTTGTATTGTTTGCAGAAGAGCGAGCACACGTCGTGATCGGAGGAGGAGGTAATATTCCTCCTCTTCCTCCACCACCACCACCACCTCCACCAAACAGCCCCATTCTCCTCCACCACCTCCACCAAACAGCCCCATTCTCCTCCACCAAACAACCCCATTCTCCTCCACCACCACTTCCACCAAACAGCCCCATTTTCCTCCACCACATCCTCCACCAAACAGCCCCATTCTCCACCTCCTCCACCAAACAGCCCCATTCTCCTCCACCTCCACCAAACAGCCCCATTCTCCTCCACCTCCACCAAACAGCCCCATTCTCCACCAAACAGCCCCATTCTCCACCAAACAGCCCCATTCTCCTCCACCTCCACCAAACAGCCCCATTCTCCTCCACCTCCACCAAACAGCCCCATTCTCCACCAAACAGCCCCATTCTCCTCCACCAAACAGCCCCATTCTCCTCCACCTCCACCAAACAGCCCCATTCTCCTCCACCAAACAGCCCCATTCTCCTCCACCAAGTGGCAAATGATGACGATTTTGAGGTAATGGATATATTCGATGTAGGCTGTCAAACTCTCTAGTTGCAATTCTGGTGATAATTATTCATTTGATTTTTATTTATCTCCAGTACTTTGCAGACGACGAAGAGAAAAACCTCAGTTGGTATGAGGGTTGCCTTGAGCCAGGCTGAGGAAGCTGTAAGTTTCATTGCGACACAAAGAGTAGTTTGCTTACAACGAATGTTCTAAATGTAATAACTTGTTGGACTTTATTTCATAGATATTGCACCAGCACTACCTGACAATCAGGCCTCACATTTTTCAGGAAGAGAAAGGCTGCAACCGTTTTTTTCTTACCTGGTGATGCGGTCCACAGTGTCTCCCAGGACATGAACCACCTCCATTCGATGTACATACCTACACAGATACATGTGCACATGTGTGAATGAATGCGCTCAGTTACATCTGTTTAATTTTTATTTCAACAGGTATAAACTCGGCTGTCAACCATCCAGGACGTGTGTAGGGCGGTTGGGGTGGACGCCAAACTGTTATCAGCACACCAACAGGACGCAATACATTTATACTTGGGCCGTAGCGCCGGTGCGGTCCTTGATGAGGACTTGGTGGAGGCAGCCGAGCTCTATGGCTGGGTATGTCTCTTCATTTATCAAGGACATAACACAAACTATTTGTACATTATATTACTACAAATGTTGTATTCCTCACTTACACAGGACTTGTTCGAACGAGGGGACAGCAGCAGTTGCTGAAAACCGCACGCGGCGGTCTTTCTGCCAGTTTTTGGAGGCGTTTCCAGTCTCACTGCAGGGCCAGCCTCCATCTAAGAGGCAGCGCAGTGAATCTGGCTTTCCTGGAGACAGGGCCTTCTATGATGAGTGGCGGGTTTCACAATATGCTCAAAGGAAAGACTATCTTGTCGGTAAGTCTCCAAATCTATCAATACAGCATTGGCACCCATTAATTCAACATTGATTCACTGTGACAAATGACTTGCATGAGTAAAGTCTTGTCATTCTGTCTTTCAGGTTACTTCAGTCTGCGGATGCCTTCGGCCGCAAAAGTGGCAAAGCTAATTGGTCAGGAGGGGTGGACGACCAATTGCCCCAAAGCAGAGGAGGTAGTAAAGATGTGGAAGTCGTCCTCCAAGCAGAAGGTCGAAACCGACCCGTATGTGCATCACTGTGTGGCTGAGCAGGCCTGGACTGGTCTTGCAGTTAAAGATTTTGGTCTTCCCAAAGGTTTCGGTACGAAAACCTTTCAGTTATAAGGCAAGAAAATACAAAAATGTAAATTGTACCTTTTAACAGCCATTAACTGCACCAAGAACTAGAATTAAATCCTGAAATGTTGGTCTACATGCAAAGTATATTCAGTAACTCGAAATGTAATGTTTTCCTAATTACAGGATTGGTTGCGACTAGAAACTTTTTTAGTGGTGGCATTGTCTGTGATTATCACAGCAATCTCACCACAGCATCTGAGGAGAGGTCTATGATGGAGGACCTGAATGGAGAGGCAGGGTACCTTTTTTTTTTTATCCGGGGAGAAAGGCCTGTGTGTGGATGCCCAGACCTTTCCCTGCAGCGGTCACCCACTAGCAGACACGTTTGGCCACCGCATCAACCATTCCTCCAAGTCGGCCAATATAAAGCCATTCTACTACAAGATGGTTTTTAACGGAGAAGAAAAGAAAGTGGTTTTATTTAAGGCTCTGCAGAACATCACTGTTGATCAGGAGGTCAAATTCGACAATGGGGTCAGGGAGGGGTTAGACCTTAGACCCAGCCCATTTTTTTTTTTTTCAGAAGATCACTATACTATTTTAAATGTAAAGTTAGCCCATAATATATATTCAATATATATCTATATATAAATATATATAAAAAAAATGTTGTATGTGTATTCATGTTTAATTTTTTTCAAATATATTTAATTTAAAGTTACATTTTTATTTATTTATATTTAATTTACTACCAAACTTTTATATAGTGTTAATATGATGGGCTCATGTTCATAAAAAAAATAAAACTTTTTTTTAACCCAGCCTCTGACATTACACAAAGTAGTGCAATGTCATTGCCGGTCCCAAGCCCGGATAAATGGTGAGGGTTTTTACTCGCTTATGGTGGACTTTGTCACGGTCACCAACTCCTCACTACATTTCCCATAATCCTCAACTAAAGGTTTCTGAGAATTCACACGCTCCAAAAAACTGTCGAAAACAGCATCCCACCTGTAACTTATTCGGCAGGGTCCAATTAGGCTGTCTGTGGACAGTCCATTTTTAGGCTAATAATACATAATTCATGGCTGTAATGTACATCAGTGTGTTGTTTTGTGTCCCCTGTGTGGTGTACAGTATGTATTATACTCTGAAGTAAACAGCCCTGAGGTCCAGCAACGAAAGAGGAGGAAGGGCTTGTATCAATGCCGTTTTAAAGTCGGAGGAAGGTCCGCCCCTAAGGGTTGACTCGACCAATAAGAAAGGTGAAATGTCCGAGCGGGAAAGTTACTCTAGTTAATTTATGAGTCTTTGTCCTAAGCGCTGCTCCTTTGCTCACGAGCAGCTGAATTAGTTTCTGATGAAGAACTAGGGAATATAAAAAGACCAAACGTGGTATAAGTAAGGTAACATTAACCGTTGGTTCTATTATAAAATACACAGTATTTTATATTTATAATATTACAGTATACACAGTAATAGTTTCACAAGACACTATTCAAGACAGTAAATTATCACACACAATGTCCTGAGATGCATGTTAATTTATACATAAGTTTATCCATAAATGAGTCTGTTTTAAAGTCTGTTTCTGTCTGGCCATGTGACCACATTCTTAACAGCAATAAAACCCGAAGAGCCTTCTTCCCCGTGTCAGGGGATGGGACCACATGTGTCTTATGTCTGTGTGTCCTCAGTTGCCACACCAGCATTATGTAACGTCCCAGAGTGAGCTTTAGGCTATGTTTACACGGAAACGATCAGAAGAGAAAACGCAAAAGTGGCGTTGCATTATCACTTTTTATTCTGCGTTTAGTCGAGCGTTATGAGGGGGAAATCTGCGTGTATATGGTGATGCAAAAGTGTGTGAAATTCGATGTAGTGTGCACTCCAGGCGCTAGGTGGCGATGTGGAGCACTGCCACACAACACCACCAATATCTGAGAATATTTTGTACAACTGCTGAAAAGACTCTTGAATGTTTATCAATGCTGCGAGGGCAACTGGAAGGTCCGACGTATGGAAATAATCCGACATGTTGGTTGTTATTTTTCCTGTACTGGCGAATGCCTGTGACGTAAACGCGTACGCGACGAGAGCAGATTTGCGTTTTTACCAGTTTTTACCCTTTACACGGGAACGCGACGGTGGAGCGTTTTTAAGATTTCCACTCTGGAGGGTGGTTTCATTTTTTTGCGTTTTTAAGCCCCCAAAACGCTGTCGCTGTGTAAACGAAAGGCACATCCGATAAAATATTTTTACATTTTCACCCGGAATCGTTCTCATGTAAACAGGGCCTTAGAGATTATTTGTTAACCATAACAAATATTTGTGTCTGATTGATCTCAGTCGTTACATTAGTGTCCATAAGGAAGTTCAATCCATCGATTATGGCCTGACGAGCCGCGGGAAAACCGCTACTCTGAGTGACGCGGTGCATGAGTTTTAAAATGGAGGTTTTGACAATCAAGTGCCACCCCAAATAAAAGACTTGTCCAAGCTAGCCCCCCCAGATATAATGTCCTGTCTACGCCCCTGATAATGACCCTGCCTTAGAAAGCCCATCCACAGGTAAGACAAGACTGAAGTTTTTGGGGGCGGTTTCCCGGACAGAGATTAAGCCTAGTCCTAGACTAAAATGGCCCTTTAAACCAGATTAACAGAAATCTGCTTTCTCTGTCATGGCTTTAAATAGTCACAGATTTAGTTTAGTCCAGAGTTTAATAAACTGATTTCCTGGAGGAAGATTAGAATTACCCCAGGACTAAATTGAGGCTTAAATTAAACCTACCAGGAGGCAGGTTTAACTTCAGATTAGCAGTGTGTTTCAAAGAAGACACATGTATTACTGGTATATACAGTATATGTATATTTTAAAACAAGAATGGAAAATTTTGCAAAAAAAATTTCAATATCATTTTCACAAGTTGAAATTTAGGGGTTAGGGTTTGGGACAGCCACCTCGTAATTGAAAGTAGCCCATAAATGGAGATGGGTCTGTCTGCGGACCGCAAGAGAGGGGCGTAACTTGAAGTTGGGCGTAACTTGAAGTTGTCCAAAATCACACCGAACCACACGATATGTCAGAACGAGATGTTGTTGGCAAGATGGCAGCTCGTTTAGAGACAACGGTAAGAATATTTCCCGAGATAACCGTTTAAATTGAAGTGTGTCATTCATTTTCATACTGTAGTAACACATTTTGGTATTGTTTCTAGAGTTGATAATCTATTAAAACTTAACCGACCTCGCTTAAAGTTAAGTAAGCAATAGTTGTTTACGGTCTAATAAGTTAATGCTGCCTGCTCTCGGAATTGTCGTAAAAATTAGTTTCTTGTTAACAAAAAATGTAACGTTGCATGAACACCCTCCCTTTTCGAAACTTGAATTTAATGAGCTCGTAATTACGATTTCAGAAGTTTTAAATATCTAATTTCTGATAGCACGTGAAGGCAGGATCAATATTGGCGGGCAATAAGAACAAAATAAGAAGCGAGCTAGCCCAATTAATCACGTCGTAACGTTGCCTTGGTCCGTGTCGAAATAAAATGTAGAATAAAATTAGTTTAGCGATTGCTGTACGTTAAGGAAATAATGTCAGTGGTTGTTTGAACTGATGTTTAACGTGTTCTTAAAGTTAAGGGTAAACATAAGGGCATAAAATATCTGTTTTTGAACAACTAGCACTTAAATTAACAAGGATACATACAAATGTCTGCATCTATGCAACTAATTACCATTCAACAAAACATCACTGTCAATGCTTAGAACTGTCATTGTCTTGCAGTGCATGTGAATGTCCCTACAGATGTGGACATGGCAGCCCACTGTGGGGAGCAGTGTGAGGCTCTGACTAGGACATCAAACCTCAGGCCCTGTCGTGCCTCATGGACACTAGGACTGCATCATCCCCTTCAAGAGCAGTTGGTATGGTTGCATTGCTTTATCACAATTTCTATTCACATTTATGTTATTGTGTTGTCATTTTCTTTTGTGTTGTTACAATTCTTTAAGTGTCAGAGCTTAAAGTTATCAGGCTCCTGATTTCAGGCATAGAGCAGTTTTAAATTATTTTAAATAATAATTCATTACATTTTACACATATCCTCCAGGACAACTGTTCAGCCTCACAAATATTATTTTGCTTTAATCCCTGGCCTGGAGTGTTTTTTGTTTGACACAGCTTATTTCTTTGTAATATGTGTAATGTGTAGGTAAATTATATACTCGATGAGGACAGACCAATGAATGAAACGATTGTAAAAGATGGTCAGACGTGCCTTACAAGAGAGAACTTTGTATCCCTGGGACTAAGAAGGGAAATGGATTCAATAGTGGGGAAAATGTTTTGTTTTATTTTTGAAGTGATTGTACTTTTTTTTTGGAATTAGGATTAAAAGTGTTGTATTTGCAGGTGGGAAATGCTTGCTTTAGGCTTATCAAGGAAATATTTCAGCATCAGGTGTGTCTGTCATTTTATACAGATATTTGTGACAAATTCAAATGAATTACAATTACTGTCTGTAATTATTGATAGAGATATCTTCTACAGGGGAAAGATGTTTACATTGTGGATCTCCATATTCCACCAACATGGCTCTTGCCCTTATCCTGTGACCCCTTTCTCTGTCTTCCAGTAAGTACCCACAATACATTTAACTAATAGTGATAACTTATCTTATACAATGCTTTTCAAAACAAAACACAACAAGATAAAAACACTTTTAGGTCATACAACATGGAGAAAATGAAAAAATGTATAAAAAGAGAGATAATAAATAATGAATAAAATAACAGTTAAAAGTCAGAGCTAAGTTTTTGCAATATTTTCTTTCTTTAAGTTGGACCCCCAAAAGAAAGAAGCCCTGATTTTCCCCCTATGGACCCCAGGGCACTTTCTGCTGTGTGTAAGTGAATTTTTAGTATTTATTGCAAAAGCTAACACATTTTAGTTGTAGATCCTCCTTTCTTTTTAGTCTTTTGTAATCCTCCTGGCTGCAATTTACTTTTATCTGTGTCGTAATGGTGAAGAATTGTTAAATCATTTCCAAGACTATTTTCCCTGTAGGTTATTAAACCACTTAAAAGAGAGGTTTTGTTCCTGGATTCCCAATATTCAGTCATGGGACAAGGCTTTACACACGGACCTTATCGAAACATCTTAAGGCTTTTAAAGGAAGATGTTTGCTGGAAGTCGTGTTCCTCAGACTTGCTCAAACTGTTTGCAATGATGTTAGTCGTGTTCACAAGACTTGCTCAGATTGTTTGAAATGTTAGTTGTGTTCACAAGACTTGCTCAGATTGTTTGAAATGTTAGTCGTGTTCACAAGACTTGCTCAGATTGTTTGAAATGTTAGTTGTGTTCACAAGACTTGCTCAGATTGTTTGAAATGTTAGTCGTGTTCACAAGACTTGCTCAGATTGTTTGAAATGTTAGTTGTGTTCACAAGACTTGCTCAGATTGTTTGAAATGTTAGTTGTGTTCACAAGACTTGCTCAGATTGTTTGAAATGTTAGTCGTGTTCACAAGACTTGCTCAGATTGTTTGAAATGTTAGTTGTGTTCACAAGACTTGCTCAGATTGTTTGAAATGTTAGTCGTGTTCACAAGACTTGCTCAGATTGTTTGAAATGTTAGTTGTGTTCACAAGACTTGCTCAGATTGTTTGAAATGTTAGTCGTGTTCACAAGACTTGCTCAGATTGTTTGAAATGTTAGTTGTGTTCACAAGACTTGCTCAGATTGTTTGAAATGTTAGTTGTGTTCACAAGACTTGCTCAGATTGTTTGAAATGTTAGTCGTGTTCACAAGACTTGCTCAGATTGTTTGAAATGTTAGTTGTGTTCACAAGACTTGCTCAGATTGTTTGAAATGTTAGTCGTGTTCACAAGACTTGCTCAGATTGTTTGAAATGTTAGTTGTGTTCACAAGACTTGCTCAGATTGTTTGAAATGTTAGTCGTGTTCACAAGACTTGCTCAGATTGTTTGAAATGTTAGTTGTGTTCACAAGACTTGCTCAGATTGTTTGAAATGTTAGTTGTGTTCACAAGACTTGCTCAGATTGTTTGAAATGTTAGTTGTGTTCACAAGACTTGCTCAGATTGTTTGAAATGTTAGTCGTGTTCACAAGACTTGCTCAGATTGTTTGAAATGTTAGTTGTGTTCACAAGACTTGCTCAGATTGTTTGAAATGTTAGTCGTGTTCACAAGACTTGCTCAGATTGTTTGAAATGTTAGTTGTGTTCACAAGACTTGCTCAGATTGTTTGAAATGTTAGTTGTGTTCACAAGACTTGCTCAGATTGTTTGAAATGTTAGTTGTGTTCACAAGACTTGCTCAGATTGTTTGAAATGTTAGTCGTGTTCACAAGACTTGCTCAGATTGTTTGAAATGTTAGTTGTGTTCACAAGACTTGCTCAGATTGTTTGAAATGTTAGTTGTCTTCACAAGACTTGCTCAGATTGTTTGAAATGTTAGTTGTGTTCACAAGACTTGCTCAGATCGTTTGAACTACTGCTGTTTGCATGTCGTGTTCCTCAGACTAACATGTTCTGTAGCTCAAAAACAATGTGTTCCTCAACAGAACTTTTTTTGTGTGTGCTCCGGTACTTCTAGAAGTTATTGTTGCTATTTTTGTTTTTATCAGGTCTGTTGCACATCACATTGTCTCTGGACCATGGACAGAATTAACAGGCCTGGATGTTGAGGTAAGATATCATTTGCAAAGGCCATTTGTCTGCTTATCACTTTTTTTATGAATTATTGGTTTGTCACAACTTGGGCTATTACTTCTTTTAACTAGTTCTCATTTTACACTTAGACCCGTTCACAATAACACACATCTCTAAATCTTTAAGCTTTTGTAGTGTGCTGTTTATTAAACATGTTTATTTTTTATTTATTTTAAACAGGGGCTCCCTCAACAAGAATTCAGCATTGACTGTGGAATCTTCATGATGATGGTGAGTGAACAGTTTACCTGTAAAATATAAATGTAATTCATGATCTTTCACAAAATGGCCATTAATGATGTCTAGCCCATTTCACACATGCAGCTTTTTCCTTTTCTTTCCTTTACTGGCATTGGACTTGTGTAAATGGAATTAGGCCCAAATGGTGGCAGCACCGTGTCAGCGCTCTCTGACGCAGCTTTAGTTTATTCCCTTCTCCTCAGTTCCTCCTCAGGAGTATTGTACTCCTAAAGCAGTTGTTGTTAATGTAATGGAAATCATACTGTTGTGAAAGAGGATTCTCTCTTTTTATTTTCACATTTAATTCACATGCACCCAAAAAAAAAATAATAATAATTACAACTTTAGTATATACACAACTTTGCTATATTTGCAGTACTCCTGGTATGCTGTCAAGGAGGCTCCATTTGATTTCACAATTGTAAGTATAACTTCAATGCTCATAGATATGGTTATAATATGTGGAATTTGGTTTTTATTTTTGTCCAGGAAGTCCTCTGTGGTCCTTCCTGATATTTCTTCCCTTTTTACCATTGGGGGTTTTTTTTTTGGGAGAGTTTTTATTTTCGTACTTCTATCGGGGTTTAAGTCAGGGATTGTCGTCCTTTTTTGCTTGATATAAAGTGGGCCTGTTAAGCCCTTTCGGACTGGAAAATTGAGTTGGGCCTCAAAATTAACTTGCAACTTGAACTGTAAATGTATTGTACTCCGTTCTCTTTTTCAGCATGACATGCCATGCTTAAGGAGGTGGTGGTGCACAATGTTGGTGGAGAATCTTGAGAGTGAAGGGTACCAGTGTCTTTACATTTTTTTTAGATAAATTTGAAATATCATTAGCAGTAATCTGGCGCAGCAAGGTAATTTTTATTTTTTTACTTATTATTACAGCCATGGCCGGAGGTTTGCTCACTTTACCAAGCAGGGAATACAGATGGCCAGGGGAAGTCTGGACCCAATTTTCCGCATCCCTAGGAAGAGGAAATATGATGAGGTCACCATAGTAAGAATTATGGCAAAATTTTTACAGGTCCAAAAACTTGGTCTAAAGTATTTATCATTCTTGTGCTTTACATGTACTAGGTTATTATGTAATATGCATCTCACTCCCTTGTTTTAAAGGAACCTGTCCCATTAAAACCGTGCAAGGCGAAGGAGCCATGCAGAGTCGAGTCCTTTCCGGAGGGAATTGGCATTTTGCAGGCATGTATCTGTGAAGCACACCTAGGAGCCATAGTTTAAACTCACTCACAGGATCACAGTTATATGTGCACTCCATGTAGACATGCCAGCTTGCCACTTCTTACATACTGTAGCTTAATCCAAGATGTAACAATAACTACATATGGCAGAGGTCTTCAACCGTGCTCCAAGGGACCCATTATCCTGCAGAGTTTAGCTCCAACTCTAATCAAACACACACCTGACCTCTTCAGATTTGCTTGAAAATCACAGGCAGGTGTGCTGAAGCGGGTTGGAAATACATTTAGCAGGACAGTGGGTCCCCAGGAGCAGGGTTGAAGACCTCCAGTATATGCTATTAGCAGGACGCAAGTGAGCAGGCTACAGAACATGCCAATTAAGAGGCATGTTCATCCTTCACCCTTTCCTGGTCGATGATGATGATGGAGACCCGTTATTGAGCCTACTGCTTTTGTAGTGACTCGTGTTTTATGTTCACAGCTGCCTGAGGAAATTTTGAACATGATCTTCATCCTTGTGGTGCTACAAGATGGTGATCTAGCAATTCGCACCCTTGCTCTCACATGCACTCGGTTCTGGAGGATAGTGAGAGAGGAATCCTTTCTGAAGGAAGCACACTTCTGCTGGCTAGACAGTAAGTTATGTCTCTTTCCTTCTGCCCTCCTCCCATATTTTTTGAGGTAAAGCACCTCTGAGCTATAGGTGAAAGTTACCCACTCACAGGATCACGCACTCAACTTGGACATGCCGGCTCGTCGCTTTTTACATCGCAGCAAGGGCAAAGAAAAGCGTTTGGAACTTTGAGCTACTCAATCGGTGTCCCGCAGATGCCAGCAACACAACACATTAAATGGCCCCTGGAGTGGTCACTTGCCATTATTAAAATGTAAATGCATGTTGTACATAGATGTTGCCTAACTTATTCTTTTCTATACCAGTATATGACTGTTTCCTCTGTGATTTTTGTGCAGCTGTGGTGCTTTTGAGTGACGATTCTACATTTGTCCATTTATCTGTCCATGTCTGGGCTTAAGTTATGATTCAAGCGAAGGTTCTTGTGCTAAAATTATTTTAATCATCGTAATATAATCTACACTAGACTAATGGTTTTTGTTTTAGGCAATTAGTGTTTCTTTTAATTGCTAAATACATTTTCTTGTGGAGGCACACCACTAATAAAATGAATACTGAAGAGACACTGCTACCAGAAAATTTCATATTAAAAAAAGAAAAAAAGGCAAACATGTTTTACACATTACTTCTTTTTTCATCAGGTGTGGTCAAACTGGAACTCCTTTTCGAAGGACCTACAGAATTCCCTATCTGATCTCCCGTTGCATTCAATGCAATGATATGTACAAAGACTGTGAAGGATACTGGGGATGTGGACAAAGAGGAAACTACAAGGGTTCTACTCTGAAAATGATTTTGCAGGATACTGCAACAGGATACTGCACGGTCTGATTTTCTATGACCGTATTAGTGCCAGAACTTACAGATTGTGTTTGCATAAACCCTCGTGTTGCACTTCAATAAAAGTTTTTGTGATGACTGTGCTTGTAGTTAATTTGTTGTGTTTTACAGCTTTGCATTTAACTGTTCATTAGTGTTGTCAAAAATGAATTGCCAGCTGAACATAAGGCATACAACACGACATGGAAAGATGTTTAAAAATGTTTAAAAAAAATTATTTAAAAAAAAGTTTTAGACAAAGCCCAATTCCACAAGGACAAATTGAAAAAACAATACATTGCAATATGGTTTCTAGCAAAACATTATCAATACATTAGTGCTAATGCAGATTGCAACTTGCTTTGCTGTATACAGACAAAACAAGAATTTTGAAGATATCATCTCAGTGGTTTCTGTTCTTGAACAACTAAGAGTCAGTTTAATTAACTCTAGTATGTTCAGTTTATGTTAAACTCATGCGAGAGCATATGCAACTGTTCTCGTTTGTTAAACTCGTGCGAGAGCATATGGAACTGTTCTCGCGGTAATTAACTGTTCTCGCGGTCATTTGGCAGTAGGCGTAACTTGAAATGGCGTGGCTAAAAGTGGGCGTAACTTGAAGTCTTGCTAAAGTGGGCGCAACTTGAAGGGGCGTAACTTGAAGTCTTGCAGACTGCAGACAGATACTATTGCATAAATGATGATTTTATTAATATAAAGCTTACTGATATCTTAAATATTATTGTGGGTTTCAATAGATAATTGAAGGATCTTAGTAAACATCTAAGATTTTAATAATTAAATGCTTTTCAAATGTGTTTTTTGGATGAGGGACAGCAGTTTGCACCAATTCTGTAGAATGGCCCATTTATACCGACTTCACCAGGCTCTAAAAATTCTTCACAAAGAATGGCCTTCTCAGCTGCCTTAGTTGCATACTCCTTGCGTCATCAGAACAGTGTGTTCAACGCATCACCATTTCTGTTTAAAAAACGTTGTGCAACGTTTTGTCAGGGCTGAACCGGGTGAAATGAACGCGGAAAAAATCGACAGATCAGAATTTTGGTCGAGCCAGAACGCATCGACCAATAATCGACTAATCGACTGGGAGATTACAGCCTTAGAATCTTGAATTGCTGGTTTCAGAGAGATCTCTACATTTTTGGGAGAATTTTTCTATCCAAACTTGAATGCTTATCTAGATTGATTTATCCTGCCTCTGCTTTGGCTCCCTCTTCAGCTATTATAAAAACAAGTAATAACAAATTACTAGTTTATTTAGAAGCACAAAACCCATTATATAAAAAAAATCTGATATTATCAAGTCATATGGCGGTTTGAACGTGATTGATTTTGAGAGTATGAATATTCTGTTAAAGCTTAAGTGGCTACAAATGTTTTTATGTAACACTTTAAAAAAATTAATGAAGTGTTCCCTGTCATACACAAAAATTACGGCAGTCCTCCCGTCGCTATATGTTGGTGATATTGAATTTGAAAATAAACTAGTTTGCACTAACAAATACATACGACAATCTATCATCCAATCTTCCTGCCTCTACCAAATTTTAAGAAATAAATTAGATTATACATTTGATAAAGATACTGTAAAATATATAAGAACAGCGTATTTAAGATTTCCTCTTCCCCCCAAAGCAAAAGAGACACACTGTAAGATTCTAAATGCCATATATCCTCCAATAGATTTTTGAATTTAAAATTTAATTTAGAAAATGTGCCTTGTCATCTTTGTAAGTTTTAAGATACAAAAAGATACAGAACATATATTTTTTACATGTAACTTCTCTAAATCCTTTTGGAGAAGATTACAGAACTAAAGCGAAAAATGTGGTGGAGGACGGTTTCACCTTCAACTTACAAAATATAATGTATGGGTTAACCAATGATTGCTGTAGGTTATTAGATTTTATTAATAACACTGTGTTATTGGCAAAATACTTTGTTACGTGGAGGTGGTTGAAGCAAGGAGGAAGCAGAATCCAAACGCAGCTTACTTTATTTAAACAAACCCAAACTGAAATCCAGACTTTACAAACTCAAAACTCAAACTGGGGAACAAGACGTGGGAACAAAACAACCAACCTGACAAACATAACAAAACAATCAAGAACTCACAAAGACAGAACTCAAACACAGGGCTTAAGGCTATGTATACACGGAAACGATCTGAAGAGAAAACGCAAAAGTGCCGTTGCATTATCACTTTTTATTCTCTGTTTAGACAAGCGTTATGGGGGGGAAATCTGCGTGCATATGGTGACGCAAAAGTGTGTGAAATTCGATGTAGTGTGCACTCCAGGCGCTAGGTGGCGATCTGAAGCACTGCTGCACAACACCACCAATATCTAAAAAGACTCTTTTACGTTTATCAGCGCTGCGAGGGCAACTTGAAGGTCCGACATTTGGAAATAATCCGACATGTTGGTTGTTTTTTTTCTGTACTAGCGCACGCCTGTGACGTAAACGCGTATGCGACGAGAGCCACCGTGAGAAGATTTGCATTTTTACCCTTTTTTTTAAGATTTCCACAGAGGAGGGTGTGTCACTTTTTTGCGTTTTTAAGCCCCAAAAACGCAGTCGCCGTGTAAACGAAAGGCACATCTGATAAAATATTTTTATGTTTTCACCCGCGAGCGTTCTCGTGTAAACAGGGCCTGAATCACAGGGGAAACGAGCTCAACAAGGTAACAAGGGGGCGTGGTTAATAGGAAACACCTGGGAAGCCTAATAGACATGACAGGAAACTCCGAACAGGAAAATACAGGGGAACACAGGCCAGACAAGAACAAGACGTGAACCCACACCGTGACATATTATACATAAGTGTAGGTTTTTTTTAATCCCCTCCTTTGTTTATTATTTTCAAAAACAAATTAAAATTCTTCTTAGATGCTCTCTCTAAAATGGAAAATCGAGGTGCATTAAAATGGTATAATCTGTTAGTATTGTATAACCTGTTTTCATTTTTATTATTTTTATTTATTTAATTTTACTTGTGTTGAGCTTTCCACATTTGTATTTTTTTGGATAATAACTGTTTTGTGCCATTTTGTTGTATTTAGATTTCGTATCCATATAAATTTTTTAAAAAAACACTCGGTATCAATTAAGCTAAAATGGCTTGCCATGTGTTCGTGAGGTAGTACTTTTTCAAGTTCAGGAACTTTCAGGGGTGGGACTTGGGTGGTGAATATGCTGATTGGTTGAGTTAATCTCATATTTTGATTGGTTTACTCCAAATAGTATTTTATCTGTTGCAGTGCATGCAGTTAGCCTGGGAAAACCCAGACAAATTCCGGCAAATTTAGATTTGCTCTGAAAGTTAGTCTGGCAGAGAGCTCATTCAAGCCCATTTCCAGTCCGTCGAAATTGCGGCACCAATCAGAAACGTTGGGGCGGCTTTACACGATGACGACAGCGCTGGGATTTTGAAGCCTACATTACAAAGATGGATGCCGCCGTCGAACATCACTCGTTCGAATCAGCTATCGCGGAGCTATAAAAGGAGGAGCGACGACGGTGAAGATCGAGAGAGGACAGGCCTGAATTTTATTTGATGTTTTGTTTTATTATGTGTGGCGGCAGTCGACCGTGAGGGACTTTGTATTTGTTTTATTTTGTCATTAAAATGTGTGAATGTTCGCCGGTTTCTGCCTCCTCCTTCCCATAACAACGAGCCCCGTTGGTCAATACTGAACGAATGGGTGGGTCTTAGCCATAGACTGTCTTAGAGCCCTCTGCATACGTCATCTCCTTCATCGCTCTGATTGGTTTAGGTCTATCCAATTGCGCCAAGAGCCATTTGAGGGACGTCCCAGTTTCAACTGAGAGTGGTCTGGTTTTAACCAGGCTAGCATGCAGTAACAGTTGTTGGCTATTTGAATCAACAATGCGTTTAACAAGTGAGACTGATGGACTGACGATAAGTTTCAGAGTTTATTAAGCTTAAATTTAGAGGATGAAATCCTGCGGGAACTGTGAAGTAGCTTGCAGTCCTAAGTCACCAGGCTATTTGCCTAATCATCATGTTACTTTAAATCATGGTAAAAACGCAGACAACAACAGGTCTGGGGTGAAAAAAGTTCCTGGGACAAATTATTCCGGTTTGTAATTGTAATAATAAAATCTCTAAATATATAATAATAATGTAACTATTATTCAAGCAATCGCTGCACTTGAATTGGTGCTTAAAGGTGCCCTAGAATGTGAAATTGAATTTATTTTGTCATAGTTAAATAACAAGAGTTCAGTACATGGACATGACATACAGTGAGTCTCAAACACCATTGTTTTCTCCTTCTTAAATCTCGTTTTTGAAAAACACCCCTGAAAAATAGGCGAATCTCCACATAATACCGACTGTGACGCAACAGTCGGATTATTAATATGTACGACTCCAAAAATCTGCATAATCCAGCCCATGTTCAATGACAGGCGGAACTGAGCAGCCGAAGCATGGCAGTCGATCAGTGTTTGGATGTACAAATGAACACAAAAGTATTTTTTAGTTCCATCATCCGAGCCTCTGAAGAAACAATGGGTTAATTTTATTTTCTCTGGAAATTTCCTAACATTTCACCGACGACTGTTTCCTGAACTTGCGCCAATACAGAGCTGGCCTCGATCGATCGAGCCAAGCAACACTTTCTGATGTGTAATTGTTCAAGTTCAGACAGGTAAACTTTCTCTCAAAATCGTTCAATACTGTATTTACATCATCGTGTTTGCATTGGTGAAAGCATTAGAGAGAGTGCAGAAACTGCGTTGCAATGATACGATCTTTCTTCTCGCGATCAACACACTGTCATCTGTTTGTTCAATGCTCATCACGGCAACATTTTGTGATGGGAATAGATCTAAATACTTTAAAAACATCTCACGATTCGTTAATCTCGATAGCTGTAATAGTAAAAACGTATAATATCTGTAGTAAAAGTATTCGAGAGAGTTTCACATGTAATACGTAGCTATTTCATATGCAAGCCTGTCAGCCAATCACAGCAGAGGCCGGTTACAGCAGACACGCCCCTTCAAACAGAGCATTCACATCAGAGGCTAAAATCAGGCTAGGAAAAATGCCTTTTATTTCTAAATTATGACTATTTTTTATCTAAAAAACATACTAACATTATAAGGGCAACCCAGAAAACATTATACAATAAAAATAAAAACCATTCTAGGGCACCTTTAATGTAAAGCGAACGTATAATGTCCAGGATGTGGACATGTGGCATGTGGACACGTGTCCACTGAGCAAAGCAAGCAGTTTATTCTGATGGAAGTTGGTCTTGCATAGAAATGATCTGCAAATGCTCACTCTGTGTTTGATGACATGTTTTGTAAATGATTTTATATTGAAGTGTAAAAAGTTCTACCTTGATCTACCTATATCCTAGTCATTCCAATATTATTGGTGCTGTCATATGTTGCTTAATTGGTGGGAAAATGTCCACACTGTCACATCCATATTCAAGTTGCTGCTGTTGTTTTTTTTTCTAGAAATTAACAATGGAGGACAAACGTAAAAAATATATAGTTGAAGGATATCTTCATGATGTTTCAGTTGTTACAGAGGGGGGAAAATCAGCGTGAAGATTTTACTGCCATTTTGCAGGAAGAAACAGCCGAGTAGTGTTGTTTTATGTACAACGGCATCACGTTTTTGTAAATGCTCAGAAAGACAGGTAATTGTAAAAAGTGTGATGGGTTAAAGCAGAATGTTTTTTTTTTCATGAATAATTATTAGTCTGTTTGTCTATGTAGGATAGTATTAATGGGAGTTGTGCTTTGTTGTTACTATTATAGGAGTCCAGTAAGGCTGTGTGAGGTGGCTTTGTCCCCTTCACGACAAAAAAAAGGAGAGGTTGACATTATTGTCAACAGTTCATCCTCGTTGACTTGTGTGCGCAGAGACTGGAGTTTGCGTTTGACAATTGTTCACGTGATGCTGTAGAAGACTAGACATGTCAGCAAATAGCTGAGAATCCAAGGGAATATCAAAGGGTAGGTTGATGTTAATGGCATGCACACATGAATGCTACAAATAAAATTTCATGTGGGTTTTTACAGTTGTGTTTGATTAATATGTTTGTTGTGTATTGCTCAAACATGTGAAATCTGATTATAGGAAAGATATTTTACAAGGAGTTATTTAAGTTTTAATGTCTAGGGCTATACTTATTTTTAACCATTAATTGAAATAAAATAAATTAGCATTTATCATAAATCACGATTTTTTTCACCAGCACCCTAAGTTTGCAACGTGAAAGCAGCATGCACAACTTAGCACAAGAAAAGAATGTTGCACCTGTTTCACACAGTCTGTTTGCATTGCATAAAGTTTTTGCGTACTCATTTTAACAGGTTAGTGCTTTCACAGTGCATGAGGGTGCGGTGCATCAATGAATAAACTCGAAATGGCAATATTGATCAACACATTTTTATTTTTATTTTTATTTATTTTTTTATATTGCATGCTGTTTTTAACTACATTGATATGTAGATAGTGGTGGTAAAGATGGTATGCATTATTTTGGTCATGTGGAAGGATGTGCTGCTCTTAAACTATTGCTTGGCAGTTCTGATTGAGTATATTTCAAAGTGTTTCGTAAAGATGGTGTTTGTTTTGGTATATATATAGAAAATATTATTACAATGTTTTAGTGTGGTTGTTAAACAGTCCTTTATAATAATAGTAGATAAAGTTTAGTTTATGTAAATTAGATAAAGTTTATTTTACCTGTAGTATCTGAGATGAATCCAACGAACAAGAATGTCTCTATACTACGTGTGTGTGTGTGTGTGTGTGTGTGTGTGTGTGTGTGTGTGTGTGTGTGTGTGTGTGTGTGTGTGTGTGTGTGTGTGGTCTAACATCATGTTATGTTGCCAAGAAAATAGATTGTTGGATAAGTGTAACAATTTTTTATTTTGTATTTTAGGTGAATGTTACAATCAAAGTGATCCAGTTGACTGAGGACATGCAGGCAATGACCCGTAGCAATCAAAGATTGCAAAGACGTTCTTATGAAGTGGCAGATAAAACTTGTGGTTTATTATTGACTGCCTGGGGAGGAGATATCCTTGTATCAGGGAAGTGGTACACAATCAAGAATGTGTCAGTTCCACAATTTGATTGTCTACTTCTAAACAGTCTTCTATAACAGTTGTGCCTGATTCAACAAGCGATGTTGCACAAGTAATTGACCAATTTAAGGTCAAAGAGGGAGAAGTTGTGACGGCAGAGGTCACAGCAGAATATCAATGTCTGAAGTTGAATCCTTCGCCTGCGGTCAATTTCCAGACTTTGATGACAAGAATCCGCAAAGTTGCTCTGTGATGATCATGGCCATTTGCACATAAAATACAGAGGACAACGTGTTATCTCTGCATCATTTATGTTTGAGACAGCAAATCAGTCTTCTGAAGCAGAAGGGAGAGACGTGGTTCATACATCAAGCATAAAACAATCTACAGAAGCAACGTCTGAAGATTTGATGCTTGAACACTTGTTTACAAATGAAACTTCTGAATGTTCACAGAGCCAGTGTTTTGAGCAGAAGGGTAAAGGAGGGGATTTTGAGACAGAAGGGAAAGCTAAGGTCAGTAGTGCAGGCATGGAACAATTTACATATGCTATGTTCGAAGATTTTGTTTGAAGAATTGTTTATTGTCACGGAACAGAGGAGTCCAGAAAAGGTTGCAGGTGAATAATTTTAATAAAAAAATAAGACAACGCCTCACAGGCTGAATAAACAAAAAGTCTCTTTCACAAAGGAAGCTGCGCAGCGAGCCGCTGCTTGTTCAAACGAGTATAGATGACCTCAGTAATGTGGAAGTGGAAGTGGAAAATCACAGCAGTAGACAACTGACGTTCTTACACTCAAGACAGGACAAGACAGGACAGGACAAGAGATTCAACTTTCTGAGATGTAGTATACAGCGATCAAAACGTGCACGAAGGTCAAACAATAATCCGACAAATGAGACAAGAAACAGAGAGCTAGAAGTAGCGTGGAAATTAGAGGATGATAAAGAGCAGGTGTGTGGGTGAGATGATCCTGAGACAGCTGACAGTAATGAGAGGAAGAGATAATGGGTGTGTGCGAGAGAAAAGGGGAAAGAGAAGAAATGATGTAATGTGACCAGCAGAGGGAGACAAAGGAAAGAAAACAGAAGGAAAGAACCAGGATCATGACATTTATTCTGAATTTTTATAGTTTATACAACTTTATTCAATGCATGGCTAAGATTTACACAAGTACTATTACTGTCAGCTTTCCAGGCATGTGCTCTACTCATGAAGTAATTTTCAAGCACACAGTGTCTTATTCAACAGCCTCTTGTGCTGTGATGAACACTGTAGAGGGGCAATAACATGTTAATGGTTTACACAGTAAACTTATTTTTAGAGTCCGGCTTTGGAGGAAAAGGGAAAAGGAGGAGCAAAAAAGGTATAAAGAAACTGCAGGACATAAGAAACTTCAAGATAGTCAAGAAGTCGATAATGAGAACCTGTTTTAAAACAGCAAGGCTGGAGTTTCTGTTGAAGTCGCATTGAAAGCAAATGAGAAAACAATTGTAAAAGGTGTTAAGAGAGGCAACAAAAACTAAATAAAATACTTTCTTTACTCAAGAGTACTTTCCTGAGAAGTAATTTTCTTGTTTTTGTCTTAATTTAGCTTAAAACAGTACTGTGTATTTTAGTTTGATTGTATAGCGTTACAATATATTACATAAACAAAAGATGTAAATTGTTGCGGAAATTATCAATATTAAAGCTTGTTCTTGCTGCGCAGCTTTAATGACAGACAGACTTCAGCAAATGTCCTTTGAATGCTCTTTATTACGGCCAGGAGTCCTCGAGCAGTTCTCAGAGAATCTCCTAAAAAGTAAGCATGGCCGGGGGATCTCAGACAATTTCCATTGAGAATCCCGCCGAAAACACGGATACAACAGTTTTTATACAATAGGGAGGTACGGCATAATGACATTAATTTGATTGGTCAGTCTCTTCTGTTACTGGGTAAAGAATTTGTTTTAACGATTACTTCACTGATCACAAGTTCTAACATATGTCATCTGTCTAGTTTCATTTCCCATATTCGTTATTTATACACACAGTCTGCACAGTCGGGGTTTGACACACATACATTCATCTAAAATACAGAACGTCTCAGAACATTGTTTCAGAGAAAGGTCAAATATCAAAACATGGTTAGCTTAATATTCAGTTTAAATTTTCTACCACAAAATGTAAGAAGGTTTGGTATTATTGATAATTGAGGAAATTTTGTGCTCTGGCATTTGGGGGAAGTTTTTTTTTTATTTATTTATTTTTTGTAACATTTTTTATAATAACAAAAGGTGTCAATGTATTTTCACAAGTGAAGAAGAAAATATAGATGTGTGTTCCTTAAATGTTAGTAATGGATTACTGAAATGTATTTATGAACAGAAAGTGTCAGTTCAACTAATGAAATTTATGTCATTAATTACTCATGTTGTTCCAACCCTGTAAGAATTTTGTTCATCTTTGTAATACAAATAAAGGTATTTTTCATGAAATTCAAAAGCATCTAAACCATACATAGACAGCAACGTCATTGCACCCATTGACATCCAGAAAAGTAGCACAAACATGGTTAAAGTATTCAACATTACTAACGTGGTTTAAATTAAACAAGCTTTTTGTGAAAAAAACTTGACATAAGTTCGGACGTAAACAAGGAAAGTCAAGTCAAGTCAAGTCACCTTTATTTATATAGCGCTTTTTACGCTAATACAATCTAAATGTACCGCTTTGTGGAAATTAATTATTTATTATCTGCACGCGCAATTGAGTAGCCTAAGTTATAGTTCTGTGTAAATGCATAGATAAACAGCACTTTGTCAGAAAGCATATCATGATCTAGACTGACAAAAATATAATTAATAATTAATAACATACTAGTTGGAAATTGCAATGATGTACATGCTGTTTTGTTTGTTACTTTCCTGACAATGTTATATTCCAGCTAATATTATTCAGTGAATTAATATTATCTAGTGAATTATTCCTCACTCTTTAAACCTATAAAACGGCACATAAACTTTCTAAAACTGTTTAAAATGATTTACATTTCTGCAAAGGTGATATGACTCCCCTGTCAATTCCCAGATAGCAATAAATATTCGGCCCATATTTGCATCTTTCTTATGGCCCACATTTGGCCTTGACTGATGGCGTTGACTCAGGGTGAGTGTGGCTGCCTAACCTCAGCCACAGGTTCACCCTATGTGGGCCAGATGTCAGGTGTGATGTGGGCCAAATAAATGTACCATAATGTTCACCTTACATGGGCCAAAGAAATTAATCACTTCACCTTCAATGTGCCAGATCAGAGCCATACCATATTTTCACCGATGTTGCCAGCCAGATGCGGGCCAGGTATGGGCCAAAAGACTTAATCACAGCGTCCCCTTAAATGTGCCAGATGTCAGGCATCTAATGGGCCAGATGTGTACCCAGCCCGTTCTCATCCCAAGGCGTAATATAATGACGCTTTTGCCAAAGCGTCTATATCGAACGCGCATGGCACCCTTTAGCGTCAATATGAGACGCCGATATATATGGGTCAGAAGGCGCCTCCTAGCGGTCTAACCCTAACCCTACACCATACCTAAACCTACCCATCTCTCTGCGTGTTATATTGACGCTAAAGGGTTCCATGGGCGTTGGATTTAGACGCTTTGTCAAAGTGTCAGAATATGACGCCTTGGGATGAGGATGCGTTGGTGTGCCAGATAAGGGCCATACCATCCCATCACCTATGTTGCGGGCCAGGTATGGGCCAGAGGAATTAATCACACCCTTAACTTACATGAGCCGTATGTCAGTTATGTACCAGCCGTGTGCCAGGGGAATCATGCTGGGTGTCAGCTCAGAACCTAGAAAATGGACATTAATTATGTATGGACCAGGACAAGTTACCATAGGTCCACAATCAGGTAAGGACCAAAAACAATTTTGCATTACCATCTCACAACGTTCAAACCTCTTCCTGATCCTCAATCCACCTTGTAATAGATCAGTTCTCAGTAGGGATGTCCCGATCCGATCACGCGATCGGAAATTGGGCCCGATCACGTGGTTTCAGACTCGATCGGAATCGGACGTTACCACCCGATCAGGACTCGGATATATGTAAATTAGGGGTGTAACGGTACATGTATTCGTAATTGAACCATTTTGGTACGAGGCTTCCGGTTCGGTACGCATACAAACTGAACGATTCCTATAGGACCATTTTTCCTGCCGACAAAATCCGCGCTGGCGCGACCACCACAACTATCCGCAACATCAAATGGCAAACGTAATGAAAGCGGAACGAAACTGCGCTACTCATTATATTGTGTTTCACGGACCGTTTATCAGTTCGGACCAGCAACATCTGTGCAGCGCGAGATCAAGCGACACTGCGCTAAGAGATCCAGTGAAGAAAACATTTGAATTCGCCACTGAAGTAATAACATCGCTGCGAGATCTAGTGAGAAGCATTCACATTTCTCCGTTATTAACCGTAGCTCTATTAGATCAAACAGCGCTGGGCCGTGAATGAACATGGATGTAATGTTGCACTTCAAAACTCAAATATTATATAAATATATATTTAAATGTCATTTTTAATGTGATTACCAAAACATTATTTGTTCATCCTTCAGAGATTACCCCCATTTATAAACCTGAAAGTTTCAAGATGTAGGAAAACTCAAACTTATTTAAAAATTTTTTTTCTTTTAATAAATAGGAAATGTCTCTGGCATTTCTTTCTTTTTGCTGTATCGTATCGAACCGAACCGTGAATTTTGTGAACTGTTACACCCCTAATGTATATATATTAGTGCTGTCAAACGATTAAAATATTTAATCGCGATTAATCGCATTAATGTCATAGTTAACTCGCGATTAATCGCATTTAATCGCACATTTTTATCTATTCTAAATGTCTCTTGATTTCTTTTTGTCCCATTATTTTTTCGCATTTTAATGCTCTTATCAACATGGAAAAGTGGATCGGCTTGCTTTGTGCCAATGTTTTTTATTGAAAACAATATTGGCATATATACTGTTCAATTTCACACTAAAACATTCTCACTTGGAGCAAATAATCTCTCACACAATGTAACACTGTCCATCAATAAAAGGGTGAAAGAAATACTGACGAGGTCCTGATATTGACGAGGGGGCGGAGAATTCGCATCAGCTGTGTGTGTGTGTGTGTGTGTATGTGTGTGTGTGTGTGTGCTTGGCCATCATCAAGTGGTATTTCAGACTGGACGTGCTGCGATGATGATAGCTCAGTTCACAACGACAAAACACACAGATCACTTTGGTCTTGTCAATGGAACCATATGGCAACTTTTTAAAAGTAAACTTTCAATTCAGAATCTTATTGGCATCCATTTCGGCGTCTCGCGCTCGTCATCCACTCAAAACTGGACGTTTTGAACGTTCCTATAACATTCAGAAATAACGTTTTATAACTTAATGGGAACGTTATGAAAACGTTCTTATAACCTAAAATTGTTAGCTGGGGAAGAGGAGAGATTCGCGATTGCACTGACTGAACACGTTTTAAGTGCAGGCATATTCTCTGAGCGAGCCCAGAGAAAATTCTTACAAGAGCAGCGTGTATCTGAGAGCGCGCGAGGCGCGACTCGAGCAGAGAGATTCGTGCTCGGCACATTATATTCCGCGCGCGAGCAGAGAGATTCGTGCTCGGCACATTATATTCCGCGCGCGAGCAGAGAGATTCGCACTCGCGCATCCGGCTCCCAAGCCCAAACAAGTGTGTGCGGCGTGCCTGTTGTTTTGTTTCCGGTCTAGCTAGATCCGCTTGCGCTATCAAAACGTCCTCGCGCGGCGCAAGCCATTGAAATGAATGGGTTTCATAGCGCAGCGCCCCGCATGCCGCGTCCTGGTGCAAAAGCATGTGAAAAAAAACTACAAAGTTTGCTAGGCCAAAAAGACCGTTAATCGCGCGATAAAAAAATTAACGCCGTTAAAATGGGTTTGCGTTAACGCCGTTAATAACGCGTTTAACTGACAGCCCTAATATATATATATTCTCATTATTTTTTTTATACACTTTTGAAACACTTTTTATTTTTTGTTTACATGCCTGCCGGGTAGCCTATTTTAAGGTGAGGTGCTATTTGTTTTTATATTAGACTTTTTCTATTACTGTTGCACTAAAGGCCAAAAGTGAAGAATTTATTTATTACTTGATTGTTCAAGCTACCTCATAGAAGTGCTTTGTTTGTTAACAGAGTTGATGAATGTTAAAATAAGGTGAATTAAATAAAAAATAAGGAACATCCTAGATCTGTTTTTTCGCTCTTTTTTATGTATTATATAAGTATCGGATCGGGACTCGGTATCGGTAGATACTCAAAATCAAATGACTCGGACTCGGACTCGTCACAAATATGTCATAACAGGTCTAATTATCAAACTTAAAGCATTTTACAGTGTAATAACCCTTAATGACATCTTTATAACTAGTGCAATGTGTTCCACTTTACTTGAGGACAAGTAAAATATTCATGACACAGTTATAATGGTGTCATGACGGCCAAAGTTGTGACAGGTTGACAGGTTATGATTTCTTGGTTAATGTCAAGTTGTCATAACAAAGACATTTCTGTCTTTGTTAATGTCAAGTTGTCATAATCAAGACATTTTTGTCTTGGGTAATGTCAAGTTGTCATAACAAAGACATTTTAAACAATGTCAACTTTGCATTAAAAGTGTCATAATTTACCGAATGACACTTAATGACAACAGTCATAAACATTCATAAAGACTCCTTCATGTTCATGACAGGTGTTATGCCATGTTTATGACAGTGTCATGTCAGTCTTATGCACACCCCTTCAAATAAAGTGTTACCAATTATTGATAGTCGCGTGACGCAACGAATCGATTATGAAATTCGTTGCCAACTTTTTAAATAATCGATTCGTTGTTGCAGCCCTAGTCACATGTAGCTAATTTGACTTAGATGACAGAGGAGATAGACGTTCAAGTAGAATCAAACTCTGTCAGAGACAAAATATGTTCCACCTGGAGTGGAAGCATCCAAGCCAAACATCTGACCACATTTCAGTGCATAAAAAAACCCATTGATTCTTGATATCGTACCATAGTCATTTTAGATTGAGCCACTTTGTTGCCTATTTTGTTTTTCTAATTGTACAAATAACCCCTCACCACAGTAATACTGTAATTCTGTGGAAAACACTGAGCACTGTTAATCTGCAGTTAATTTTCATTTAGAGTTTATTTAATAGTCAGTTTTATAATGTACAGTTGAATGGAACCACAGTCAGAGAAGCCAGTGCTAATGGGGATTCTAGTAAAGAGATTTTTCCAATGAAGGATAGTTAAAAAAAACATGTCTGCTGTCATTTATGGTTCTTTGTGAGAGAGATAATCGTATTGGATTGAATTACCTTATACATAATCTCTTATAATGGTATTTTACCAATATACATTACCAGAGTTTTCTTGAATTCTTGATCAAGCAGCTGTCCCTCCAAAACCAGAAGCCCTTGAAGGGTTGCAACCGGAAGTGTTTCCGGTGGTAGAGATGGGCTCTCTTCTGCGGTCCCCTTTAACTGATGAACTAGCTTCACCAAAATGCCCATCTGATCTTTGATGACTTCTTGATTGGTCAGGATGGTTCATATCACAGCTAAAACAGTGATCAGAAGATACAGTCTATTTAGTTTAAAGCAGCATTTGGTAACTTTTGAAATGTTGCTCTGGGTCCCCCTACAGTTGGGAAACAGTATTGTCTTCTACTGTCGTAAAATCTGTCATGGTTACACCCATACACGCGTGCATTTGTTGACAAGCGATACCCCTAACTCTGCAGAATGCGTCCTCACGTCTTGGCCAGACTACCAGTGTTGCGTGTGAAATGTCTTCATCCCAGGTACATTATTATAAATTTTTTCAAACCCCAAAAGATCGCGTAGCCCACGTTTACAAGTCAGCGCCTTTATAATTCAATTCAATTCAAGTTTATTTGTATAGCGCTTTTCACAATACACATTGTTTCAAAGCAGCTTTACAGAAAGTGCATTAAAAATGTACATAGAAAATACAGTTAGTTCATCATGTATTAATTTAGGGCATAACATATCGCCGACGTTGAGTCGTCTCTCCATCATCTGAAGTCTCCGTGAGAGGCTGGATACAAACTGGAGCTGACGAACGCTATTTACCTCGGGACTTGCGTCCCGAGATAACAGCAGAAAGGCAAATGAGAAATAGTATAGAAGGTAGTATAGAAGGTAGTATAGAAGGTAAGCATTATGTGAATGGTTGGTAAAAGAGATGCGTCTTTAATCTGGTTTTAAACTGGGACAGCGAGTCTGAGCCTCGAACAATATCAGGAAGGCTATTCCAGAGTTTAGGAGCTAAATGTGAGAACGCCCTCCCTCCTTTAGTGGACTTAGATATCCTAGGAATGACCAGAAGCCTCGAATTTAGTGATCTTAAAGAGCGCGACGGATTGTAGGGCGATAGAAGGTCCGTTAAATAGACTGGAGCTAAACCATTTAGGGCTTTATAGGTCAGTAGCAATACCTTGTAATTGATACGGAACTTAATAGGTAACCAATGTAGAGATGATAAAATTGGTGTTATATGATCATATTTTCTTGATCTAGTAAGAACTCTAGCGGCTGCATTTTGCACTAACTGTAGCTTGTTTATTGAGGATACAGGACAACCAGCTAATAAAGCATTACAATAATCTAGTCTCGAGGTCATGAATGCATGAACTAACTTTTCTGCATCAGAAACGGATAGCATGTTACGTAGCTTAGCAATGTTTCTTAGGTGGAAAAAGGCTGTTCTTGTAACATATGAAATATGATTTTCGAAAGTCAAGTTGCGGTCAAGTATGACACCCAGGTCTTTTACTGTAGTGGATAAAGTAACAGGGCATCCTTCTAAATTAAAGTTGTATTGTAAGGGATGTTGTGGGTAGTTTTTTGGACCAATAAGTAATTCCTCTGTTTTATCTGAATTTAATAGCAGGAAATTACACGTCATCCAGTATTTTATATCTTTAAGACATTCTGTCAAGTTAGATAAGTTAGTGGTTTCATCTGGCCGTGATGAAATATATAATTGAGTGTCATCAGCATAACAGTGAAAATTAATTCCATGTTTTCTTATAATATTACCAAGTGGCAGCATATATACTGAGAATAGTAGAGGGCCTAACACAGATCCTTGCGGTACTCCATAGTCTACTGACGTTATCTTTGATTTTTCCCCATTTAAACAGACAAAGTGGTAACGGTCTGATAAGTACGATCTACACCAGCTTAATGCCTGTCCCTGAACACCAGTGTAGTTTTGTAGTCGATCCAGGAGTATTTTATGATCTATAGTATCAAATGCAGCGCTAAGATCGAGTAGAACTAGTATTGAGATGCAGCCTTGGTCAGAAGCTAAAAGTAAATCATTTGTAATTTTAACTAGCGCAGTTTCTGTGCTATGATACGGTCTGAATCCTGACTGAAATTTTTCATAGATATCATTTTCTTGCAAGAAAGAGCACAATTGAGCGGACACAACTTTTTCTAGTATTTTAGACATAAATGGAAGATTTGAAATGGGTCTGTAATTTGCTAGGTTATTTGGATCTAATTGTGGTTTCTTAAGAAGAGGTTTTTTATAGTAGCCTATTTGCTACTGTTTTACAATGGATATGCTAATTCAATTCAATGTTTGTGTGGTAGGTAGCTCGTCAATATTATAGTTTATAATGTTAATCGTGCAGACAATGTTCCAGTTGCATTATTTTATAAAGTAGAATAAATAACTTCTAGGTTACAATGACTGTGTTTTACCTGTTATTATTGAACAATTGTAGATCATAGAGGAGTTAGTTGACCTAACTATAAAAAATGTACGCACAATTTTCCTTGACTACAACATCAAATGTTAGCGTAATAAATTAGATTTTTACCCAATACAAAAGATATAGCAATCTACCGTAATCAAAGCAAACACGTTGGCTCGCCACAGACGGTCATGGATTGAACACATTTATAAACACTAACAAGAATAAGGAATAAAGAAAACAAATATGTACTTACAATTGCATTAGCAGAAACGCAAGGCCAGCATCTGTTTTGGATTCTTCATGTTCTTTAACTATAAGCTCTCGCCACTCAGTGAACGCATGACCAATGTTGATTCTAGTGTTGTCCCTCACAGGTCCAAAAGTTTTTTCCTCTCTCACCTCCTCCGCCGATAAACGTCTCTTCTGTCTTTGCGGTGGCTCATTATCCATCGTCGCTTGTAATAATTCTTGCTAGTATTGAGGGGGGCGTGTGTGTTTATATCGAATTGTCGTAAAGCAGTTTGTGTTTCTCGCTCGTTCTCGCTCTCGTCTCGCTTCTCACGAGACTTCAAATTTTCATCTTGCCGGGACGGTAGTCCCAATGTTGCAAGGCTGGTTTTCCGCCTGTGAACGCTGGGGGGAGCGGGGGAAGTCACCAATTTCATCAGAACAGGTTGTTTAACCATCCAAATGATTTCTAGACAGTTTTATTAAGTTAAAAAAGTTACCAAGAGCACCTTTAAGTATATGTATTAAAAAATATATAACTTTGTTTCTAGCCTGCCAATTTCATTTCACTTGTGGAATAATGATGTGGAAAAATACAACTCCTAAGTCTTTTAATAGAAGATTCATCGATTGTATTTTTCCTGGTTTATAATTTTTTAAAGGTCTGACCTGCTGATTCCAATTTTCTTTCTTTTTAAGAATTATAATTGACAGCATACACAAAGATATTTTTTACTTTCCTTTAATGGAAAGTTATTTCTAAAAAAACATGGAATTGTAATTGCATTAGTCCAACTCTGCAAAGGCTCTGTACATTTTCATTGGATGCTTTAAAGACTGTCTAATAGCAAACACTACGCTCACGAAATTTAGGATGGCCATGCAAGGGTAGTTTCTCTCACATTCACTGAAGTCTGCATTTTGGGCACGACCGAGTTGGTGTAGCTGTGGTTCTTCTATTAATCACTGCAATTGCAAACAAGAGACCAAAACATCAAAGTTCACATTTCAAAATGTACAACACTTTCAAAGGCGAAGGCTCGTTTCTGTCTGTAGATAACTACAATGAAAACATGAATAAATGCACATTTTAGTTTTAAGAACAAATTTGTCTTGGAGATTTATCCATGCAAGTCTACTTCATTTTGAACCATGCGTTCAAACGCCATGTAAATGCAATTTTCTGGGTTAACAATAAACAGCATCAAAATGTGTAAGAATCTTTCAAGAGGCAAAATTATAATAAAGAGAAAAGGTTTATTCTCAGAGTACTCTTTTCACATGAACATTTTATACATTCTTTTGACATCGTAAACCCCTCCTTCCCAGTTTCTGTAACTTTCCTTATTCTTAATTGGTTTGGACTGGTTTCTACCCCCTAGGCAAAGGTCAAGTGGTCCTTTGTTTTTGAGAAAAAAAAGGTCTTCATTTTACAATCTAGATTACCTCCTGCTTTGCTCAGGTGGGTGGCGTGAGGCTTCATTTTAACGACCCCCTGTATTCTTCTGACTAGATTCTTTCTCGTGCTCTAGGCCCATCTGGTTTTATTATGTGTTTTCTTTAATTTTTTTCCGCTCCCCCCAGTTGCTAGAAAAAGCCCTCACAGAACACTCATGATTAAATGAAGAAATACAGAATTTTCCATAACAGCCACCAGCTATTTAAGACAGCATACATGCTGTTCAGGAGAAACTTTGATTTAATTTATTAGTCTGAATTGACAAGTAGAACCCAGTTTTTTCAGGTCTTTTATTTGTGATATATTGTTCTCTGACATTAGCTGTGTCCCAATGTGAAGGCTGCATCCTTCGAAGGCTGTAGCCTATTTGTCCTTCGAAGGACGCTCCATGTAGCCTTCGTAGGATTTCCTAATTGCGCATCCAGGTGTTCCCGATTACCACTCCTGGCGCCAAGCAACAGTGCGACAGTACAGCTGAGCTGCCATCCTGATAATTCATTAGTTATAATTGAGTAAACAGCTATGGAGCCAGAATTGGCTATTGTCATTTTTATGTTTTATGTACTGGTGCCCGAGGTTTCCTTGCACATTCAGATGGAATATGATGTGCTAATGTCAAAAGTTTATCAGAGATTAAAAATACTTGCAAAGACGAAATTCTGGTGCACAAAAAGCCAGCAGTGCCAACCCACAGTTCAAGAAGTCTCCTCATAACACCCAAACACATTAAGTGCATGTAATCATGGGGAAAACCAGAAACCATATCAACTCCAGTATCTACCAGAGGACAATGAGTAAGGTGGGGATCTTCATTTGCTTCTAATCTAAAGGATTCATCTGTTCTACATATAGCAGTGAGCTCAGGAAATGTCATACGGTGATTTGTGTATATTCCTCTTTGTAAGCACTTATCACAGCCATAATATCCAGTGTGGGACTTGATACCTTTGATAAATGCCCTTGCTGGTGCATCACAAATAACAGAACAAGCTTTCAAGAGAAATGTTTTGCCCTCAGGGCCGGCTTTGCCGACAGGCGACACAGGCGGCCGCCTGGGGCGCCATCTGCTGGACGGGGCGCAAAATTGCAGAATAAAAAAAAAAGTTAATTAAATGTTATGAAAGCTGCGCACACGCTGTACACTTTTACTGTGCACTGTCCACACACTGCTTGTATTTGTCCATTTCTTTTACTAGATTATACAATCCTAAAAAACGACTGAGTCACTCTGACTGACAGGCAGCTGTCAAACTCACGCGCGTTGCTCAGCAACCGGGAGTGGCGTGAAAAGATGGACAAAGCAAAAAAGCGGCCGGGGGCTAAAATAGAAATAGCCCATTCGTTTTGTTTTGCTTAATCGGCGGCGCTAGGTTTTTATTTTATGGGTATTATCATGGGATTAATATTATAACTATTATTATGTAATGTAGACAGACACTAACTAAAAGACGTTTGATTTTTTTCTTTGTTTAATTTGAACACTTAATATGGGTTGGAGCTTTTAATTTTGAACTCTCAAAGTGCACCAGATTGATGAATTTAACATTAAAATGCACAAAATTTTCTTACGGGGGAGCATGCCCCCGAACCCCCCTAGCCAGCAGCCTAATGGATTAGTAATAATAGTAGTGGTGGTAGTAATTGTCATTTATGTACTACAAGTTACATGGTCGGTCAGATAAAATGTATTTGTACAATGCAACTATGTAGGATGATTTAAATATCCTTGAACGTTCTTTGTAGCATTTGTATAAACAATTTATTACAGTTCAAGTCATAATTTGCTTGTTGAAGTTTTGGAGTGACTATAAGAGCATTTTTGTTTAGTTAAATAAATACTCATTATTTTTAAAGGAGGGGGGAGGGGGGGGGGGGGGGGCGCAAAAATTAATCTCGCCTAGGGCAGCCAAAGGGCTAGAGCCGGCTCTGTTTGCCCTGACAAACAAAGCCAGTACTGATGCTTTTCAACTCTTGAACTAAATGTTTTAGATATTCAGACAGTGTTTTGGGCTTTGCTGTCCCACAAAACAATGCTATCACAAAAGGCTTTTTGGAGAGTCCTGGTAATTTACCCAGAATGGGCCAAAACTGAATGGATGAGCTTTTAAAAAGAGGTAATCCATCCAAATTTAGCTGTAAAAGAAATTCATAGCCTTCTGGAAAAGAGGATAATAACCTGGTGAACTTTCTTTGGACGACATTCACTATACCAAAATAGTGAAATGAGCCACCAGCAAGCATCTCCACTTTGTAGTCTGTCTTTGTTTTAATTTTTTTTTTTTGCATTGAGATAATGATTTAATTTTTGTTTTCCATCCTTTGGCAGGAAGGGAAAGTATATCCTAAGAATTGAAAAAGGGTGAAAAAAGCACATTTTAAAACTGACAGGGGTCAGAAAGGTCAAAGCAACGAAACGAGCTGCCATACGGACACGGAAGGTCACTCAGCGAGTTCCGTCGTCTGGTGGCCTCGAGTGGGGCCCCAGAGTTTGAGGGCCCTAGCTGCTTTCTAAGCGTTTCCTATGCCCCGTTCGTGACGAGCCCATTCATTGTGGATGGCGACCGAAAAATGTGGATGGTGACTGGAGATTTTTTTTAATTTTTTTTTATTAAACCACCTCTACTGTACTAAGTACACTCCGCTGAACACCTCACACTAATTTTCAAGTAGTTTCAGTGTTTAGTTTGCATAAAAACGAGTGTCCTCGAAACCACTATTTGGCAGGAAAGATTTGACCGCTGATTGTGGATTTTGACTAAAAAATGTGTAATGTGACTGGAGATTTTTTGATCGACACCCGACACCCATTGTGCGGTAAAATAGTTGTCATCATGACAGGAACTTTAATTAAAATGTCTATCAAAGAAACTGTCTGAATCCCCATTCAATAGATTGCAGGTGGGATTGTGTCCAATTGCAGCTTTTTTAATGGCGGAAAACCATTTTCCAAATAGTGGTTATTGGACAAATAGTGGCTTTGTGGACACAGTGGTTTATAAGGTTAGCTTTCAGTTTTTTGGGATGAAAACCATTTATCAGCACTCAGCGGGCTCCCCTGAGTCCGTAGCACCAAGCGCCATCCCAGAATTCCACTGTCCACGAACACACTATTTTTTATAATGGAATAAATGCTACGTGGGATCTCCACATCTCAGCTCCGGAAGGCCCCAGAGCCTCCATTTTTGCACTCAGGTTTAAGTCCCATCACCCTCTAACAGAATCCAGAGTTTCCAGAAGATCCGAGAAACTCAATTTCTCGACCCCAAAAAACCGACAGGGGTCTACGGGACATTTGCCTAATATAGTGGGTTAGTCTGGTCAAAACAGTGGGTTAGTGGGACGGGTGGCATGTGGCGCCACAGCCAGGACGAAGGCGGAACTGCGTCGGGGGGTCTCGGACTTCGGGGGCCTCCCGCCGGGCCCCCGACCCTGCCTGCGTCGGCCGACCCCCCCCAAAAATTTCGGGGTGCCGGCGCGCTCGTTCGCCAACCACCGTCCGCGAACCCACGCTCCAATGAGGGAACGGATGGTTTTTTTGGCCTTGGACTAGCTAGAGGTATTTCAAAGGTAAAAAATGAAATAGAAAAATTGATTAAAGGGGGCAAATCTTGTTCCTTAATGGAAAAGGTGTGACTGCAGTCTAAGTGGAAGAGAGGGGGCACCAGGGGGTACGGCACTCTAAAAAATTGGAGAACCACTGAACTTAGGAAAAGGGATAGGCTAATTATAGACCTGCACAAGTGCTACTGCTAAAGAGTGCAATGTCAATAATTTCTCATAAGCTTAATTGAATTGGCCTAGAGAGAATAATTATTATGACATTTTCTGTCTAAAGACTACATATAAAATAACTACCAAAAGTAAAGTAACTGCAGTTTGACTAAAAGTTGACAAAAAATGCAAAGAATTTTCGTCAACTACAACTATAAAAAACAGGATGACTCAAATGTGATTGTAAGGACTGGGCTAAGAGTGAATCTGAATAATTAAATATCTCCTTGCTAAAGTCCCCAAAGCCTGCAAAGGCCTGGAACTTGAAAAAACCACACACAAACACACACACACACACACATCCCCCAAAGCTAACACCCACACTCAGGACAGAGCATGGTGTTAGCTTACAAGACAATTTTATGGCTGATCGGAATGTCCCAACGGAAAGGGATTCTAAAGAGAAAAGAACCTTCTCTTTGTAGAAGACATTTAACCAGATATATTCAATGTGTTTTATGTGTGTTTGTTTGTCCATGACATTGAAATAACTATGACTTTATCATTAGGTATTTAAAAAAAATAACTGCCTATTCCCCAGAACTCTAACTAAGGAGAAATGAATCCGTTATTCCTGTATATGCATTCTAGTATATGACCCATTGAGAATTGTACGAACCATGTATCTAATCTCATCTTACGATTTGTCTTTTATGTGTTTGAGGTCATTTGAAAACTCTTTGTCTGACGCAGCCAGATATATGTATTGGGTTACCGTAAAAAGTATGATTGCCTGTATAACATCTTTCCTGTTATGTTTAAGAATCTGTGGAAAGGAAAGACAGGTTCTGCCTCTGTCGTAATTTATGTAGATAAAGCTGTCAAACCAAACAAAGACAACTCTCCCGCTCAAGATTTCCTGAACAATGATTGGACAATCCGCTTCAGAGGAGGCGGAAACATCAGGTCTTCAAAAGGACTGGCCCTCTTCTCACCCCTCCTCTTGCCTCTAACTTGTATGCCTACGTCTGCCTTAGTCATGTAGTCTCTGATACGATTTCCCCTCGGGAAATCCTTTCTTTCTTTTGTTTGTTTAAAAGTTTTGTTTTCTTTAAGTTTCCAACCTAACTCATCTCACAGGAGAGGAGATGAATTCAGCCGAATTTGGTCATGTTACCTCAAAGACTTTAAATTTCTGTTCAAAGCGCGCGCGCCGAACGCCACGTGACGCGGGCACACGGAACAAAGAACGTCCGCTCCTGCACGCGGCCGGGACAGGCCGTTTTAGGAACACAGAGAGACCAAGAAACTTTGCAAGTATCTTTCAGCTTCTAGGAAGCATTAAGATGATGTTTTTCGTGTTGTTTCAGAGAGGTTATTGTCTGGGTGAAGTTTACCAATGCGCTCTCTCTCTCTCTCTCTCTCCCCTTCTCTCTCTCTCTCTCTTGTCTTACTCTCTCACTCTTGCCAGAATGTGATTCCTTCGTGAGTTCCCTTTGGGGATCTCTTTCTTTTGTTTTGTTTCTAGTTTAGTTTACGTTTTTCAGTCTTAGATAAGTCTCCGTGTTTAATTCCAATCGACGATTGAAAAGAACACCGCGTGACATGTCTCTTCAGCAAATCCATCCACAAGGGACCTTTAAACGAGCGCGCGCTCGCTTTGAAGGAGAAACGCGCGCATGTGACCGCATGACGCGCAGGAGCGAGAGACACACACAGGCTTCTTCACCAGCCATGCAAAGAGTTTACCTACCTGTGCAAGTATCCGTGTTTGATCACGCTTTTAAGATGTGTGGAAGTCTTGTTGTCTCTCGAAGTCCCGTGTTTATGCGAATTTGCTATTTAGTTAAGATCCTCGGGTCTCTCTAAAACTCCCTCGTGCATAACTGCAACTTTCTAAAAATTCTCCCTCTCTCTGTCTCTATGCATTTCTCGTTCATCGATGCCTTATCGTGTTTTGTTGTTTATTATGTTTGTAATGTTTGTGTGTTTCGTTGTTTATCATGTTTGTAAATACATATATTCCTGTAACGTAGTAAATGCATAGGCTAGTTATTTCTTATTAAAATTCATGATACTCATTTGATGGATTGACTGTCTGCTCATACTTCGGGTCCCTGAAATGTCTAGATCAAAAGCTACGAGCTTTACAAATTAAAGATACTTTAAAGAGTATTTGTTTATAGGGCGGGAAGGCTAATTCTTGTGGCCACAGAATTAATTTTCCTAAACTCTATAAATTAATCGAGCTAATTAATTTTACCTGTTTGTGAAATGTGGTCCGTGTAAATAATTGCAATCAACTTGTGGTTAATCGCAAGGATTCACATGCATGCAGGTAACAAGACATATCATCCCTTATCGGGAGATGTATTAACATGTAAGACTGATCTGATACAAACCTGTATGAATAATTATTAATTATGAATTATTAATTATGATATGCAAATTCCCCGTAATCAGATCCACCCCTGAGTCTTTACATGATTAAGAGTATGAATGGGTACGAAGTTGGCATTGAATTTCATTTGAAATGGTATTAAAAAGGTCTTTAAAAGCCTTGAATTTAAGCTGCAGGATCCTGGGGGTACCCTGGAATAAAGTTTTGCTAGACAAAATGGATCGCGCCATCTACCAAATGATCAAAATTGCACAAGTTGTAGGCCTAATAGTGCTTATGTGTAGGAAAACAACGACGCTATCAACACATTGCTATGATGATGCAGATGCACGTAAATGCCCGACGACAACATTTGACCTGATGTGTAATTTTTTTGGCATCTAAAATAGCGTGGTGGAGGGATGCTGCAAAAACTGCCAATGCAACGAGGTGAGACCGCTGTACAGTATATACACCTCTCATCGTTGATTGCCGAGTGCTCTCCACTCGTGTTAATTATCTGCGCGTGCTCCTCCCAAACCTTGTTAATAAAACATAATTTATATTTTTCTGGTAAATTAAATTCAAAAAGTATCTCGTCTCCTCGTTTGTCCACTTGCATCTGTCTTTGTTGACACCCGCCATGTGTGCGCAAACAGAGCTGAAATACTGGGCGGAAATGAACTAAAACTTCTTCTTCTATTGTTTTGTGGCGGGTTGCAACCATAAAATTAACTAAAACTTAATCGCAATTCATTATTTATTCGGCAAATAACGTTTCCATCAGCGTTTTTCGCATAAGCCGTACATCGATCAAGATAAAATCCGATGAGACCGAACGTATTTCATTTGAGTCGATTTTCATGAAATTCAATCGAATTTTACTGTTTCCATAAGGCATTTTTCATTCGATATCACTTAATTCGGCTAAAAACGTGTGGATGGAAACATGGCTATAGATAAGAGTCAATAAAAGCAACGCGACAAAATATTTCAACAACGTTTTTGAGGAATTGAAAATAATTCGAAATAATTTGATGTGGGAAGTGAATACATATGAGGTAACATTTATCCACAAACTTTAAATTATTTATCTACTTCACATATATTAACGGGGGATGGGAAAATTATTAGAACATTATACAGGTAATGGAAGAAGAAAAAAAACATCTCAATGTCTATTGCGGTTAACATTGTTCCTTTATTTATTTACAGATCTACGCTTGAAGATGAATGTGATCCCGTTTGGAAGCCATGTACAAAAATGTCCTAGCCTACATAACGTGAAATAAAGAAAAACGTTTTTGTTCAAGTGTTTTTGACCATGATTATTAGCCAAAACTACACGATTTAACACGTAGCTCACAATTCTTTATATATTGGAATATTATATGGTCACATGTAATATATTGAATGGATACGAAGATGACTCGAGGGGGATGACTTTTATAGTATGGTTCCTGGGCTTATACTAATAAGTCTTTTTTTGGATGGGTTATTATTCTGTTTGATGTAGAAGGAAACGAAAAAGAAGAAAATAAATTGTAAATGTGTGCGTTTATGCATACGTGTCCATATGTGCCTATTTGAATCATTTTTAATAATTTTGGAAGATTGTGCTTAGATGTACATGTACTTATTTATCTGTTATTTTTTATTGTATTATATACACTCACCTAAAGGATTATTAGGAACACCATACTAATACTGTGTTTGACCTCCTTTCGCCTTCAGAACTGCCTTAATTCTACGTGGCATTGATTCAACAAGGTGCTGAAAGCATTCTTTAGAAATGTTGGCCCATATTGATAGGATTGCATCTTGCAGTTGATGGAGATTTGTGGGATGCACATCCAGGGCACGAAGCTCCCGTTCCACCACATCCCAAAGATGCTCTATTGGGTTGAGATCTGGTGACTGTGGGGGCCATTTTAGTACAGTGAACTCATTGTCATGTTCAAGAAACCAATTTGAAATGATTCGAGCTTTGTGACATGGTGCATTATCCTGCTGGAAGTAGCCATCAGAGGATGGGTACATGGTGACCATAAAGGGATGGACATGGTCAGAAACAATGCTCAGGTAGGCCGTGGCATTTAAACGATGCCCAATTGGCACTAAGGGGCCTAAAGTGTGCCAAGAAAACATCCCCCACACCATTACACCACCACCATCCGCCTGCACAGTGGTAACAAGGCATGATGGATCCATGTTCTCATTCTGTTTACGCCAAATTCTGACTCTACCATCTGAATGTCTCAACAGAAATCGAGACTCATCAGACCAGGCAACATTTTTCCAGTCTTCAACTGTCCAATTTTGGTGAGCTCTTGCAAATTGTAGTCTCTTTTTCCTATTTGTAGTGGAGATGAGTGGTACCCGGTGGGGTCTTCTGCTGTTGTAGCCCATCCGCCTCAAGGTTGTGCGTGTTGTGGCTTCACAAATGCTGCATACCTCGGTTGTAACGAGTGGTTATTTCAGTCAAAGTTGCTCTTCTATCAGCTTAAATCAGTCGGCCCATTCTCCTCTGACCTCTAGCACCAACAAGGCATTTTCGCCCACAGGACTGCCGCATACTGGATGTTTTTCCCTTTTCACACCATTCTTTGTAAACCCTAGAAATGGTTGTGTGTGAGAATCCCAGTAACTGAGCAGATTGTGAAATACTCAGACCGGCCCGTCTGGCACCAATAACCATGCCACGCTCAAAACTGCTTAAATCACCTTTCTTTCCCATTCTGACATTCAGTTTGGAGTTCAGGAGATTGTCTTGACCAGGACCACACCCCTAAATGCATTGAAGCATCTGCCATGTGATTGGTTGATTAGATAATTGCATTAATGAGAAATTGAACAGGTGTTCCTAATAATCCTTTAGGTGAGTGTATATGTGTGCGCGTGTGTGTGTGTGTGTATATATATATATATATATATATATATATATATATATATATATATATACATAATAAACATGTTCAAAATAAGCTAAACAAACTAACTAAAATTACTAGAACTGCAGATAGGCTACTCAAACGATTACAATCCTAAAGTAGGCTATTTTAAAGTCGATTTTAGCCACTTCTTTTGTCAGGCCTATAATGTTTTCAGGGGCGGATCTAGAAAAATATTTATGGGGTGGCGAGAGAGGGGCAGGAATTTTTGAGGGGTGGCAACATATGGCAGACATATACTGAATTTAATTGCAGTTTGATGAGAAATAGTATGTAGGCTACACACTACAAAAGGGTACAGGCTGCCATTTACAAACTCATACAGACAAACTTAATCCCATGCAATCACTGTCTTGCATTTGAGGTTTCATGTGAAACAGTTAATAATATTAGAAATAAGTGACCATACAATGGCACAAACATGATTTTTATCATCTCAAAATCAGCATCACAATATAATTTCATTTCTTGATAGATAGTTTTTACCTCTTTCCTCCTCAGGGCTCAATGCTAACATTTTTCTTTAGGAGCACTTATGATCAATAACAGACATCAACTTTCCCATTACAGGGCGATATTTACCCCTTTAAATTAATTTTCAGGGGCATTTTTTTACCATTAGGATATAAGAGCAATTTTTCTAATCTTATTAAATGTCTATGCATTATCTTTTGTCAATTTCTTAAATTAAAACAGAAAATTTGTTTTTAAATGTTAATTTAAACAAATTCAGTTAGAACAAGAATACCCAATCAGACTATTAATGTCAAATGAAATCATCACAAAAAAAAAAATCTATTTTTGCACTGCAAAAATGTCACAGAAGCTGCATCTGAAGTGGTATTTAGACTCATTTACATCAACTTTTTAATGCAGCTCAATCATTCAAAACGCAATTCATTCAAGAATCACCATTGCTTGGAGATGCGCAACAGTTCTGGTGTGGCTATGGTTGAAACTGCACGAAATAGAGCAAAAACAGACAGTATTGTGGCTAAAATGTTGTCACTTAATATAAGTTTATTGGACTTTTGTACAAAATCAGTAGGCCTATCACATGCAATCATGCCAATACTCGGAGAAACAGGAGTCTCGTGTGATTTTGCTTAGGCTACTATATTGCTGCGATAGTCGGTGGATACATCCGCCCTCAAAGTCGTTTTGATTTTTTTTATAGTGATAAATAATTTAGTTCAGTACGAAAATGGACACTACAGTTAAAAACCTGAACGCATCTGCTCAATCCAGCGCCGAACGAGTCGCATCATGGATCAGCTGAGTCAGATCTCCCCTCACTTCGCCTCACTCTTGACTGACGTCGCACACGTCTTTTGCATTCGCTCTGACTGAAGCAAAGTCGCAACTAAGTTACCTTTAGTAGCTTCTTGGTTCGCGAGTCGCGACTCCTGGCTCCCTCGCTTCACGCCACTCAGTTTAAAAAAACAACAACAGTCTCTTTCCGCTCTGGCGTCATCTCTGCATTCACTGCAGTTGGACATTGGAGATTTGCGCTTGTAAATTGTCAAATTGGCCATAACTTTTAATTTGTTGCTGCCAACTGGGGTGGCAACAGGGGTTTTGCCACCCTATGCCACCCCGGTAGATCCGCCCCTGAATGTTTTAATGTAAGATCATGTCATATTGTAATTATATAGCGTAAGATGTTATATTATTGTAATATATTAATAAACATTATATTATTACTATACGATTTGATTTCCAAAACACACACACTGCACATATCTATACATATCTGTCAGGTGTTGCAAGAGATAGGACCCAGATGCAAATGAGCAGACAAGGGGTTTTATTAACAAGACAGTAGACGGGGCACAACAAGGAGAATGAGGTTCGGGCTGACGACGCGAAGACAGGCGAGGAGGAAGACCACTGATACCAGTCCTGGGTGACACAGGCTTGAGGTCAGCAGAAGAAAAGGCAGCACCAGGTGGAATGATGGCGAGGAAGACCAGGCAGGAACACCAGGAACCAGAAGCTTGACGATCTGTTAACTGAAACACCGGTCAAACTGCCATGTAGTGAATGTCAGTGGTCAGGAAGGCTCAGGATGCAGTGCAGGGACAAACACAAGACTTACAATGAACAAGACAAGACACAACAAGATAACTGAACAAGACAAGAAAGTAATTAAATAGGAAATATAAAATAAAGACTGAAACAGAACAATGACTAGTGAAGCCAAGCAAAAGAACTAGGAATAAAATGACTGAAACTAGCAATCAAAAAGGAAAACAGGGTGGCTATGTCACGGTAGACATTTTCTCTGTTCCTTCTTGTCTCGTGTTTACGTTGTTGTATGAACGCACGTGTGTGAGGGGCGTGTCTGTATGGCATTACCTGATCCGCTCCAGCTGTTCATCATCACATCACCAGCTGCAGTTGATCATCACCACTACTTATACTCACCGCTGTTATCTCATCCTTGTCAGATCTTTGTTTGGTGTGTCCCTGTCTGGTTCCTGTTCCTGATCGTGTCTTGTTCCGTGGAGTGTTTTCGTGCCAAGAGTGTGTTCTTCGTTCACCGTGGATTCTTCGCACCGTCTGTCTTCACTCACCGAGTTGACCATCCAGTCCCTGCGTCACCATTGCTGGCTTTTGCCGTGGACTGAGACAATAAAGATTCATTCACTCGCATTTGCTTCCTGTGATCCATTGCACCATGACAGAAAGATCTGACCCGGAAATGGGAGCAGCGAGTGCGTCACCGTCCATAGAAGAATTTGTACATCACAGTATTCAGAGAATGAATTCCCAGGAGAAGGAGATCGGCGACACGGGTCGCGCTGTTCAAGCCTTGGTGACGCAGGTGTCTGAGCTCACCCAGCAGATCCAGCGCCTACGTGTCCCCGCTGCGCCCCCCACACCAGCCGTTCCCCCCGCACCACCAGGAAGCCCCTTCCAGTCGGAGCCTCGACTGCCGGTTCCGGAGGCTTATTCGGGTGAGCCGTCTCATTGCAGAGCATTCTTAACCCGGTGCTCTATGCACTTTGCTTTACAGCCTCGCACCTTTTTCAATGAACAAACGAAAGTGGCATTTGTATTGACGCTGCTGACTGGGAGAGCGGCACTCTGGGGAACGGCGGTGTGGGAGAACCAGAACCCATGCTGTTCCTCGTTCCAGTCCCTCGCGGAGGAGATGAGGAAGGTCTTCGATCGCGCGGTGTCCGGAAGAGAAGCGGCCAGGACGTTGGCTGAACTCCGCCAGGGCGAATCCTCGGTATCCGATTACTCGATCCAGTTCAGGACCCTGGCGGCGGAGTGTGGCTGGAACGAGGAGGCGCAGTGGGACATGTTCCTGCATGGGCTGGCTGACCACGTCCAGAAGGAGATCTATGCCCTGGATCTCCCCACCAGTCTCAATGGCCTAATCGACCTTGCCCTGCGGGTGGACGCTCGACTGTCCAGAGTCGAGCGCAGAACAACTTCCACCCGCCCTCTCGGAGATTTCGACGACCGGCGGTCCAGCGGCAGGGGTGTGGTCAGCCCTGTCGACGATCACGAGCCCATGCAGGTGGGTCGAGCTCGGCTTTCCCGAGAGGAGAGGGAGAGGCGGAGGTCCCAGGGCCTTTGCCTTTACTGTGGAGGGACTGGTCACTTTGCATACAACTGCCCGGTAAAAGGCCAAGCCCGACAGTAAACATGAGGCTACTGTCGGGTGGGATCTCCGCCAGGAAGACCTCACCAGCTACATCTACCTCCACCCTCCTCTCGGTAAGACTGAGATGGTCAACCAACCAGCACGACTGTTCTGCACTGTTGGATTCCGGGGCGGAGGGTAATTTTATGGATTCTAATTTCGCACGCACCTTCCAGATTCCCCTTCGACCTCTCACTCACAGGATTTCTGTTCATGCATTAACTGGTCAAGAACTTCCCATCATTTCACACACCACTGAAGATATCACGCTCATTACTTCTGGCAATCACACCGAGACTATTTCTTTTTTTATTTTGGACTCACCTTTGGCACCCGTTGTTCTCGGACATCCTTGGCTGATCAAACACAACCCCCGTGTGGACTGGATTCATAAAGCTGTGCTGGAGTGGAATAAGGAATGCCATAAGTCTTGTCTTGTGTCTGCTTGTTCGTCTGTACCTGTTTCTGTGTTGCAGGAGGAAACGGGGGATTTGTCTAACGTGCCCGCGGAGTATCTGGATCTGAAGGAAGTGTTCAGTAAGTCTCGTGCTGCTTCTCTCCCTCCGCATCGTCCCTATGACTGTGCTATAGATTTACTGCCAGGTAAGTCTCCGCCTAAAGGCAAGTTATATTCACTTTCGATTCCTGAAAGAGAGGCTATGGAGAAATATATTTCTGATTCTCTAGTAGCCAAATTCATTCGCCCTTCCTCTTCTCCAGCGGGGGCGGGGTTCTTTTTTGTGGGGAAGAAGGATGGATCTTTGCGACCTTGCATTGACTACCGAGGGTTGAATAACATCACGGTAAAGAATACGTATCCTTTGCCGTTGATGTCTTCAGCCTTCGAGAGGTTGCAGGGAGCGTCTGTCTTCACAAAATTGGACTTACGTAACGCTTATCATTTGGTTCGCATCAGGGAGGGAGATGAATGGAAAACTGCTTTTAACACCCCCAGGGGGCATTTTGAATATTTGGTTATGCCGTTCGGGCTGTCCAACTCCCCAGCAGTTTTCCAGGCACTGGTCAACGACGTGCTACGAGACATGATCGATCAGTTCATATATGTCTACCTGGATGACATATTGATTTTTTCTTCGTCTCTCCAGGAGCATGTGCAGCACGTCCGACGAGTGCTTCAGAGGCTGCTAGAGAATGGGCTTTTTGTCAAGGCGGAGAAATGCGATTTTCATGCACAGTCTGTTCCTTTTTTAGGTTACATCGTGTCGTCCGAGGGAATGCGGATGGACCCTGAGAAGATCAAGGCTGTGGTGGATTGGCCAAGTCCAGATTCCCGCAAGGCCCTGTTGAGGTTTCTGGGGTTTGCCAATTTTTACCGGCGTTTCATTCGCAATTTCAGCCAGCTTGTCGCGCCTCTGACTGCCTTGACCTCCCCCCGAACTGCGTTCAGGTGGTCCGAAGCAGCCGAGGCTGTGTTCGTTAAACTAAAGAGCCGCTTTGTTTCAGCTCCAATTCTTATAACCCCTGATTCTTCACGTCAGTTTGTGGTGGAGGTCGACGCGTCAGAGGTGGGAGTAGGAGCAGTGTTATCCCAGCGTTCACCTGTGGACGACAAGGTGCATCCTTGCGCGTTTTTTTCACATCGATTATCCCCAGCCGAACGCAATTATGACATTGGTAACAGAGAGTTGTTGGCAGTCAAGTTGGCATTGGAAGAATGGCGACACTGGTTAGAAGGGTCGGGGGTACCTTTTATCGTCTGGACTGATCACAAGAATCTAGAATACATCAGAACTGCCAAAAGATTGAACTCCAGGCAGGCTCGGTGGGCGCTTTTTTTCGGTCGATTTGATTTTACTCTATCTTACCGTCCGGGTTCTAAGAACATCAAGCCGGATTCTTTATCTCGCATATTTGATTTTTCCGAACGCCCGTCTACTCCCGAGTGTATTTTACCTGAGACCAGATTTGTCTCAACACTCACATGGGAGGTCGAAGCGAAGGTCAAGAGAGCCTTAGAAGGGGTAACGCCTCCGCCCAGGGGTGCCCACCGAATCGTTTGTTTGTGCCGGAGGGATTACGGTCAGACGTTATCCAGTGGGGTCACAATTCCAACGTTGCTTGTCACCCAGGAGTCAATCGCACTGGTTTTTCAGTCAAGCAACGGTTTTGGTGGCCACGTATGGCTCGCGACGTTCACGATTTTGTTTTGGCTTGCTCAGTTTGTGCCATTGGTAAGTCTTCTAATCGACCTCCAGATGGGTTACTTCAACCGCTGCCGGTGCCTTCGAGACCCTGGTCCCATATCGCTCTAGATTTTATTACCGCCCTCCCACCCTCTCAGGGTAACACAGTGATTTTAACTGTGGTGGACCGATTCTCGAAGGCAGCACATTTCATCCCCTTACCCAAATTACCTTCAGCTAAGGAGACAGCGGTAACTGTCGTAGATCACGTCTTTCGGTTACATGGCCTCCCGATGGACGTGGTTTCTGACAGGGGTCCCCAATTTGTGTCCAAGTTTTGGCGAGAATTTTGTAGATTACTGGGGGCGACTGTTAGTTTGTCCTCTGGATTTCATCCCCAGAGCAATGGTCAGACTGAGAGAGCCAACCAAGATGTGGAAAGAATGTTGCGATGTATGGTTTCCAAGAACCCTTCCTCTTGGAGTCAGCAACTGTCTATGGTGGAGTACGCCCACAATACGTTACCAGTGTCATCTACGGGCCTATCTCCGTTTGAGTGTAGTGTAGGTTACCAGCCACCAATGTTTCCTAGTCTGGAATCCGAAGTCGCGGTCCCCTCCGCTCACGCCTTTGTCCAGAGGTGTCAGCGCACTTGGACTAGAGCCCGTGAGACTCTACTCCAAGTGGGAGCTCGCACCAAGGCCAAGGCCGATCGCCACCGGCGGAGGCCCCCCGTATACGTCGTCGGTTCCAAAGTGTGGCTTTCTACCAAGAACATTCCTCTCCGGTCCGTCTCGAATAAACTTGCTCCCAAATTTATTGGCCCGTTTGCTGTCACCAAGATTGTTAGTCCGGTGGCAGTCCGCCTTAAACTTCCTCTTGCGTACAAGAGAATTCATCCCGTGTTCCATGTATCCAAAGTCAAACCCGTGTTTTATGCTCGCATTAATCCGCCAGTCCCGGTTCCCCCACCGCCGCGACTCGTAGATGGGGAACCATCCTATTCGGTCAATCGCATCCTGGACTCTAGACGGAGGGGACGCGGGTTCCAGTACTTGGTGGACTGGGAAGGTTACGGTCCGGAGGAGAGAAGTTGGGTTCCTGCTAGAGACATTCTGGATCACTCTCTTATCGATGATTACAATCGACAGGTAAGGGAGTCTGGGAACGCCAGGAGGCGTTCTTAGGAGGAGGGGTACTGTCACGGTAGACATTTTCTCTGTTCCTTCTTGTCTCGTGTTTACGTTGTTGTATGAACGCACGTGTGTGAGGGGCGTGTCTGTATGGCATTACCTGATCCGCTCCAGCTGTTCATCATCACATCACCAGCTGCAGTTGATCATCACCACTACTTATACTCACCACTGTTATCTCATCCTTGTCAGATCTTTGTTTGGTGTGTCCCTGTCTGGTTCCTGTTCCTGATCGTGTCTTGTTCCGTGGAGTGTTTTCGTGCCAAGAGTGTGTTCTTCGTTCACCGTGGATTCTTCGCACCGTCTGTCTTCACTCACCGAGTTGACCATCCAGTCCCTGCGTCACCATTGCTGGCTTTTGCCGTGGACTGAGACAATAAAGATTCATTCACTCGCATTTGCTTCCTGTGATCCATTGCACCATGACAGACTAGGGTGGTGCTTAAATGGCACGGAGGGGAGAAAGGGTGAGGGGAGAAAGAGCAGTGACTATTGAACAGTGTTATGTCTACCAATGTGATAATGTGTTAAACTAAAGACAAAAGGCACATACACAACCTCAAAAGAATTTAACAATCTTCAACTGTTTCATGTTTAAAACATGTTGAGAGGTTTAATCCAGCATCACCCCTACTGGATAAAGACTCTCAAGCCTTCAGCTAAATTATTTTAAAAAAAAATCATTACTTCGTCCCTTAGAAAACATTTGAGGCTTGTTAAATACAATTTGAGGGTGATGCACGATACCCCCCTGCATTCCCAAGACAAAGGTAGCCATGACACTTTTCACCCATTTACGGGACTTGTCCATTTCCCCGGGAAGGCCCGATCTCCAGCGACGTCTCTGGGTGATGTCAGACAGCACAATGGTCATCTGAGGGAAACGCCGATGGAGATGGTGCAGATCCTGCTTCATCGCTGCGACGAGATCGATGCTCTTCCTGCATCCCAAGGCGTTCCCGCCGCAGTGAATCAGCAGGACATCCGGGGCTGCTCTTCCTCTGAGGGACCGGTAGAAGAAAGGAAGGAGTCCGTGCCATCGAAGTCCACCCAGCCAAACCAGTGAACCTCACCCCTATGGTCTCTCTGGCCCTCTCTTCCCCACGACGGATGTAGCTACTCCCCATGATCCAAATCACTGGATCTGTTAACACAGCAATCACAATCAAAACACTGTTTTGTCAGTATCAGTAAACAGATTTTAACACACACAAGTAACTTGTCTCGGGCCATTGATTTCTTTCTATCCGAACAAAACAGAAAAAATGTCTATGCAGATTTACAATAAAACACATATTAATTGATTTGATCTGTTCATTGAAATAATTACATGACAATATAGGTATTACACAAGGTTAATTTATTATTGTATTCTCTCTTACAGTCAATGTGTTGCTTTCCATATTTTATACTATATTTCCAAATTATACTATAGCTACATGATTTACCTTTGTTGTCAGCCATGGTGTAGCTGAAGTGTAGCTTAACAGGTTTGTATTTGAACCTATGAGGAATGAAAAATGAAAAGGGCAACCATTAGTTATAGATGTTTTTGTCCATCTATTATTTACATGTTATTTAACAGGCCAAAACAGATTTACTGAATAACTTTTTTATATGACTAATTCGTCCATTTCTCTTGCGACAGACCTTTTACTGTCTCAGATAACAGTTAACGCCATTTTAGGATTATATTCTGCGACCATTAACATTATACTACATCATGTGCATCAAGCAATCACGTCAATTATATGCCCAGCAAGCACGGCCTCTTTACCAATCTCATTTAACGTTAACTTATGACTTACATTAGCTGTTTAAGTTTAATTACTAATCTTAACTATCATTTAGTTAGCAATAATCTCCTTACATATACCTATTGGGTATGAATTCATAAGTTCTTGAATATCATTTGACATAACTTCTTAATATTATGCATTAACTTAATATGGCATACTGGCGTTAAATTAAAGAAAAAAAATATTACGCAAAATGACAAAATAATTAATCAGAATACTTACCAAAAGTTGCTCCAGGTCCAACATGTGGAACAACTAAAATATACATCACTCAACTATATTTGAAGGGGCAAAGAAAAAAAGAGATGCTGAAGAGGCAAAGACATCAAGCCACATTCACACACTTAGTAACAGTGCACTTTATTTTTTGGACTCAGACCCCTCTATTTATTTGTGTATAAATATAAAATTTATTTTTTGGAATCCAAGGTGGGAGTGATTGTTATGAATAAAATGATTTGTTCAGTTCATTTGTGTTGTAATAATTGTGTCAAAAACAGAAGTATAACAGTAAATAAATATTGGTTCTGCATATCGGTTATCGGGCTCATAAACATGCAAATAATCGGTATCGGTTATAAAAAAAAAATCTATATCGGTCGATCACTACTTAGTATAAACCCTGATTTATGCACAAAAAACTAAAAAAGAAATAGTATGGAAACTTTTTTTTAAATGTACAATTAATTTATTGATGACATTAAATAAAAAACATGTAAAACATCAGCATCAAAACAATAAGAAATCTCAAACCAAAAGGGATAATAGTTACTCCACCTCCCAAGAAAACCACAACACACAAGTTTCACAGATGAGGCCTGTTGTGTGCAGTAGCAGTTTTGGCTTCACCACCTCTGCAGGAGCTCGTATCTGTCATCATGTGTCTGTCACGTGACAAATGAACGAAAGACTCGGAAGGTAAAGTAATTATTTATGTTCCCTGTAAATTAATTTTGACTGCATTATAATGATTTCTTAATTCAGGATATGATAAAGACTGCGTAGGTGGATGTGATCGGGTAATTTGCCTGTTAAAAGTATAACATTTAAAGCTCCTTAAATGAACGAAATGACTTTTTCATGAAATGAAAAAGGTTCGTTCTTTTTAATGAACGAGATCGAACAAGCGAGTTAGTAAAATGATCCGAACTTCCCATCACTCAGGGTGCCATCAAGTGACAGTCAGTTCCTGGTGTCGTGTTTAGGCCAATAACTGGACAGGGTCACTCAGCATCCGCATTTGAGTGTGGCAGGCTCAACACAATCTGGGAAACCTTTGATAATTTGGGGAATTTTAAAATGCCACTTGCCCGATTTGCCAAAATCATTTGTACCATGAGCCTATTTTTATTGAGCAATTAGCTAGCCCATATAATGCACGTCAGACAATGTTTGCAACTATAGTTGAAGTCTGTAGCCTACTCTCGGCAGTGATGCGCGGGTCAATGTATAAACAACCCGAACCCGACCGACGTTTTCAACTGACCCGCCCGCAACTCGGACCGCAAAAAAGAAGAAGAAAATATTGTACCCGATCTGCTTCCTGACCCGCATTTTTAAAAGTAGTAAATGCTCATCGTAGCGTCATTGGGCCATATACATAGGAACTAGGGGTTCCATTTCAGCTGTCTAGATGATATTGATGAATGCGATGTTTATGTCTCCACCCTGTGCTTGAAGAATTCATCAGCAGGTCAACTGAGAGAAGGCCCACATACTTTTGGAAAAGTGTGAAAGCCCTTAGGAGCGCAAACTGTTCTTTTTCTGAATGCTGTATGATATAGCCTAGTGTTGTGTAATAAAGGCTTGATTTATTCATTTATTTCGTTTCATTTTCTTAACAATTATGATGCTGCACATGTTTATCCAGTCTAATCGAAGTGTGCGTCTCTCCCCCGACTTTCCCAACAAAAATCCCGCACCCTCTCAGAAAATATAAAACTGACATTACTGAGCTATATGCGTTTAAAAGTAGCCTAGTAAAATGGTACAATGGCATTGCTCAGTTCAACATGTTCGGGAATTTTGTTGCGCGTCAGCGTTTATTCAAAAGTTAAAAACGCTCAACATTCAAAAGGTAAATAAGGATTTCCCACTTGTATTAGTAGGCTTAGGCTATTTCGCCATGTGGAGGCCCAATTGAAGCTTTTACAAACACAAAATGCAGGCATAGAATGTTAACAAAGTCTTTATTAACGCATTTTAGACGAACAAAAACAGGTAGGCTAAGCCAAAGACTGAGGCTACAATATCCATAAATAAATGTTCACAAATACCCATGAAAGTAAAAGTGAAAACTGAAACACACAGTAAACTTAACCTTTTTTAATTTTTGTGGAGCTTCCACTCCCCAGTCTTCACCTTTTCTCTCGCACCTCCATCTCTGCAGACTGAGCTCGTGCGTCATCTTCGCGTCAGTTATTCAGACAATAAAGTGTAGGCCTATGAATTTCATTGACAATTCTGTCTAGTATTATATAAATTACAAAGATTTAATTGGCATCTTTATTTCAAACGACCCGAATATCATTAAAAATATTTTTGGATGACTCGTAACCGCGGGTGACCGCAGGGACCCGCTCATTTCGGATCAACCCGCGCATCACTGACTCTCGGCACACAGACTGATTAGGCAAGGCTACGTCTGTATTGACAAGGCACACCATTTTATTATCTGTGTACCTTGATCGTCAGCCAAACTTTCAAACGCGCATCAGTGGCTCCGACTCCAAACCTGTGCTCTTATCTCTCTCTGAACTTCTCACACGCAACTGACGTATCGTCAGGTGCAAGGTTTACAGCGAATCAGCGATCAGAGAAAACTGCAGTGAGAACGCTGTAGGCAGATGTTACAGCTGTGGGCCTTAAACTCCTCTCCTGTTAATACGCTGTGGTCTAGTGTATAGTCCATGAGCCAGGGCCCCAAATTTGGTCCATCGGTTTCTTGGGGGACAAAGCCTCATAGTGATTTTTGGCAAGGTATACACCCCTAGTACTATAAAAATCACGATAGCAGTGCAGGTGAAGCTCCATCTAAAGCCTCGTATTTCTCTCTGTTTTGAACCATACATTTACGATCATTTCTAGTGTTTATACTACTAATACAGTTTACCTAACATCTCAGACTAACCTAACATCGCTAGCTTCCGTTACTGTTAGCACAACACGCTTGTATCTCGTTAGCCTGTTAACGCGCCGCCCGTGCGCTCAGTTATTTATTTATTTTTCTCGTGCGTGCCCGCGCCTCTGAGTTCATAAAAAGCCTAGGTGAGTAAGAATCAGTCAACAAACACGGTGAGTAATGTCTTGTCCTGTTATTGTCACCTGCACCTCATGCCACATGTTTACCATAGCCTTCCCCGTCGGCAATATAGGGTTTATATGTGATAAATGCAAGGAGACAGTCAGGCTGACGGAGAAGATTTCAGAATTAGAGTAAGTGTGCTCGAGCCTTAGATACTACTTTGGCTGCGCCTAGCATAGTGAACCATTTACATGATTCGGTTCCGGCTGAGTTATTGCCTGTGCAGCCAGGCAGATGGGTAACTGTGAGGGATCGCTCTAGTCGCGGATCAAAAAAACACTCTTCTGTTCCGATTACCATAACAAATCGATTTGCCCCACTCAGTGAAACACCCACTGAGAATTATGTTGATTGTGCCCTGGTAATTGGTGATTCGATCACACGGAACATGAAAATAGAGACACCAGCCACCATAGTCACATGTTTGCCGGGAGCCAGAGCGCCTGACATCAAAGCAAATTTAAAAGTGCTGGCTAATGCTAATCGTAAATTCTCTAAGATTGTTATTCACGTCGGCACTAATGATGTTCGACTTCGCCAGTCGGAGATCACCTAAATTAATATTAAAGAGGTGTTTGAACTCGCAAGTATGATGTCAGGCACTGTAATTTGCTCTGGCCCCCTTCCTGTTCGAAGGAGTGATGAGATAGTTAGTAGATTGTGTTCACTCAATGGCTGGTTGTCTAAGTGGTGTCCGCAAAATAATATAGAATTCATAGACAATTGGAAAAGTTTTTGGGGCAAACCTGACCTGTTGAAAAGAGATGGTATTCATCCCTCCTGGGATGGTGCTGCTCTTCTCTCTAGTAATTTGGCTCATAGTCTTAGAAATAAAACATGACTGGCTAAACCGACCGTCTGCTAGCGGCCTTACGTCACCAAGGTCAGATAAATCCCATCACATAGAGGCTCTTTCTTCTAGATATCATCATATAGAGACTGTGTCTGTTCCCCGAATTTGGAAATCCAAAAAACTGCCAAACCTTTCTAATGTTAAAAATGTAATTGATGTTAAGCAAATAAAAAACAGATATAATACAGATGAGCAAACGATAAAGCTTGGGTTGTTGAATATTCGATCCCTTAAAGGGGTCATATAATGCCATTTTTGCCTTGACAACAGTTGATGGTGTATTTTGGCGAAAGAATGGCAGCTGGAGTCTCTGAGGGCACATCTGTGCAACCATATCAATTTGAACCGGAGTCGGACCCGGAACAAGATGACGGCCTTGAAGAAGTTCGACAATTAAGGCTCGAACAGGACGTTTCTGAATGGTTGGTTAACAATGTCACTTTGATCTATTTTTGTATGTACTGGCAGGGTAACGTTAGAGTTGTGAGATACAAACGCTATGTGTTTAATGTTACTAATGTAAGTTTTATAGGTTTGTTCGTTGACAGATTTATGTTGAAAAACTTTTTTTTTTTTTGTAAATGTAGGCTTGTCAGTGATGCGATATAAAGGTTAATAAAACGTTACACTCACTTCTTCTGGAGCAAGTCCAGCAGGAACACGAATAGTTGGTACTGATTCCTTTTTCAGTAGCAGCCTCTTAGCAAAACCTGATTTATATTGACCCTCGTTTAAAAAGCAGTCTGGTGAGAAATGATTTGCGCAAACATGAGCGCCCTTCATAAACAAAACTCAGCCACTGCGTCTTCAGCGGTTCGGATTTGGGAACTTTAAAATTACTGCTGTGTTCGTTATTACACCCAAGAACAGAACACCACAATCGCTTAGGTGCCATTCTGCTCCAGAGTATCAACAATGACGAACTATGATTGACATCTCACTCACGAGCGAGGGCGGGTCTGTGTTGAAACGCTGCTGTCAATCAACAATCGTGGGAGGGGCGTGCGAGCTTGTGACGTCATAGGCTCGAACAGCTCGATTTGAGGCAGGGGAAAACATATAAGGAGATTAAAACAAAACCACTGGATGGATTTTTATCATGATATGATAGTTGTGTACAGACACTGCCAACACACATTTCAGTACAATCAACTTGTAAAAGTGCATGTACCATTATATGACCCCTTTAATTCAAGAGCGCTCATAGTTAATGATAAGATTATAGACTATAAGCTAGATGTGCTGTGTTTGACAGAAACCTGGCTAAAACCAAACGATTACATTACTTTAAATGAGTCCACTCCGCAAGATTACTGTTATAAACATGAGCCTCGTCCGAAAGGCAAAGGGGGAGGTGTTGCTGTAATTTATAGTAATATTTTCAAAACCACTAAGAAATCTATTTTTAAATATACTTCTTTTGAAGTGTTGGTGCTTAATGTAAAAATATATAGTGTAAACAAGAAATCACGTTTGAGAATTCTGCTGGCTACTGTATACAGGCCACCAGGGCACCATAAAGATTTTATCAAAGAATTTGCTGACTTTCTATCAGAATTAGTATTGGCTGCCTATAAAGTCCTAATTGTTGGTGATTTTAATATACATGTAGATAATGAAAAAGATGCAATGGGATTGGCATTTAAAGACATTATAAACTCAATTGGAGTGAGACAACACGTGTCAGAACCTACTCATTGTCGTAACCATACTTTAGATCTAATATTATCTCATGGAATAGATGTTGATGCCGTTGAAATTCTGCAGCAGAGCGACGACATCTCAGATCATTATCTAGTCTCGTGTAAATTACATTTAGACAAGGCTGCAAAGCCGACTCCATGTTATAAATATGTTAGACCTATCACTTCTGCCACTAAAGATGGCTTTATTAATAATCTTCCTAATCAGTTTCATCATCTCAGCATCCCGGATAGCTTAGAAGAACTTGATATTGCAACAGAAACGTTTAAATCTCTCTTTCCCAGCACTTTAGACATAATTGCTCCGTTGAGCTTAAAGAAGATTAAAGAAAATAGTCCAACGCCGTGGTACAACGAGCACACCCGGGCCCTTAAGAGAGCAGCCAGAAAAATGGAGCGAAACTGGAAGAAAACAAAACTAGAGGTATTTCGGATTTCATGGAAGGAGAGCTCGATTGCTTACAGAGAGGCATTAAAAGATGCTAGAACGGATTATTTTTCAACCCTATTAGAAGAAAATAAACATAATCCTAGGTATTTATTTGAACAAGTGGCTAAACTAACGAAAAAGAAAGCTTCAAGCCCAGAAGTTTCCAAGAAACACAGCAGTAATGACTTTATGAACTTCTTCACTTATAAGATCTATAATATCAGGGACAAAATTATAACTATGCAACCGTCTACTACAGTAGCGCATCAGGGAGTGCATTGTAGTCTCCGTGAGGAACATTTTGATTCATTTGTTGCTATAGGAGAGTAAGAATTTTGCAAACTTGTTAATTCATCTAAATCGACAACTTGTATGCTAGACCCTATACCGACTAAGCTACTGAAAGAGATGCTTCCAGAGGTCATAGATCCTCTTCTAAATATTATTAATTCATCTTTGTCTCTAGGATACGTACCAAAAACCTTTAAGTTGGCTATGATGAAACCGCTTGTTAAAAAACCGCAACTTGATCCTACAGAATTAGTCAATTACAGGCCAATCTCGAATCTGCCTTTTCTGTCAAAGATACTAGAAAAAGCAGTATCATCACAACTGTGTTCCTTTTTAGAAAGAAATAATATCTGCGAGGTTTTTCAGTCCAGATTTAGACCGTACCATAGTACTGAGACTGCTCTCATTAAAGTCACAAATGATTTGCTCTTATCATCCGATCGTGGTTGTATCTCTCTATTAGTGTTACTTGATCTTAGTGCTGCATTTGATACTATCGACCACAACATTCTTTTAAATAGACTAGAAAACTATGTTGGCATTAGTGGAATTGCACTAGCATGGTTTAAATCATACTTATCTGACCGGTTTCATTTTGTAGCAGTAAATGAAGAGATGTCTTATCGATCACAAGTTCAGTATGGCGTACCACAAGGCTCAGTACTAGGACCGCTGCTGTTCACTCTGTAAATGCTGCCATTAGGAGATATCATTAGGAAATATGGAATTAGCTTTCACTGTTATGCTGATGATACTCAGCTGTATATTTCTTCAAAACCTAACGAAACTTACCAATTCTCAAAATTAACGGAATGCATAGCTGATATAAAAAATTGGATGACCAGTAATTTCCTATTACTAAATTCTGAAAAAACAGAGATTCTAATCATTGGACAAAAAACTGTCACACGTAATAACCCAGAATACTGTCTAACAATTGATGGCTGCTCTGTTAAGTCTTCGTCGTCAGTTAGGAACCTGGGTGTGCTCTTTGATACCAATCTTTCATTTGAAAGTCACGTGTCTAGTATCTGTAAAACCGTATTTTTCCATCTTAAAAATATATCTAAATTACGTCATATGCTCTCACTGACAAATGCGGAACAATTCTGCCCTACAAAGGCTAAGTGCAGTAACTACGCCACCATTGAAACTGAGAAAAATGCCTCTAAAGTTTTCAAATTAGTAGTTACTGCAAATTTGACATAGTAATTTCTCTAAAACAGGACCCAGTTGGACCAAGAGCTTTTGTCACAAGACAAAGGAGGTGTTATGAAGCACATTTTCCGTCTAAACTCAATTTTGACCAAATATGTAGTTACTGCACTTTGCCTTTGTAGGGCAGAATTAGTTAATGCATTCATGACATCAAGGCTAGATTATTGTAATGCTCTACTGGGTGGTTGCCCTGCACGCATAATAAACAAACTACAGCTAGTTCAAAACGCAGCCGCTAGAGTTCTTACCAGAACCAGGAAGTATGACCATATTAGCCCGGTTCTGTCAACACTGCATTGGCTGCCTATTAAACATCGTATAAATTTTAAAATATTGCTGATTACTTACAAAGCACTAAATGGTTTAGCTCCCCAGTACTTGAGCGAGCTCTTAACGCATTATAGTCCTTCACGTCTATTGCGATCTCAAAATTCTGGCCAGTTAATAATACCTAGAATATCAAAATCGACTGCTGGCGGTAGATCCTTTTCCTATTTAGCACCAAAACTTTGGAACAATCTTCCTAACACAGTCCGGGAAGCAGATACAGTCTGTCAGTTTAAATCTAGACTAAAAACACATCTCTTTGGCTTAGCATACACATAACACATTATAGATTTCTATCAGCCGGAACCGGGAACACTTCCCATAATTCCTGATGTACTTTGTACATCATAAGAAGGATGGCGTCTACGCTAATATTAGTCTCTCTGTTTATCCCGAGGTTTACCGCATACCGCCGGATCCAGGCCATATCCAGATCTGAGGAAGGACCATCACATGGACACGACGACAACGCATCCCTGATGAGCCAGCCCCATCAACACTGTGAAGGCCCACTTGACACCTCAACACACTCATCTCCTCACCGGCCGGATGACCCAACCTCCAACCTCCAACCAGATGAACTGGATAAATATCGTGAAAGTTCTGATCACATCTGACTCCTGACATTATGCTGCCTAACTCATAATCATACACTGTTCGTTCGTTGGCCAAAGGAGGACTGGCCCCCTGACTGAGCCTGGGTTCTCCCAAGGTTTTTTTCTCCATTCTGTCACCTGATGGAGTTTTGGTTCCTTACCACTGTTGCCTTTTTCGCCATTGGCTTTTGGCTTGCTTAGTTGGGGACATTTAACATTAAATTTTGAATTTAAAGCTGCCGTCGGCAACTTTTTTTTGATCATATTCAGCGAATTCGACACTATATTCCGACAGAACAACATAAATAAAGTGGTTTTAGAAAAAAACCCGAGCTTCTAACTCCACCTGGAGCGTGTTATTTGTTTTGCAAAAATCCACCGCTCCCGGTTCATTGTGTCCAATCAGCGCAGGGGGGTGTGAGATAGGACTGTCAATCACAAGTCGTGCATGCACACGTCAATCACATGCACACGCCTGAAGTTCGCGAAGTAGCGAAGAGTGATGGCGCACTGACGAGCACGAACTCTGTGGGAGGGTATTCGTTGATAGTGGGGGAGGGGCATGAGAGTTGTAAACATTCAAAATTTTGCCTAAGTCCACTCAATCAGCCAGAGTTGCCGACGGCAGCTTTAACAATACTATTACAACATTGTTTTCCTGTTATCTCTGTAAAGCTGCTTTGAAACAATTTGTATTGTAAAAAGCGCTATATAAATAAAGGTGACTTGACTTGACTTGCAGGGGTGGTAGTGAAATCACTTTTTTTCAGCTCATGAAGTTACTAACCCCCTAAAATAAATTCTGTTTTTGAAATCTGGTGTATATCTGGCTTAGGCTCATGCTAGGGATATTGTCAATATTCTATAATATGGTGCTTGGTATCGTTGGAAAGGGGATATTTTTGGCTTTCATTTAAGCCCAGTACTGAATCTGTCTGACAAACACAGAGGTTACATGACTTCTTTAAACAAGAAATAACACCCTTTTTTTCACAATTTCCACCTAAACTGTATGCTTTCTTTTATCCCTGTGGCATGAAAAAACACCAGGGAAACAAAACTCAACAACTTCAATACTCAAGGCACTCTGATGACTCAGAAAATGTATAATATACCCATACTATTTATTTGTGAGAGCCTTAAATTAGACTTGTGCAGCCAGCACAAGTCTTCAAAATAGAATAGATCCAATAGAATGGACAAATAGAATACCCTATTAGTCCAGGGCCAAATGGCCTATTTATTCATGTACAGGTCCTTCTAAAAAAATTAGCATATTGTGATAAAGTTAATTATTTTCCATAATGTAATGATAAAAATTAAACTTTCATATATTTTAGATTCATTGCACACCAACTGAAATATTTCAGGTCTTTTATTGTTTTAATACTGATGATTTTGGCATACAGCTCATGAAAACCCAAAATTCCTATCTCAATAAATTAGCATATCATGAAAAGGTTCTCTAAACAAGCTATTAACCTAATCATCTGAATCAACTAATTAACTCTAAACACCTGCAAAAGATTCCTGAGGCTTTTAAAAACTCCCAGCCTCTTTCATTACTCAAAACCGCAATCATGGGTAAGACTGCTGTCCAGAAGGCCATCATTGACACCCTCAAGCAAGAGGGTAAGACACAGAAAGAAATTTAACATGCGCCCTGTCACACTCATCTACATCACTCACCGATCAAATAAGGCTTTGGTGGGCCAAATAAACTGCATCCAACTGCTTTCCCTGACGTCTAGATCGTTCGGCAGCGTATTCAAACATGTTGTTTGTCCACAGCCAGGAACAGCACATCTGCGTGGCATAGCAGTCATCTTGTAAACAGACCCACTCGCTGCACGTCGACTGAACACATGTGGGCATGACAACGATGCGAAATGAGGCGTAGTTGTCTTGCGCTGGAGGCAGTCATATGCAAACGACTGCTACGTCACTTCGTACCGTGACATCACTTCGTACAAAGGATCTAGAACTTGCTGTATTTAGAGCTTGATTAAATAAATGCTTAGTTTATAATGGGGAGGACATCTGCAGGAAGTTTTAATAGTACATAGATCTATTGATATACCAATAGATCAATGCAAATTTGGTTTCTCATGTCATGACCCCTTTAATGCAATTGATCATTGTATAAAAAAGAGAAAGCACAAGTCAGAGACTTATGTTGTACTGCTAAATATAACGGTGGAATTGTATGTAGGCTATTACGTTTGAGTTTGGGATCAATGTCAAAGTTTTGCAGAGATACAGCCTCAGATGCAGTTTGGCATTATGCCATCAAATTCATTGATGTAGTACTATGTGCAGCTCTACATGCACGTCCTGGTCACAGTGGAAGAAATGTGAGTTTAATGTGCACAGTGAGATTAAGGCGAGACACGGCAGGCAAAAACATTGTTTTTTTTTTCACTGGTCAATTTTGAGATTTGGGGCTATTTGTCTTCAATAACGTCTTCTTTCAGACTTGTGCAAAATACACATTTAGGTCTTTATTTTACTGCACTTTGTCTGTTTGCATGTGTAGATTTTGCCTAAATTCATCAAAAGTTGGCGTTCTAAATCATCCCGCTGCTCCGCGATCGCTGTCTGCACACTGTCATCACATATACTGCTGGAAAGCTCTCGCTCTCCTCTTCAATGCTGTCGGATCCAAATATGGTCATTTCCTATTTATCAGCAACGAATCATGAAAGTAAAATGGGCCATTTACTCGAAATGCGCAATCTCATTGGTTGATGCCAATTTCTGACAACGTGATTCGTTCAGAATCGTCACGTGACGCGCTTTGACATTTCCGCGGTAGTTCAAAATGTGGAAAGATATGAGTTCATTTAGCCTACTATTTGTATTTATAAGTGATTCTTATACGACAGGTTTAAAGTTTGTTGTCATACCTAGACAGTTTAGACTGGTGACTCTGCAGTCATCTTCAGAAGCATAACCAGGGTTCTAAATTAACACCCGCCAAATGCGGGTTAAAATTCATTTTGGCGGGTGTTAATAAAAACTTACTAGCCAGTTTGGCCGGTGATGCATGAGGCATTACATGCATGATACTTAAGTCTCTGTTCTCGGTCATTTATCCCCCTGGCAGTACTTCCTACATTTCCCATGAACACTGACGTGATGACGTTTCATATGCCCCTTGGCTGCGCTCAGTTTGCAGTGAAACCAGCGCGAGAAACCATGGAAACGAACGGAGCGTCCACCAGAAAACACAAGGAAGAATAAGAGCGAACGGAGCCAGAGCAGGGAGCATAGACTGAAAGAGGAGGGAGTTAGTTAGCTAGTAAAGTAAATTAAAGTAAAAAGTTAAGATTAAACAAAATGCGGCGGTGGTTGGGACAGACTTCTGGGGGCGAGAAAAGAAAGGAGCCAGGGGGGGATGAGGACAGAGAAACGAAGAAAAGAAAATTTAATGCCAAATGGCTGACGGGTTGTGAATGGCTTGTGTTAGATCATAAAAATGTCGTCATGTTTTGTCAGGATTGCCGCATGTACGTGAAAGAAAACAACAAAACGAACAATTTCGTGGTGGGAACTAATAATTTTAAAGTCGAGGCAGTAAAGGACCATGAGAGTGCCCGAAGTCATCAGGAGAGCCTAAGGATTAAAACTGCCTTGCTGGGAGAAGCCTCGCTTTATTGAAGATGTCTGAGTTGGAGAAGATGCAGCTACTTTTTACAAATGTCCACGCCATCGGAAAAAAGGGCAGGCCTTTCACCGACTTCGCATGGATGTGTGAGTAAGTGAATTAACGTTACTATTTACATGTTTCAGAAATGCATTTCATACGATTCAGAGTGCTTCCATAGACACAGATGAAACTTTACGTTTGGGGTTTAAAAAAAAAAAAAATCACTGAAATGTACTGTGTTGTAGGCGCTAACAGTGGCTTAATTTACACAAAAATTAATTTCAGGGTGGACAGGAAGAAAGGCTTGAAGATAGGAGAGACATACACAAATGACTGCCAGGCAAAAGAGATCATACACTACATAGCAGAGGATGAGAGAAGAAAGATGAGGGCAAGATTATCAGATGGCAAGTTCATCTCGGTCATGTCAGATGGATCCCTTGACAGTGCAGTGATGGATGAAGAAATGGTCTACGTCAGGAGTGCCAGTGAGGGGAAGGTCAAAGTTGATTTTGTCGGGGTAAAAGCTGTCTCAAAGCCAGATGCTACAAATATAGCTGAAGCAGTGTGCAGTATAATGGAAAGTGGAGTCAGCACTGATTGGAAGAACAAGCTAGTGGCAATCACCACAGATGGATCATCTGTAATGACAGGAGTAAACAATGGTGTAGTTACAAAACTGCGTGCAGACAGACCAAATGTGCTGGGGATCCACTGCATGGCCCATAAGCTAGAGCTTGCCTTTTCAGATGGAATAAGGAAAAATGTGATGGCCAGGAAAGTTGAGGACCTGTTGAGTGGACTCTACACTTTATATCATAAGAGTGGAGTGAACAGGGCCAGCCTAAAGCAACACTTCAGGGAGCTCCACATGAAGGCTTTGATGCCAACCAGAGTAGGTGGAACCCGGTGGCTACCACATCTCTTCAAAGCTCTTGACCATTTTCTCAGGGGATATGCTGGCATTGTACGCCACTTAAGAGGAGAAGGTATGTTAATTTATAGCCTACAAAAACCAGCAGTGTAGATGGATTATTTAATGTTTGCTTTCTTTTTCTCTTCATCAGTTTTAAATGCTGTCTGATAATGCAGGTGTTTTGTTTGTAGTCCCAGGAGGCCACGAACATCAATGCTGTTCTGAAGGCCAAAGCCAAGGGGTTCCTTAACATAGGCAAGGATGGTGGAGTTCTCAGTTTTTGCTGCCTTCTCCATGACATCATCTATCAACTGAGCAACCTCTCCAAGTCACTGCAGAGGTCAGTGTCAACCCTGGCTGAAGCTCAGAGCTGCCTTTCCTCCACTCAGGCTGTCATAGAAAAGTACAAGTTAAGGTATGTATCAATGTATCATATATCCTACAATTTATGATTTGATTTTAGGTCGGTGTGTTTTCACTTCAGTATAAATAATAATAAATAAAAAGACGCCCATCTATCTCTGCACAACTGTAGACCTGGGCCTAAGCTGAGAGCAGTGCTGGACACAGACACCTATGAGGGAGTCCTCCTGAAGCCTACTGATGCCAAACAGCATGACAAGGCAAAGAATGTGCTAATCGATTCTCTGTGCCGGTGCATCACTGCTAGATTTAGTGATGTGAACAGTGGTGTCCTGCAGGCTATGCGGCTGACCAGTTTCCAGTGCTGGCCAGAGGCAGACACGAGTTCAGGTTAGCAATTCAAATGTAATGAACAAATCTTTAAAGTAAAATTTTATGTTTTAAGACAACTGCTTAACTTTATATTAATGCTTTCCCTTTTTTCTCAGATTTTGGTGATGAAGAGGTAAACAAACTCATCAGTCACTTCCGACCTCTTTTACTGTCTGCTGGAGTGGATGTGGAGTTGATCGCTGATCAATGGACAATTCTCAAGACTGAACTGTACACAGCAGAATTCAGCCAAGGTACTTGGAGAATGTTGTTTAAGAAGAAAAATCTCATACTGATGTACCTTATCAGTAGCATTAAACAAGTGCTTGAAAAGTTCCCAAGCTCTATAGAAATGGCTAATATTGTGAGACAGTTTTATTTTGTTTATCAGGAATAAATTAGTAAATGTCATTTGTTAAAGGCACAATCAAAATTTGATCGCATCTTTTAATAAATAAAGTTGCATTTGAAAATGTATAATTGTTTGCAAGTGCATAATGCATATTGTCTGTCTCACCCTGCTACAGGAACCTTTGAGAAGACCTGGCCTAATGTGAACAGAATGCTGCGCCATCGGTGTCCTGATGTCCTTGATCTTTTCCTCACCATCCCTGCAACTACAGCTGACTGTGAAAAAGGGTTCAGTGTTATGAAGCAGGTAAAGAGTGACTGGCGCTCACGCCTAAAAGGTGAGAAACCTCTCTGACCTCCTTAAAACCCAATTGTGCTCACCTGACATCAAAGACTTTGATCCAACCAAAGCCATTGACATCTGGCATGCTGACAGTTTGCGCACACGCAGGCCTGACTTTGTGCGCAAACATGGAACAAAAGGAACAGAGGGTGGCTCAGATTCTGATGGCACCTCTGAAGAAGAAGAAGAGCTCTGAAGACATGTGATTTAAATTATAGATGGATCCCAAACTTGAAATTAATTGTTTGCACTTTCTGTGTATATCTTGTTGTGTTTTTCATTCCAACAATGATCAAATGCATTCAGTGGCACTAATAATTTCTCTTATTTTCACCAGAAAAAAATTTGGCTAGTGGAAAATCTGATTGGCTGGTGATCAAAAAAGTTAATTTAGAACCCTGAGCGTAACGTGATGTTTCTGTGACGTCTACTATAGGTGTGATATAGTTAGTTTTTGTCATTCCACCTGTGTAATGGACTGTTGATGTGTTGTTTTGGATGTTATGATCAGTGATGTATGAAGCAGTAATGAGTTTTGGATGTTAAACAGTGTGATACATGGATTTTACTTGGACCTAAAGCAAATTTTGTCAGTAATTCATGGCTTTCAATAGAAATTAGTGGAATTTTGCCATAAAAATCTTTAAAGGCCGTTTTCTCAAAATGAGTTTTTTCTCACACTCCTAGTGATGATTTTCCACGTCTGTAGCATCTACATACACCAAACTTTACAGCCGTATTCCTAACTATATTGTGAAGGTTTGTTCAGAGGGATTTGTTGATATATCATTCTTGGTCTGATTTATATGACATTTTATGCCTAAAAATAGAGAAGAAATCAATTTTTAAGGCTATTGCCAGTATTTTCTGATTTACAGGGTAACAAAAGGAGATTTTAATAATCCCCTCTTAAAATGTCTTTTCATTGAATATGTGGCAGGAAGGGCAATTCTCCCTTCGTCATTTTCCAAATTGCCATTCCAGCCTATCATCGGCGCCCCTGGGCTATAAAAACGGTAACTGATTTGCTGCCTGGTATGCGTCACTGTTGTGAACTGCTGCGTCGTTAACGCACTTTCGTCACCGCTTCCCGGGAAGCGGGTGCAAGCACCCGAGCTGAGATGCTGATCTGTGTTGGAGCGGGCCTCTGTCGCTGTTTATATGAACTTGAGATTGACACTGGAGACGCTGTGAGAACCCGATGCAGTAATTGCTGTTTCTCTACTTTGTCCCTCGCCTGTGAAAGCTACGGTTTCACTATCTCTCAGTAAAGCAGTGACTAATTTTCTCGACGTTTGTGAAGGCCCATCCATCCCTGCCTTCCAGTCGGGGTGCTTCGCGTTCTATCGCGGCTGCAGTGCTGTTCTGTTTCCAAGATAATTTGAGTTTATTGGTTGTTTTCGTTTTTTTTTACTGTTTTGTTTTCTTGGTTTGTAGTGGACCTTTTTGACTTTTAGGATCGTTCCTATAGGTCTGAATGGTCTATTGTTTCTTTAGTTTTATTTATCTTTTTCATTGTAATATATTTGTTTATCTGATCTGTTATTTTGTGTAAATTGCTTTTCTTCAATTGATTTCTTTTGAAGTATAATTGTTTATTTTTAGTTTCATTTCCTCCACCATAAACTCCAGGAAGAGCACAAGGAGACGAGATCATGAGGAAAACACCTGGTCCCACGAGGTATGCCATTTCAAGAGCTGAAGACATCAAATCTTCTTTTGAGTTGTATTTCCCAAGCTCTATTCAGAACATTTTAGTAAGCATGACAAATATGGAGGGGAATCGAGTTTATGGGGATCAGTGGAGAAACATTGACTGGCCTGAAATAGAAGCTTACATGGGTCTTCTCATTCTTGCTGGGGTTTCGAAATCATGGCGAAGCAACACGAAGCCTGTGGCATGGGGAGATGGGAAGAGCAATTTTTCGAGCAACCATGCCTCTGAAAGATTTCATCAGATTGTCAGGTGTTATACGTTTTGATGACAAAACCACAAGAACTCAAAGAAGAGAAGAATGGAAAAGTTAACCTACACTATAAGGTTAAGAGAATCATAATTTAAGGAAAAATTGAGAAACTGGACCCATTTTCTGTCCCTTGAGTCTGCATAACTATTCTTCCCAATACAACTGTATACTGTGTGTGTTAAGTTTGTGTGATTCTACTGATTGGGTCCCTGGTAAACTTATGCAAAAGATGGTAGAAATATTGTAAATGTAAGCTTTATTGATCAGTGATTCCGTGTACAACAGTGTACAACTAGACTTATTTTTGTTTCAATTGTACTAGGCTCCTCCTCCTTGGCTTCCTCTGTTTTTGTTCAATGTATGTTATCTTTTTTTTGTTTTTTTGTTTCATTGTTATTGTCATAAAACTCCAATAAAGACGAAAGTATAAAAAATAAACGTATTTTACGTGATACGTGAACTGTGGGAAAAATGGGTGGAAAGGCTTCCCATTATGTACAACCCAGACTTGTATGTAACCGTGGACAAGTGCTTGATTGGCTTCAGAGGCCGGTGCCAATTCAAGCAGTATATGCCAAGCAAACCGGCTAGATATGGACTTAAAATCTGGGCTGTCTGTGATGCTAAAAGCAGCTACTGCCACAACATGCAGGTGTACACAGGCAAACCTGCAGGAGCACAACGTGAGCAAAACCTGGGAAACCGTGTGGTGCATGACATGATACAGTATCTGGAGGGGCACATTGTCACTTGAGACAATTTCTTCACGTCCTATGCTCTTGCAAATAAGGATGCTGGGTACTGTACGCAAAAACAGAACAGAGCTCCCAAGTGCACTGGTGACTACTGGAAACAGGGCTCCTCTATCATCTGTCTTCGCATTCACTGAGACACACACCATCGTGTCATACTGCCCTAAAAAAAAGAAGAATGTCATCCTAATGAGCACCACACACAAGGATGCAGCAGTCAGCGAGCGCGAGGACAGAAAAACAGCAATAATCTTTACCAAAGGTGGAGTGGACAATCTAGATAAGGTATGTGGTACTTAGTATTTGTTCAATGCTAACAATAATTGTACATTAATAACTTATTTTCTAAGCTAGATGATAAATTGAACTTGAAATGTATTGGGGAAAAAAGTAAATTGCATTATCAAGTAGATGACCAAACATTTACTAAAATGTTGTACATGTTTGTGTAATATTACAGATTGTTTTAACATACAAATGTGGATGGAAGACAGCTCGCTGGCCCATGGCTATCTTTTTCAATATGATTGATGTCTTGGCCTACAACTCTTTTTTTCTGTGGAGGGAGATCAATCCCACCTGGGGACAGGCAAAAAGCTACAGGAGGAGGCTTTTTCTTGAGGAGCTGGGGAGAGCGCTGGTATACCCCTTTATGCAAAGGCGGCAAAGCATTCCTCACACACCAGCCTCTGTGAGCTTGCTGAGAAAGGTGCAGGACTTCAGAGATGAGGAAGCTGGTCCCTCATCTGCCGGTGCGTGCACACTGGTCCCTCATCTGCCACACTGGTCCCTCATCTGCCACACTGGTCCCTCATCTGCCACACTGGTCCCTCATCTGCCACACTGGTCCCTCATCTGACGGTGCGTGCACACTGGTCCCTCATCTACCACACTGGTCCCTCATCTACCACACTGGTCCCTCATCTACCACACTGGTCCCTCATCTGCCACACTGGTCCCTCATCTGACGGTGCGTGCACACTGGTCCCTCATCTGCCACACTGGTCCCTCATCTGCCACACTGGTCCCTCATCTACCACACTGGTCCCTCATCTGCCACACTGGTCCCTCATCTGACGGTGCGTGCACACTGGTCCCTCATCTGCCACACTGGTCCCTCATCTGCCACACTGGTCCCTCATCTACCACACTGGTCCCTCATCTGCCACACTGGTCCCTCATCTGACGGTGCGTGCACACTGGTCCCTCATCTGCCACACTGGTCCCTCATCTGACGGTGCGTGCACACTGGTCCCTCATCTGCCACACTGGTCCCTCATCTGCCACACTGGTAGACATAGCTCGGAGTAGCATAAGCCAGGCAAGTGAGGATTTAAAGGAAAAGAAAAGGTTTTGTTTTTATTTATTTTGTTTTTATGTTAAGTGCTCCCGGAAGGAAATCCTGCACCTTTTTTTTATTTATTATTTTTTTTTATGTTAAGTGCTCCCGGATGTAAATGTAAATGTCAATGTATTTTTTACCTACAGTTAGATAATGATTGTTTGCCGTTGTTATTTTATGTTTTTGCTGTACGATCATAATTGCTGTTCCCTTCTAAAGTTTTTATTACCATTTATAGAGTTAAAATGAATAAATTACCAATTACTTGCAAAATGTCTGTATTAAGTGTTTTGAATTATCAGTATCCATCCCTTTTGTTCGATTTTTTTATCAAATACCGAGTAACAAAAATGTTTGCATTGTGTTCCCTTTCCAACCAAATGTTATTGTTTGATTGTAATCATAATGCAAAACCTGTTACTTTTTTTTGAATATCTAAATATATATCTAAATAAAAAAAAACAATAAGATAGAGAAATCATGTCTAAAACAATAGGAATCAAAAAGCCTTTCTATGTATTTATATAGGACGCTATAGTACAGCCTACAGGCGGTTACAGGACATTACACACTTTTCTATATTTTAAAACCTGATACTCATCTAAAAGTTTTTTTTTTACATTAAAAAAGTCGTCTTTTAGAATATCTAAATGTATATCTAAATAAAATAAAAAAACGAATAAGATAGAGAAATCATGTCTAAAACAACAATATAGGAATCAAAAAGCCTTTCTATGTATTTATATAGGACGCTATTGTACAGCCTACAGGCGGTTAAGGAGATTACACACTTTTCTATATTTTAAAGCCACTGGATGGCGGTCTTGTCACTTGAATTTTTTTTTTAATATTTAGGCCAGCACTTAGGCCTGATGTGCCATGTTGCATTTATTGAAAAAAAAAAAATATATATATATATATAATATAAAATAATTTAAATATTAATTCTAATGGAAAAATTAGCTAAAAAAATTATATACAGGGTTCCCACTCTAAACCAAATGTCAAATTCCCTGACTTTTCCCTGACTTTCACTGACTAAAAAGATGAATTTCCATGACCTATAATGAACGCAGCTTGTGCGATGATGGACAGGAATCCTACTCTCTTTATTACACAAGGTCTCTCTGCCGTGCGAGCGCGCTACACGGTTTGAAGCACAGTCAAGGCCGTAACCAGGGTTTGAAAATTTGTGAGATCCGGGGTGAGGTGTAAAGAATTGTGCTATAATAACATCCACAAATGCAATATACACTCCATATAGCCTAAACTTTCAAATAGACAGACATGTAGATGTTTGTGAAAAGCAATACCAGAGTTTGTCACAGAATGTTTTGGTAAAGCTGCAGTGAGTGGACCTCTGTCCCTCTAGGGGGGTTTGGGGACATGCTCCCCCGTAAGAAAATTTTGTGCTTTTTAATGTTAAATTCATCAATTTGGTGCACTCTGAGAGTTCAAAATAAAAAGCTCTAAGCCATATTCAGTGTGAAAATTAACACCTTTCCATTAGTGGATCTGGCAACACAGGATCTGGCACTCGTGCCCTCACAACGCGCTCTCAAAGCCCCATTCACTGCGCAGCAAGATGAATTGCCAACCCTCATATGAGGTGGTTTAAACTTCTAATTAATCATTCAGAGAGCATGAAATTTTATTTTTGAAGGTAAAAAAATGACCTCGGTGACCTCATAGCTGGCTACGGCCATGAGCACAGTCTGTCTCGCACGCTCGCTCTAGATTCCGGGAGATTTTAACTAATTTACGGTATAACTAGTCGATCACGAGTGGCTCAACATGTAGATCTATAGATAAACTCATCTTTCAGGCATTTGACCGACTGGGTTGACACTTCAGCGTGAGAAATCGGGGGTGTGAGCGTGAGAGTTGGCAGCTATGTGTTAACTAAGTGATGTCCAATTGAGCGGGAAGAGAATAAATATGGCGCTCAAAATAGCCTAAGCACAACAATACAGAAAGATGTGTGAAACAGCGCGATAAAAAAATAATCGGTATAGAAAAATTACATTTTGATAAATGGAAACTAAAATTTAAAGCAACAAACAAAATTCCCTGATATTCCATGACTTGGACAAAAAATATATAAAATTCCCTGACTTTCAATGTCTGGAATAGACCTTTTAAAATTCCATGACATTCCAGAAATTCCATGACCCGTGGGAACCCTGTATATAATTAATGCAAAGTATCATAAAAATCTTTAAAAATTCAAAATAATAATAAGAAAATATTATCAAACAAAAATATATTTGATTGGTTTTCCTGGGGGAAAAAAAAGTTAAATTTTAAGGCTTCTGTCTTTTTTGACCGAAAGGAAGCTAAGTGTAACCCCTAAACGAAGAAGCCCAGAAGGTTAATTATAATTCTTTAGGAATCCCCCATACTGCTCTCACCCGCCACAAATATATCAACAAAATGCAAAAATAATTGTGAACCTTGTTTTTTTCAATGGTCAGATTTGTCACTTCAAAATATATGGAAATTAGTGCCTATTTAATTAGATATAGCCTGATTAGCATATTTAAACATAAAATTACAGAAAGCTTTTTTTCTCCTATTCATGTGAGTAATCAACTGGTAAAGTTTCATGGTGATATCTGTAAGTTAAATGTTTACCCTATTCACCTGCAGTGTCTCGCCTTAAATGGCAGTAATGTATTTATTTTACCGTGATTGTTTACTTCAGTTATGAAAGTAATCAAATTAACAGTGAGCTAAATTTGAAATGGCCTTTTAATTGCAAAAAAATATAAAATAAAAATAGTTAGAAATGTTTGAGAAAAAAAGAAACACTATCCTATGTGTGTTATGTGGGAATTAACTTGTTTTGACTAAAAAAGGATGAGTTCAGCCTGTGTTTTAATTCAGGGTCAAAATATCAGTAAAATATACAGTACAACACATTTATTTGTTGTTGCAATCATAGTATAAGTATATAAATGTCCTTGTGAATAAATTGTGAGTTACCGTAAAACTTCAAATAATAGCCAAGTCTCAAATAGACGCCTGTCTCTTTTACACGCCTGGTGTGGCGACAGGTTTGGATAAATAAAGGGCGGTCTCAGATAGAGGCCTGGTCTGTTTTTTAGGTTCGGGTTGTATTTAATCCTCTAAAACTCGTCAGATCGTCTGTTTAAGCCAGTTCTATGGTGCAGATTGCGCACGCAAGAGAGCCCTGCGCATCTGGGCGGGAGCTGTTAGCGCAAGCAATGCAGGGAGAGTTAGTGGAGGAGAGGGAGAAGTGGAGGAGGAATTCACCAATGAACTTGTAGTTGAGGATCGCGGTGATGATGATAGTGATGAATAGGGTCAGTATCACATTATTGCAGTTGTTTACAGCCTTCATTCACACCGGACGAGAACCGCCGCGCGTCTTTGACAACTCGAGGTATAATGATATTCTCAATTCATTCAGTTAACTGACGGTCTGAGGTAAAAGTGTTCAGACTGCAGACTTAGCAACGATTGTTTTTAATTGTACAGTACAATCATAACATAGTACAGACATTATCTTAATTTCATAATGTAACATAACAATATTGCTGGCCATAAACTGAGAAAGTGCGTGATCGGTGTGTGATACCTCGAGCTGTCCTAGACGCGCTTCTCGTCCGGTGTGAGACCCCCTTAATTCTTGCATTAACTGATTTGTTAAACACATTCAAATTATAAATAAAACGTAAAATAATGTGGTAACCTCCTACTGTCATGCTTTCCGTCTATCAGCCTATGCTATTTGGATCGTTATCTCTAGACTTGACGTTACACTCAAAGAACAACATCTCAACACTAAATTAAAGGCCTGTCTCATATAGACGCCCGTCTCAAATACAAGCCGGTGCAGTTCGGCGATTTGGGAAAATAAAAGCCTGGGCTATAATTTGAAGTTTTACGGTATGTTAATCTAATAAAATAAAAGTTATGCTGTGTGTGCAAGGCAAGACCACTAGGGGAGCTGCAACTGTTGTCAGATATCACCTTTCCGGTTGGTAAGAAGTAGTTATGGGCAGATCGAGGCTTCGTGAAGCAATGAAACAGTTGAACCAAACTGTTCATATCGTTTCGAGGCTTCGAATCAATCCGACACCCGTCTCAACGGTGACACCTAGTGGTCGCTTGCAGGTGTTGATCTGAAAACAACCTTGACGAGCCATGAAAATTTGTTGTTTTTTTATTATTGTACTTTTCTAATATGTGAATCTTGTAACCTAAAGGCTCCTCACTGTGCATAATGTTATTTTGGTTCTGCAAAATGAATATTAATAAAATAAATCAAGCCACAATGTCTCACTTTTTTACATATTTTTATTCAAAAATATTAATTTCTCTGCTGTGGAAGGACTTAGCCTACTACTTTTTTTACAGATAATTTCTCCAGCCTTTGAAAAAGTCCTCTCACAAGGGACACTTGTTGCTGGCATGCAAAGACATTTTTTAGCTAGGACATACAAATGAGGAAAGATTACTGCTCTCTCTTTCCAGTAAGTTAGAGGATCATGAGTTCTAGGCAAATACGCATCGTTGATGTATCTATCTATTAATCTAGCTGTCTATATATATTTATATCTATGTATCTATTAATGTGTCACTATATGTGTACTCTGTGTCTCTAGCTATCAGTCAATGTGTTGTGTAAATTTAAATGTAAGCCTAAATATAACTAAACAAATCGCACTATAAATGTCACTATATCACCAAAAATCCGCTATCTCAAAATCAAACTCCTCTCACAAAAACCCACGAGGTCAATATGCGTTGGTTTCACTTTTATACAGATGTGCGATTGTGTGGTCTGTTTCCGACTGTGTCAATCACACGCTGATTCGGCGGATCACACCTGATGAAACACTTAGTGAAACACTTCGAGGCTTCGTTTGGCCATAGACACGTGACATGGATGTTTTGAATCACGCTTCGAATCAGTGTTTCGAAACATCTGCGCTTCAGGATCTCGCAAAGCTTCGGAACGACTGTTTCGTGTCAGCCATCCCTAGTAAGAAGCCATTTTGTTCCCATCTCTGAAACGGTAAGAACCAGAGAAAGGCTGCGTCCCAATTCGCCTACTTATACTATGCCCTAAAAGTATGTACTCTTTTTGTGAAGAGTGTTTTTTGTTGAGTGTGTTGCAGAAGAGTAGGCAAGATTTGGGACATACTACTTCATCTTTAAAACTGCCCTGTCAATCATCCTGTCACCGTAAACTGCCCTGTCAATCATCCTGTCACCGTAAACTGCCTTGTCAATCATTCTGTCACCGTAAACTGCCCTGTCAATCATCCTGTCACCATAAACTGCCCTGTCAATCATCTTGTCAGTTAAAATCCTCCATTCAATCTAATTTAATATCCTATCGTTTCTGAGAGAAGTGTAGAAGCTCGTTCATCTGCAGTCACAGGTCTTTTATGCGGAGACTCTCCTCGTGTGTTTGCAATTTGAATGCAATGATGCATTTAAAAGTTAATGGCTAAACATATCTTTACAAAAGTTCACAATGCTGCGGCAGATGCAATAAAATGTAGACAATATTGAATAAATACATTTTCATCAGGTTAGATACTGATAATTAATCACTCAAACCCCTTTATCTAAACCTCTCTACATAACCGCCGGACTCACGCGTCCTCCATGTCTGTAGTTTTTTAACACTTTTCACTCGTGTTTGTAGTTGTAACCGAATCCTCGTCCAGCGTGCGATGGGTTGTGGGCAATTATAGGCGTCATAGTGCGCATCGATCTGCACTTCGGATTTTGACGGGAAATAGTAGACTATCGCAGGTATCTTTGGAACACTCATTTCAACATACTACGATTTAGTATTAATTATATTTTCTAATATTTAGGACGGATAGTGTGCGAATTGGGACGCAGCAAATGTCTAATAGGAGAGAATAGAGATCGCTAAGACATGTGACCAAGTGGGCGGTAACGTCATCAGAACGCAAAGAATTATGGGTATGTTTGGCCAGTTTGCACGAGTTTAAATGGGCTGGCATAGCAGGTTTGCGTTCTGGCATGGGGAAAAAAAAACCAGTAGTGTGAAAAACATTATTGTCCTACAAAATGCAGCGGGCTAAAGATAAAATTGTTGGACCATACCGCCTAAAGCTAAATCCCACTGAAAAAAAAAGATATGAAGAGAAAATAAATGGAATAAAAGGACTGGATCCTTATGAACATAGTGACTGGTCAGGAGACGTCAACCTGTTGCCCAACTTTCAGCACCCATATATATATAACTACATGATATTAAATGTTAGTGCATATACACACGAAGTTTTTAGTAACTTCAAGTCGCTGCAGCAGGCCCAAGTCTTTTTTACAGATGGATGGGTCCAGGACCTGGAGATTGTCAAAGTGGAGCAGAAAACTGTCGTCCGTTCAAAGGTATCCTAATGTTTTAAGCACCACACTCATCACACTTTCTCGTCTATCTGCATGCAGCATGCAGTCAGAATTCATGTCAAGATTGCAATGCAGTGTGCGTGTGTTCGCGAGAGAGAGAGAGAGAGAGAGAGGTGCGGGTGCTTGCGCGTCTGCGCTATCGAACTGCGTGTGTGTGTGTGTGTGTGTGTGAGAGAGAGCGAGAGATACAGAGAGAGAGGGGGGGGGGGGGGTAGAAGGGTGGTCGCGGGCGTCAAAAGTGTAAACATTACAACATTCTCTGTCATTTTGTTCATATCATACAGGACATAATTCAAACATAACTGCAAAGTGTTTACTTATATTTGTGTACAGTCGCAATAAAACACAACATTGTGCTTTTGTCACACTCTAAACTGTTGTCAAAATGTTTGTAACCTACAACGGTCATCCAAGCAAATACACACACACACACACACACACACACACACACACACACACACACACACACACACACACAGAGAGAGAGAGAGAGAGAGAGAGAGAGAGAGAGAGAGAGAGTTTCATATTCTACTTTGATTAAAATAGAACAGAATAGAATAAAACGTGTTTTAATGGTTTTCTTATTTTAAACGGAAATCAATCAAATTTAGGGTTAATTAAAATGAATGAAAACAAATATTTTTGACTTTTTAATTTAATTAAAATAATTATAATAAATCAATTAAGTATATAAAACTATTCTCAGTGCACTACAAATAAACTGGTTGTATGCATTTATTATTCAAAGTTTTTTTTTTTAAATGATTCATAAAAATGCCTTCTTGTTTTGCTTTTCACTCCATTATACCGTGATGTCTGAACCGAGGTATGAACCGAACCTTGACTTCTGTGTACTGTTCCACCCCTATGTAAATGTGATGAATGGTTTACATGTGGGGGCTGGGGCCAGTGTGTTGTATGAAGTCAGTGAGTTTACTGGTGTTGTGGACATATCAGTGTAGTATGCAGGTAAGCCCATCCATCCCCAGCCCACTTCCAAGCACATTGCACCCGATTGGCTGGATTCATCAAATAGCTCATTGTGTCTTGCTAGTACCATTTTGTCTTTCTCTACAAGCTATTAATAATGCTTTTATTGTCTTAGGTGAATCACTCTATGCGACTCAGTCAGAAGCCCCTACAGCCATGGGTCATACTTACAGCATGTGGGGAAGTGGAGAGCGCTCACTGCACTTGTATGGCTGGCATTGCAGAGAAGTGCGCACATGTGGCAGCCCTCCTGTACAAGATTGATACAGCTGTGCGTCTGCGGGGAAATGTGACTCCAACAGATGTTGAAGCGTACTGGGTGATGCCCTCCAATATTACCAAAGTGCAGGGAGTGCCTGGCCATACTATTGACTTTACAACGAGCTCAGCCCGAAAAAATGCACTTGATCGGTCAGTCTGTGGAGACACCAGCACAGCACCCAAGATCCGGACCCGCTCAGGTGCCACATGTTTACCACAAAAGACACTTGCTGATTTAAAACCCCTCACAGAACTAATGCATGCACACAGGTCTGGGCTGTGCTCTGTAATGGAGGAATACTGCCACCTCTATGCTGACCCCATTGAGCCATGTATTCTGCCTAAGTCACTGCTGCGTCTTCGCGACCCACAAATGGATGGCTGTGACTTGTCGGTTCTGCTAACACACTGTGAGGGCCTAACACACCTTGTGGCAGTGACAGCCACAGAAGCAGCTGCACTGGAAAAGATCACAAGACAGCAACACAAGTCTGACATATGGCACAGCACACGGGCTGGAAGGATAACTGCCTCCAACATACACGCTGTGGTTTCCACCTCCATAACCAGACCAGCAAAGTCAACTGTGGAGAAGGTGTGCTATCCACAGAAACCTTCTTTGAGAAACACTCACAATGCCCCAGAGGCCATTAAATGGGGGAGAGAAAAAGAGGATACTGCAAGGTTGTCCTACATCACACAGACAGAGCTGCGGCACAGGGACATGAGAGTGGAATCCTGTGGATTTATAATCAACCCTTCTTTCCCTGAAATAGGTGCGAGTCCTGATGCACTTGTGCATTGTGCATGTTGCGGGAAAGGATGTGTGGAGATTAAATGCCCTTTTAAGCACCAGGACCATAACATTCTGCAGGCCTGTGCTGACAAGGAGTTTTGTCTGCAATTCATAGAAGGAAGGATGGAATTGAAGCAGACCCACAAGTACTACAAACAGGTACAAACACAGATCTTTGTCACCGAGTCAAAGTTCTGTGATTTTGTTGTTTGGACCACCAAAAGCCTTGCAACTGTGCGTGTCATGCCTGACATAGAACTTTGGGAGACACTTTTGCCAACTGCACAAAATTTTTTTAAGAAGGTTGTCCTACCTGAGCTTGTAGCCTGCCATTACACTCAACCCCCACCCCATGTGCCTTCAGCTGAGCATTCCCAGCCCACAGACAAACCTAAAAAACGAGCACACAACACCACAAGAAAAACATTGGCCGCATTACAGCCAGGTAAAACACCCAAGCACGAGGTTGTCCCACCAGCGCATACCAGCACCCCCCCTTCCGCTGACCTACCTGTGCCATTATTTGGGCATATTGATTCTCAACCCACAGACAAAAACAAAAAACGAGCACAAAAAAACACAGTCAAAACACCATTGGCAACACTTACGCCAGGTAACACCCCCCAGCCCAAAATAAAGGCAAGTGAAAAGGCTGTGTTGTGGTGCTTTTGCAGACAGCCTGAAGACCTTGATGACATGGTTGCTTGCGATAATCAGAACTGTGCTATACAGTGGTTCCATTTAGGTTGCGTGGGATTCAGCAGTGCACCAGCCAGAGAAGAGCCATGGCAATGCGATGCTTGCGCAAGTCTGTAACTTATCACCCTCAACCTACCTCATACATTTTTAGTTATCTTTTCTATTGACTCTGTGTTATTTAAATGTATTCATCTAAATGTATTTACATGTT